>QODF01000074.1:0-148592 GCA_024372805.1 Oostethus manadensis
TATTCCTGGAGCACTCCCCACAGTATTCCCCGAGGAACACGGTCGAATGCCTTCTCCAAGTACACAAAACACATGTAAACTGGTTGGGCAAACTCGCATGCACCCTAAAGGACCCTGCCGAAAGTATAGAGCTGGTCCACAGTTCCACAACCAGGACGAAAACCACAATGTTCCTCCTGAATCCGAGATTCGACTATCCGGCGGATCCTCCTCTCCAGAACCCCTGAATAGACCTTACCGGGAAGACTGAGGAGTGTGATCCCACGATAGTTAGAACACACCCTCCGGTCCCCCTTCTTGAAAAGCGGGACCACCACCCCGGTCTGCCAGTCCAGGGGCACCAACCCCGATGTCCACGTGATGCTGCAGAGTCATGTCAACCAACACACGCACACAGCATCCAGGACCTTAAGGAACTCTGGGCTGATCTCATCCACCCCCGGGGCCTTGCCACCAAGGAGCTTTTTGACCACCTCGGTAACCTCAGCCCCAGGGATAGGAGAACCCGCCTCAGAGCCCTCGGGCACTGCTTCCATGTTGGAAGACGTGTCGGTGGGATTGAGGAGGTCTTCAAAGTATTCCCCCCACCGGTTCAGAACATCTCGAGTTGAGGTCAGCAGCACACCGTCCCCATCATACACGGATTTGACTGTGCACTGCTTCCCCCTCCAGAGACGGCGGATGGTGGACCAGAAGCCTTCCGGAAGTTGTTTTCCATGGCCTCTTTGAACTCCTCCCATGTCCGAGTTTTTGCCTCAGTGACTGCTAGAGCCGCAGACTGCTTGGCCTGCCGGTACCTGTCAGCTGCCTCCATAGTCCAATAGGCCAAAACGGCCTGATAGGACTCATTCTTCAGCTTGACGGGTTCTGGGATTACTGCCACGACAGGCACAAACCACCTTACACCCAAGTGTCCAAAACATGTGGCCGCAAGTCTGACGACACAACCACAAAGTCAATCATCGAACTGCTGCCCAGGGTGTTCTGGTGCCAAGTGCACATGTGGACAGCCTTATGCTTGAACATGGTGTTGGTTATAGACAATCCGTGACGAGCACAGAAGTCCAATAACAAAACACAGCTCAGGTTAAGATCAGGGGGGCCATTCCTGCCAATTACACCTTTCCAGGTCTTACTGTCACAGCCAACATGAGCATTGAAGTCACCCAGCAGAACAAGGGATTCCCCTGAGGGAGCACTGTCTAGTACTTCCTCTAAGGACTCCAAAAAGGGCGGGTATTCTGAACTGCTTTTTGGGGCATAAGCGCAAACAACAGTCAGAACCCGTCCCCCCACCCGAAGGCGTAGGAAAACTATCCTCTCGCTTACTGGGTTAAACTCCAACATGCAGGCTTGGAGCCGGGGGGCAACAAGAATTGCCACCCCTGCCCGTCGCCTCTCATTGCCGGCAACACCAGAGTGGAATGAAGTCCAGCCCCTCTCGAGAGGACTGGTTCCAGAGCCCTTGCCGTGCGTTGATGTAAGTCCGACGATATCTAGCCGGAATTTCTCCACCTCACGCACCAGCTCAGGCTCCTTCCTCGCCAGAGAGGTGACAATCTACGTACCGACAACGACCTTCAGTAGCCGATGATCGGACCGCCAATGCCTTCGCCTCAGGCCGCCACCAATCTCTCTTTGAACCCGACCCCTTTAGCCCCTCCCACGAGTGGTGAGCTCATGGGAGGGGAGAGCCACGTTACCTTTTCGGGCTGTGCCTGACTAGCAATTTGTACTCAATTACAACCCACTTGGCCACAATTAATTCCAGAATAGATCCCGCTGTGGAGACATGGGGCGTGTGCAGAACCAGCGTCGCTCTCGTAATTAGAGAACTGGTTTCCAATTGCAGAGTTTAGGTATGACAACCTGACTTTTAAAATGCCAAATGCGGTCAAATTAAGGTGTTTACATGCGTTTTTAAAAGCTAATTTTACTCCAATTCATGCAATATATATATATTTTTTAGTGTGCGTAAACGTACAAAGGGCTATTTACGCTGGCTGAGCACATGGCTTATTATCACTTTTACAGCATTGGTTCTGTTGCTGCTTTTTTTTGCAACATGCTTGCGATTCAGCATTTACGGCCCTTCAAATTCACAACGACGTATTAGGGCCACATTTAAAAAACAAAACAAAACATAAGATTTCAAAATTAAAAGTCTGAATATTACGAGATTTAAAGTTCTAAATTTATTGACCCATGTCAAGGGTCACACAAGTCCCCTGTGTGACGACTTTTAATCTCGTAAAATTACGACTTTACAACTCATACATTTACGAGAAAAAAGTCATAAATTCACAACTTTAAAACTCGTAAATGTAGCAGTTTTAAAGTCGTAAAAAAACTGTTTTAAAGTGTAATTTTACGAAATTAAAGTGGATTTTACGTGTCATTGTGTCATACGTGTCCGAGGGAAACTATAGCATAATTCTTCAGTGGGTAGTGGAGCTTTTATTGATAATGGGACAGCAAAACAGAGCAGTTGGGCACAAAACAGATTAGCTTGGGTTAGCATCATCTCACCATTACCCTCACGTGTCCCGCCCCTCCACATGAAGCTAACTTTTTATAGCTCCCTCGGGCAAGGAAGGAAACTTTTCTCTGGCTTCAGACAAGCTTAAGGGGAGGGGGTGGATAAAAGAAAGGGTGCAGAAGAATCTCACAAACATATTTGAACAATATTATAAACAATAACAACCATGATAACAACTAGAACAGTGACAGAGCAAATAAATATATATACAGTACATATATACATATACACACACACATATATACACTGTGTATACTGTATATACTGCACATAGACACATACAGTACATACATACACACAGCCACCCAGCAGGAACCCCAGAGATGGGACAACCCGACTCCGCCCCCCAAAAAGATGACTGCGAGTCCACCTCTACACTCTAATACCCCACCCCTCCAAACACGGCTCCCGGTTTCATAGCGGTCTCAGGCAATGCCTATAAAATGAAGATATGACTTTTATTCCCGTACAGTCAAGTTTTTACTCTCGTAACATGACAAACTTTTCTCATAAAAAAAAAAACATTTTTGTCGTAAATTTATGACGTAATTCTCAAATTTGATGATTATATTGCTTCAATTAACAGGCTTTGCCCGAGATAGCTATAAACACGGGACTCGTGTGACTCTAGACCCGGGTCAAAGGTTAAATTACGACTTTAAAACTTTAAAATTCCCGACTTTAAATCATGTTAATGTACGACTTTCTTTCTTGTCAATTTATGACTTAAAATGTCAAAATCTTACATTTTTTTTGTTTTTGTTTTTTTTATGTGGCCTTAATACTCCGTTGTACAAATTTGCAGTTTGTTTATCAGAAAAATATTCTTTACATTATTTTTTATAACTTGTTTTATTGATCCTTTATTTTGAACCACACAAAATAAAATAGCACACATTATACATTACTTTACACAATGCATCCACACTGGGTACAGTAAACAGAAGAAAGGAACCAGTAAAATATATATACTGTATGTTTACGTATATATGCATATATAAATACATATATGGCAGATATACAGGACATAATCAAAATACACATATAAGCAAATAATTTGGCTTGAAAAGGAGTGGGAAAAAGACAAGCTTATTTTAAGATAAATTTGGAGATTAATTATCTATTGATCGATCTATCTGTCTGTCTGTCTGCCTGTCTGCACCCCCTATTTTATGCAAAGAACACATCTCGTTAACCATAAATGGCTAAATAAGTCCAAATCATTGATGACATTTTAAAAATAATTCGAGTTTCCACATTTTAGAATTACCACCATACTCCAATTATTACCTATTTCCATGTAACCTCTCTGTGGTTTTAGTAAATAATAAACACAGCATTTAAGTCATTAACACTTTTTCCACAGTCTGTCTTCAACAACATTTACCATTCCTTCACTTCACCTCTTCTTCCAGCATTTCACCAGTCAGAGGGAAGAATTTGAAGGCACCAGGGAAAGCATGCTCGTGTGGCTTACGGAACTGGACTTGCAGCTAACTAATGTCGAGCACTTTTCTGAGAGTGATGTCCATCACAAGATACAACAGCTTAGTGTGAGTCGCTGCAACAAAACAAAATGTGAATTTTCATTGTCTCAGTCCGCATGCATTATAATAGGTAGCACCAAGCAATTTCTCACAACTTTTAACTTCTCCAGAGCTTTTCTTCTTATCACTAGCACACACACTGACAGAACAGTGAGCTCTTACTGTGTATCTGTTTGAAGAATCACACATTCAGGTCACTGAACTGCCCATCCATGAACTTGTAGAGTTTCCAGAAGGAGATCACCATCAACACAGAGCGCATAGATGGTCTAATCGTGTTTGGAGAAGGTCTGATCCAGAGGAGTTCACCCCAGGATGCTGCTCTGATAGAGGACGAGCTTGAGGAGCTTCACTGTTACTGCCAGGAGGTTTTTGGCCGACTGGTCCTTTTCCATCAGCGTCTCATCCAACCTCCAGTGAGCTCAAAGTCTAAGTAGATATGTTTTTAAACAAGCAGCCATATAAGTGAAGATATTTTCATTCTAGATCATCACTGAACAGGAGCTACCTGGCTCCAGCTTTTCCTTGGAGTCCAGCTTAGAGCTGATTTGTCGGCCGTGGCTTGGAAGGAGCCAAGGAATCTTGCCGAACACGCCCTCGCACCTGCTGGCCTCACCCCTGGAGCATTCCGGGCGGGAGACACCAGTTAGTGTGGACTCGCTACCGCTAGAGTGGGACCACACTGGGGATGTCGGAGGGTCAACGTCCCATGAGGATGACGAGGAGCATGAGGGACAAGAGGAAGACGGCGTGTACTTCAGTGTGTTGTCAGGTAGAAATAAATACAGTACATACTGTATGTATATAAAACAATTTTCATAAAATAATATATTTATATATAATGAGAGCCACTGTCTTTAAATAGATGTTGCTCAGTTTTGATTGGCATTGTCAAAGAGGAATTAATAGATGGAGTGTTTCTTCTGGAGCTTGTAGTTTGTAGTGGTGTAGAACTACAACGAATCACTGAAAGCTGTTTCTGTGCATCTAAAAGAATCATACAGTCGTCCCTCGCTATATCAAGGTTCAAATTTCGTAAAAGTTTGGAATAAGTAAATTGTCCGTCTGTATGAATGTGAGTGTAAATGTTTGTTTGTCTATGTTTGTCACTGTGTCCTGTGATTGACTGGCGACCAGTCCAGGGTGTACCCCGCCTCTCGCCCAAAGTCAGCTGGGATAGGCCCCAGGATACCCGCGAACCTAATGAGGATAAGCGGTATAGAAAATGAATGAATGAATGAAATTGGACAGGCTGACTAATTAGTTTGCTAGCTCGCTATGCCAGTGGCAGTCGTGTTTTGTCCCTACAGTGACCCCGTAGCCTGTGCAACATGACGTAAACAAAGAATAACAGTGTAAAAATGACTATAGGGTGTAATTTCACCGTCGGCTCTCCAATTAACTGCTATACAATAGGGATTACTGTAATAGCTACTTGAGGTGCCACAAGATCTTGCGAGGTTAAAACCTGGCAAGAATTCTCTTTTCGGAAAAAAGTGTCTCGTGGACACTAGGCTTGGAACAATAATTAATTAATTAATTAATTAATCTCACAATGAATGAAAATGAACTGGATCATTTTGCCGGCCTCTTAATATTTGCCATGCGCATACGTTGTTTGCCCATGAATAGATTTGTGCATGCATGCTCCATAGAACAAGGGCATGAATGGTGTGACCCCTTTAGTAGTAGTAGTACTAGTAGTAGTAGTAGTAGTAATTTTATTCGGTCATTTCAAACAAAATGCACACCATCAAATACATGTATACATACATAATAATCCTCTCATGACCGAAAGGGTTTAGGCTGAAGTAACAGATACTTATTACGCCTAACCCTGTTTAAACTATAAGGAAATCCCAAGATAATACAGCGTTTTAACAGACATATGCAATTTTACAATGTACAAACTAATATATATTAAAAAAAACAAAAAACAAAACACCAGCAACAAAAAATAAATAACACATTAATGTGCCGGCTCATTCAGAAACCCTATAACTTTCAAAAAGCAATGTTTTATACAGACCTTTAAACGCTACAATTGTATTGGATCTTTTTAATGCATCAGCGAGGTTATTATTTTAGGTTATTAGTCACTCATACAGTCTGGCTGCATTATCTTGGTGGGTGGAGACGGGGCCGCTATCATACACACACAGTGCAGAAGAGAGAGATTGCAACATATTGTCATGTATTTTGTATATTTTTTCAGTGTGCTTTTCTTAAAAGTAATGTTAATTGTTCGACACTATTGCCACCATATTCTAATGCGGCAATTAGATAGATTGCAACACATTGTCAAATATTTTGTATATGTTTTCAGTGTGCTTTTCTTGAAAGTAATGTTAATTGTTTGACACAATTGACCACCATATTCTAATAGGGCAATTAGAACTCACTTTTGGCATTAAAGGAACTGCATTTTAACAGTTTTAATCTTATCTGTCAGATCACCTGCAGTTTGTATCCATTAGTAATAAAGAATATGGACATGTGAAGGTCAATCATGGTATCCCGCAGGGTTCTCTGCTAGAACCAGTATTATTCAGCCTTTGTATGTCCCCTTTAGGTAATGTCATCAGAAAACACTCCGTAACTGTGCTTATCATTGAAACCTAACCAAGCTAGTTAGCTGTCCGAACTCCAGGTGTGCCTAAACGACATACTTTTTACTATTAAACTCAGATAAAATTGAAATCATTGCTAATCATCAGCCCCTCAGAGACAAGATTGCAAATGATATTATTGCCCTAGATGGTCTTGTACTCACCCCTCACAATACAGTCAAAAACCTCTGTGTCATCTTCGATCAGGATCTTTCCTCAAAATCAAGAGTCAAGAACAGCATTTTTCCATTTACAAAACAGAGAAAATCAGAAAAACCCTGCCACTACCAGATGCAGAACAGCTTGTTCATGCTTTTGTGACTTCCAGGTTGGATTATTTTAACTCTTTACTAGGTTGCCCTAAGAAACCTTTAGTTAATCCAAAAGTCTGCCGCGCGAGTCTTAACTGGAACCTGAAGAAGAGATCATATCTTACTCGTATTAACTTCACTGCACTGGTTAACAGTACATTTTATAATTGAGTTTAAAATTATCCTTCTTACATACAAAGCACTACACAGTCAGGCACCAGTATATTTTAAAGAGCTCCTAGAACCCTATCAACCCAGTAGAACACTGCAATCACAGAATTCACAATTATTTGTCACTCCTACAGTTTTTATAGGAAGAATGCGAGGTAGATATTTTAGTTACCAGGCTCCTCTGTTATGGAACTGTCTGCCCGACTCAATCCTGGAGGACTCAAAACCCACCTCTTTGCTAAAGCATACTGTTAGAACCGACCCTGATATGCTGATATGTATCAGAGACTATTGTATTTGTTCATTGGTCTAAGACTAAGATTTCTCGCTTGATCTACCAAGCCATGTATCCCACTTATTTTTATATCTCAGCCCAACCGGTCGAGACAGACGGCCGCCCCACAGAGCCTGGGTTCTGTCCAAGGTTTCTTCCCCAGAAGGAGTTTTTCCTTGCCTCTGTCACCAAGTGCTTGCTCATGTGGGGTTTCATATGTGTAGTGCCATAAGATGACTGCTGTTGTGATTTGGTGGAACCAGCGATGTTGTTCGGTTTAGAGACAGTGCCGCTGAGGAAAACACAGGAGGCAGAGCTGGTGGTAGCAGAGATGAAGATGCTGAGGTTCTCTTTGGGTGTGACCAGGATGGACAGGATCAGGAATGAGCACATCAGAGGGACAGCACATGTTAGAGGTTTTGGAGATAAACTCAGAGAGACCAGACTGAGATGGTTTGGACGTGTCCAGAGGAGAGAAAGTGAATATATTGGTAGAAGGATGCTGAGTTTTGAATTGTCAGGCAGGAGGCCTAGAGGAAGACCAAAGAGGAGGTTTATGGATGTAGTGAAAGAGGACATGAAGGTAGTTGGCGCAAGAGAAGAGGATACAGGAGACAGAGTTAGATGGAGGCAATTGAGTCGCTGTGGCGACCCCTGAAGGGATAAGCCAAAAGGAAAAGAAGATATATATATATGTGTGTGTGTGTGTATCTATATATGTATAAGTATATCTATATATAAAGACATATGTATATACATATGTGTATATGTGTATATATGTGTATATATATGTATATGTATATGCATATATATACGTATATATGTGTATACAAATGTATATATAGAACTACTTGGTTTGACTGCAATTTTGCCCTCTTGTGAAGCTTGGCGTTTAAATTGAGCTTTGTTTTCATAATGAGAACATCATCTGCTGACATCTACGCTATTAATCATGTGGCCTGTTATTATCCAAAAATATGTGCTTTTGCTTTGAGAAAAAGTGTTAGGGTTTGTCAGCGGGTTCACCCTTGGTTTCTGTGTTTCAGTATCATCACAGTCATTGACTGCCTATGGGAGTCCAAGATGGCGGTCCCCAGAAGATGACACGGGCGTGTGCGGCGACGTGACTTTACCCACCCTCACCAGCACCCCCAGAAAGCAGGGCTGTGTAAGTTTTACAAATATGTTTCCAGTAGAGGTTACTTTTTATAGGAATACTACAGTCTGGCGTGCTCTTCTTTCCAATTGCTCTTCTAACAGCAGTATACTAAAACCCAAAGGGTCATGTGACTTAATACAAACAAATGCATAATTTTCATCATGAACTAATTTGTACATGGTAATCATGATGTTAAATTACATTAAAAAAATTAACTGGTTTCACTCTGGTTCCATAGCTGCTGGATCTACTTTCTGCTAATGAAAATCCCCGCCTGTATCTGTATGTGGGTGTATTAAGCATTGATTATTTCTTTATAGGTGCATCAGACGTCACAGTGCAGTGACAACATTGAAAACATTAAAAGAATTTCTCTGATCCTGGATGATCAGGAGCAGCCAGAGATTGGTCTGACCAGCTTTGCTGCCTTAGACCATCAGTCAGGTGAGACGTACCTCTAAAAAATTTTTTATTGTTTTTTTATATTATTTGTTTTGTTTTTTTGGTATCACATTATAGTCCGCTCTCTCAGGTGTGATTGAACGCTGGGAGCTCCTCCAGGCTCAGTCCAGGAACGAGCAACAAGATAGCCGCCCGGATCCACATAATGCCACATCTGACCTTGAAGACATCATTTCCTGGTTAGACAACATTCATCCGGAACTAAACCACCTCCTGCTGTCACACCCGGGCAACACTATCATTGACATGACGGCCAGAGCTAAAGAGCTGAAGGTACAATTACTGTCTTGACCAGAAATAAGACCATATGTTGTTCCCTGGAAAAACAAAGTATGAGGAAGACGTATCTTTTGTGATTTATACATGCACACGAACAAGCGGCGCCAAACAACTTCTCCTCAAACAACTCGAAGCTTTTCTTCAAGTCACACCCATCACCTGGAGAGATGTAGACGCAAAAAAAGTGTTTCAAAGCTTGGGCAAGCTTGACAACTATAAAGAAGTTATGAAAGAAGATTTCCTTTTCCAATATTGTATTAGATATTATTCCTGAAGGGGTTACGATGTGGGACAACCAGCGCATGGTGAAAAAACGCAAAAAATTGATATACCCATAAATATGTTAGCCCACATGCTAGCTTGATATTGACGTTCTCCGATTTCATTTGCAATATAATTGACTGTTGTAGTTATAGGATTATATTCAACTCTGAAACCCTCTCTTTTTCTCTTCAGTTGCCATTGTTCATTCACAAAGTGTCCAGCTTTAAGCCCTAAATATTATGCTCACACACGTATTAAACACATTTAAAGTATAAAATGTGTAGGTACCCACTGCTAATGAATGATGTGAGATGAGCCATGAACATATGGAAATGGAGTCACATGGTAGCCAATCACAGCACGTAACTATGATGCGTTTAAAGAAGCAAACAAAGTGCGAAATCTCAGCTCTTAAAAAAAAACATTATCAGTAAAGCAAGACCTAAATATGTCAAAATTGTGTGGGTTTTTTTGAACAGTGGTACATATATGCTGCACATTATACCTGTATTTGAAAATTATACCGATTTATGGTAAATGAGATATTTTCTGTGGAAAAAAATGCCAATTTTTGGAGAAAATATTTATAAAAATATTTTGACCAAAAATGTGTAAATTCAAAATGCTAATTTGTGGGATTCACTTTAGTCTATATATTCAGGGTTATTTACTATATTTATTATTTTTATTATTATAGTGGGCAGTAAGGGCCAGCAAGGTCTTTTCTGCTGGCCTGAACAGTATCAGAAGCACCGACCTACATTTACATGGAGTTTCAATTCTAGTATTTATTTATTTGTTTAACAGTTTATTATCTTAATTTAGTAATGTGTCTCTTGGTACGTGTATGTTAGATTTTCAGATTTCATCTTCTGTATGTCTTGCCAATTTAATCTGCCCAGGGCCTTCAGAATAAGTAGTGCTGACCCATGTCACTTAAACCGTATTAGCAATTAAATTTATTTGACCCAGTGCTTAGCTAATAATGGGAATGGCCCCCCTGGGCGGGTGTATAGAGTACAGATAAAAAAAGTTTCTCAATTGTATACCAAATCAGACAAAAACATTTCTGCTCCCCAGTGGGGGCATGACAGAAACTAATCTTTAAGCAATCGGATTTCAGATTTGCCTCGCAGGGCCAGCTAGCAGGTGTACAGTAACATCAGCGTGTTTCCGTCCTCTGTGTGGTTAATGTCTGAAAGCGGCAATCAGAGTTTCGCAGTCTGCTTGAATGCCAACAAAGCAGCGCAGCACTTTTTTCCAGAGAAGAAACAAGATTGACACAGAGTTGTTCATTGCTATGTGTGCAGAACTGGGTTTTTTGCTTTAGTCATAATGGTTTTTATCCAAAATTCTGTACTTTAATTTTTGTATATTATTGATGGTTTGTATAATTGGAATGTGATAATGATGGTACTAATAAGGAATTGGATTGTCCATGTATGAAATGCACCCGCCACTGAATATTATATATATTATGCTATATTTGCATTCAGTAGCAGTCAATGCAATTAGCAGTTTGTGCTCTGACAAGAACAAGGCAGCAGATGGCAATAAATGGCTGAGAATGTAATCATGCAGGATTACATAAGACAACAGGACCACACAATGTTTGATGTTTCCACAGTGACCCAAACAGCCAAAAGAGAATGCAAAATTCGTCTGTCCTCAATCAGATTTTCACCACAATGGTGAAATGTATGTTGCAATTTGTTCTTGCAGGAGTTGCAGAAGATGTTTACACGCTACAAACCCGTCATGTTGTCCATCAACCTGCGGGCTCTGGAAGTCCCAGAGCAGCAGGAGAGGCTGGCTGGTCTAAATCGAGCTTGGAGTCGAGCTTCTACAGTTTTTCAGCAGTGGGATGCCAGTCTGAGGCGGACTCTGATGTGCTGCCAGGTGACAGTAAAAGTGACGTATAAGTGCATTAAAGAGATGATGCATGGTTACAATGCACTAGGACTATGAGTCTTTATTTATAGTTTTCTAAACCCATACAAGATATTACACGGCCTTGCAAACAATAAACAACAATATGTCCTCTTTGGAGGTACTAACCTAGAATCATCCATCATGCAGGAGTTTCATGAAAGCCTGCAATCTCTGCTGCTGTGGTTGGCTCATGCCGACAAGAAACGCCACGCGGTGGACATCAGGCATCCAGGGACACCTGTGCAAGCGCTTCAATGCCACCATCACACCCTCACTGTGAGCATATAGTGTTTTTTGTAGTAGCAGTAGTAGTAGTGTATGATGATATAGTCAGGATCCTTGTTGTTGTGGTATGGAGGTCCTGCAGAAGGAACTACTGGAGAGGCAAACTCAGCAGGCCTCCCTCCAGGCGCTCTGGTCTCAGCTCCAGCCAGCAGAAGGGGTGGAGGGAAGCGACGAAGCCCAGGAGAAGCTCCACGTGACGGGCACCAAACTGAAGTTGCTCCTGAAGGACGTGTCCCAAGACCTGGGCATCCTTGAACAACAATGTCTGGTAACTCGACACCCAGGCTGTCTGAAATTCAATACTGTGCTTCATGTACTCCGTTTATTTACTTCCTGGGGAAATGTGTCTCTGTGTCTCGGCTGCAGTGAGTGGCAGGAAGAAAAGATCTGACTTTGCGCAAGAAGTTGTTTGGCAGACGACCTGTATTTTAACTTCTTTTTAGGGAAAAAAATATTGTCTCATATTTGGGTTAATATTTGGGATGACATGAAACACTCGGTTTACAAGACGGTGTACGAGAACGAGACAAGACGAGATTTGAACACTTATAAGAAAATGCAGTTAAAAAATATTTATTTCAATCAACCCACCAAGACAAAGACACTGTATGACTGACAAAAGGGCTCATTTCGGTCATGCCATCCTTCTATGAAAAAATCACGCGAAGGTGCTGAAACCAATGCACAGAGTGAATCTCCTTTCTAACTGTTAAGAGGTGGGAGACGGGGAAACAGACGCACGTGCACATGGCAATACAGTGGAACCTCCATTCATTCATCCATCCATCCATTTTCTTCCGCTTGTCCGAGGTCGGGTCGTGGGGGCAGCAGCCTAAGCAGGGAAGCTCAGACTTCCATATCTCCGGGCACTTTGTCCAGCACCTCCTGGCGGATTCCGAGGCGTTCCCAGGCCAGCTGAAAGACATGGTCTCTCCAACATGTCCTGGATCTTCCCCGAGGTCTCCTACTGGTTGGACGTGCCCTGAACACCTCCCCGGGGAGGTGTCTGGGGGCATCCTAACCAGATACCCGAGCCACCTCATCTGGCTCCTCTCAATGCAAAGGAGGAGTGGTTCTACTCCAAGTCTCCCCCAGAGGACAGGACTTTTCCCCCTGTCCCTAAGAAAGAGACCAGCCGCCCTGCGGAGAAAACTTCAGCCACCATCTTGTCCTTTTGGTCACTACCCAAAGCTCATGACCATAGGTGTGGGTTGGAACGTAGATCGATGGGCACCAATCTGCCTGTCCATTTCACACTCCATCCTTCCCTCTCTCGTGAACAAGACCATGAGATATTCAAACTCCTCCACTTGAGGCAGGACTTCATCCCCGACCCGAAGATGGCACTCCACCCTTTTCCGGGCAAGAACCATGGACTCGGACTTGAAGGTGCTGATTCTCATTCCAGCCGATTCACACTCAGCTGCGAACCAATCCAGTGAGAGTTCAAGTCCCGGCTTGATGAAGCCAACAGAACCACATCATCTGCAAAAAGCAGAGACCGAATCCTGCAGCCACCAAAATGAAACCCCTCAATGCCCTGGCTGCGCCAAGAAATTCTGCCTATGAAAGTAATTGGTGACAAAGGGCAGCCTTATTGCTGGCAATGCAAACCAAACTCTGACACCGGTCATACAGGGAACAAACCGCAGAGTCGTGTCAACCAAAACACGCCCACAGCATCCAGGGCCTTAGGAACTCCGGGCGGATCTTTTTGACCACCTCGGTAACCTCAGCCCTACAGATAGGAGAACCCGCCTCAGAGTACCCAAGCACTGCTTCCTTGTCGGTGGGATTGAGGAGGTCTTCAAAGTATTCCTTCTAATGATCCACATCTTGAGTCGAAGTCTGCAGCACACCATCCCCACCATACACGGTGTTGACTGTGCACTGCTTTCCCCTCCTGAGATGGCGGATGTGCGGTCCAGAATCTCTTTGAAGCCGTCCAGAAGTCGTTTTCCATGGCCTCTCCCAACTCCTCCCATGTGCCTCGTGCCTCCGACAATGGAGCCATGAAACATGGCCCATAGACTCAATGTCCTTTGGAACATGGTCGAAGTTCTCCCGAAGGTGGGAGTTGAAACTCTTTCTGACAGGGACTTCTGACAGACGTTACCAGCAGACCCTCACAATGCGTTTGGGTCTGCCGGGTCTGACCGGCATCCTCCCCGCCATCGGAACCAACTCATCACAAGGTGGGAATCGGTTGACAGCTGCGGCCTGTATTCACCAAGAGGGTCCAAAACATGTGGCGACACAACCACAAATTGAATCATTGAACTCTGGCCCAGGTTGTCCTCGTGCCAACTGCACATATGGGCACTCTTATGCTTGAACATGGTGTTTATTATAGACAATTTGTGAAGTCCAATAACCAAACACCGCTCGGGTTAAGATCAGGGGGGATCTTCGTCCCAATCACACCTCTCCAGGTCTCACTGTTGCTGTCAACATGAGCGTTGAAGTCCCCCAGGAGAACAAGTGAATCCCCCGCGGGAGCACTCCCTCTAAGGACTCCAAAAAGGGCGGGAATTCTCAACTGCTGTTTGGTGCATAAGCGCAAACAACAGTCAGGACCCGTCCCCCCACCTGAAGGCGGAGGAAAACTACCCTCTTGTTCATTGGGTTAAACTCCAACGTACAGGTTGTGTGCATTGAGGTGAGTCCGACTATATCTAGCCGAAATTTCTCCACCTCGCGCACCAGCTAAGGCTCCTTCACTTCACAGAGGTGACAGTCCACGTACTGACTAGCCGAGGATCAGACCGCCAAGGTCTCTAGCTTCAGCCACCATCCAGCTCACTTTGCACCTGATCCCTATGAGTGGTGAGCTCATGGGAGAAGGGACCCACATTACCTTTTTGGGCTGTGCCTGACCGGGCTCCATGGATGCAGGCCCGGCCACCAGACGTTTGTTAGCGTGCCCCACCTCCAGGCGAGACTCCCGAGGGGGGCACCCATTGCCCGTGTCCGAGCGAGGGAAAACGAAGTCTATTGTAAGCCATCATCAGGGTCCTTTAATTAGTGGAACCTCCACTTACGAAAACTTTAATATATGAAAAATTCATAACATGAATTGGGCTTCGATTTTTCTGTCCCATTTAACAAAAAAATATTGAAAATACGAAAGTGGAAATGGAAAGTGCCGCCCAGAATTTTTAAAGTACTGCACCACCATACCATCTGCCCTCCCCTGGGGCGGTAATGCACCAAGGTAGTGTATGCCAACCGCCGTAAAACCGAAGAAGAAGAGGAAGAGCCCCCCCGCCTTTGGTTATCTCGGTTATCTCCCTTAATCCTCTTCCTCCCAAAATCCCTAATGATGGCCAATCAAGGCGTCCCTTTGCTCAGTTCACCAAAAAGCTCCTCTTCCATTGTTAAAAATTAAAATAAAAAAATCATAGTGTTAAGTTTAGTATGCTCCTCCCTGAGTCACCACCTTATCGTGGTGGAGTCGTTTGCGTGTCCCAATGATCCCAGGAGCTAAGTTGTCGGGGGCTGTCATGCCCCTGGTAGGGTCACCCATGACAAACAGGTCCTAGGGGAGGGACCAGACAAACAGTGGCTCAAAAGACCCTAATGATGAATAGTACAATTGGACTTCGTTTTCCCTCGCCCGGACGCGGGTCACCGGGGCCCCCCTCCGGAGCCAGGCCCGGAGGCGGGGCACAATGGCGAGCGCCTGGTGGCCGGGCCTGCACCCATGGGGTAACGTGGGTCCCCCCTCCCATGAGCTCACCACTCGTGGGAGGAGCCAAAGGGGTCGGGTGCAAAAAGAGCTGGGTGGCGGCCGGAGGCAGAGGCCTTGGCAGTCCGATCCTCGGCTACAGAAGCTAGTTGTCGGTACGTGCAATGTCACCTCTCTGGCGGGGAAGGAGCCTGAGTTGGTGCGTGAGGTGGAGAAATTCCGGCTAGATATAGTCGGACTCACCTCAACGCACGGCAAGGGCTCTGGAACCAGTCCTCTCGAGAGGGGCTGGACTTCATTCCACTCTGGTGTTGCTGGCAATGAGAGGCGACGAGCAGGGGTGGCAATTCTTGTTTCCCCCCGGCTCCAAGCCTGCACGTTGGAGTTTAACCCAGTAAACGAGAGGGTAGTTTCCCTACGCCTTCGGGTGGGTGGACGGGGCCATAACTGTTGCTTGCGCTTATGTGCCAAATGGCAGTTCAGAATGCCCGCCCTTTTTGGAGTCCTTAGAGGAAGTACTAGAGAGTCGGGTTTGCCTATCTCTGGGGCTGAGGTCACCGAGGTGGTCAAAAAGCTCCTTGGTGGCAAGGCCCCGAGGGTGGATGAGATCCGCCCGGAGTTCCTTAAGGCCCTGGATGCTGTGGGCATGTCTTAGTTGACACGACTCTGCAGCATTGCGTGGACGTCGGGGTCGGTGCCCCTGGACTGGCAGACCGAGGTGGTGGTCCCACTTTTCAAGAAGGGGGACCGGAGGGTATGTTCTAACTATTGTGGGATCACACTCCTCAGCCTTCCGGGTAAAGTCAATTCAGGGGTTCTGGAGAGGAGGATCCGCTGGATAGTTGAATCTCGGATTCAGGAGGAGCAGTGTGGTTTTCGTCCTGGTCGTGGAACTGTGGACCACCTCTATACTCTCGGCAGGGTCTTTGAGGGTGCATGGGAGTTTGCCCAACCAGTCTACATGTGTTTTGTGGACTTGGAGAAGGCCTCGGGCCTCGGGTTCCCCGAGAAGGTTCCTCGGGGAACACTGTGGGGAGTGCGTCGGGAATATGGGGTATCGGACCACCTAATCCAGGCGGTTCGTTCCCTAAATGACCGGTGTCAGAGTTTGGTTTGCATTGCTGGCAATAAGTCGGACCCGTTTCCAGTGAGAGTTGGACTCTGCCAGGGCTGCCCTTTTTTCACCGATTCTGTTCACTACTTTCATGGACAGAATTTTTAGGCGCAGCCAGGGCGCTGAGGGGCTTCAGTTTGATGGCCGCAGGATTCGATCTCTGCTTTTTGCAGACAATGTGGTCTTGTTGGCTTCATCAAGCAGTGACCTTCAACTCTCACTGGATCGGTTAGCATCTGGGTGTGAAGCGGCTGGAATGATAATCAGCACTTCCAAGTCCGAGTCCATAGTTCTCGCCCGGGAAAGGGTGGAGTGCCATCTCCGGGTCGGGGATGAGGTCCTGCCTTAAGTGGAGGAGTTTAAGTACCTCGGGGTCTTGTTCACGAGTGATGGAAGGATGGAACGCGAGATGGACAGGTGGATTGGTGCAGCGTCTGCAGTGATGCGGACTCTGCACCGATCTGTCGTGGTGAAAAGAGAGTTGAGCCAAAAGGCAAAGCTCTCGAATTACCAGTCGATCTACATTCGTACCCTCACTTATGGTCATGAGCTTTGGGTAGTGACCGAAAGGTCAAGATCGCGGGTACAAGCGGCCGAAATGAGTTTTCTCCGCAGGGTGGCTGGGCTCTCCCTTAGAGATAGGGTGAGAAGCACTGTCATCCGGGAGAGACTCGGAGTAGAACCGCTGCTCCTCCGCATTGAGAGGAGTCAGATGAGATTGCTCGGGCATCTGGTTAGGATGCCTCCCGAACGCCTTCCGGGGGAGGTGTTCAGGGCACGTCCAACCGGTAGGAGGCATAGGGGAAGACCAAGGACACGTTGGATAGACTGTGTCTCTCGGCTGGCCTAGGAACGCCTCGGCATCCGCTGGGAAGAGCTAGACAAAGTGGCCCCGGAGAGGGACCTCTGGGCTTCCCTGCTTAGGTTGCTGCCTCCGCGACCCGACCTCGGATAAGCGGAAGAAAATGGATGGATGGATGGAAGTTTAGTATGTAATGTAATGTATTCATTATTAAATGAAGTTACAGTATGTAGACTTAAATATGATTTCTGCCATCTGTCAAAACACCGTTTGCCTCCTCTTCCTCTGCCATGAAGCTCACCTCGCTCGACCCGAAAGGTAAAGTGTAATTTTTCATAACATTTATTATTAGTTTTCATTTATTTTAGGCCGTTATAGAGTAAATATTGTCTCATAATACGAAAAGTCAAAGATACAAAAGCCCCTCTGGAACCAATTATTTTGTACCTGGCAGAATTATCAAGTTCATTTCAATTTATTGTGTGACTAATAAATTAATTGATTATGATCCCAGGTCCTACTGCCCACTACACAGTTTTTTTTCTGAACAAGAAACGTTTTAACCTTGTGTGATGTTGTGACAACCCTAGTCATTATGTAATACAATGACAATTGACAATGCTTTGTCTTTTTAAACGCAGGATTGGGACACCAACCAAGATGAAAACATTCCTCCACATTCTTCGCAGGAGGTCAGGCAAAGAAAAAAATCCACCAAAAGGTACACCACCAACTTCTCTCAGTGTAGCGCAGTGGTTCTCATTTATTTTCTGTCATGCCCCCTTTAGCGGCCTGAAATGTTGGTGCCGCACCCCATTTGAAATACTATTGAAAACAGATAGTATCTATTTATTTATCTGTACTGTACAGACTGAACTCGAAACTGAAACCAGGAAAATGCAACAAAATGGAGAGCAGTCAAGTGTATTCAAGAGTCAAATGGAATGTTGAGTATAATAAATGTGGACATATCGTCAGGTTTTCACTAACATGGAATGTACTCCCTGCTTCTCACGCCTGCCTGACAGTTTGCATCCCCAAGGGTGGGGGGCCGCCCCACTATTTGAGAACCAATGGTGTAGTGTGAGAGCACAAGCTTTCAGACGGAAAATGTATTTTTATTATTATATAAACAAGAGTGGGTATACCCCTCTTTGTACCTTACACTACAAAGTGAAGGGAAACTGACATATTTATGATCATAATTAAGTGAACAATATTATGTATTTCAACTCATATCGTGGCCGCTTTATATTGACATTTAAATAAACAAAACAACAGCTTTGTTATTTGTTTGAGATTTTGTTTTATACTTTTATAATATTTCATAATATCATTTTCACAAATAATTGTAATATATATAATATACATATTTTATAGTCATAATATTGTATTTTTTTATAATATTATCATATGCCAAATGACACCTCTGCTACTTATGGGTGCTCCACGAGATGTCTAGTTTTTTGTGATATTTTCTGTTAGTATATTATGATATAAGTAAAGTAAACTTCATTTGTTTCTGCAGGAGAGACCCGTCCCCACCACGTTCCTTTTTCTTCCGTGTCCTACGAGCCGCCATGCCCTTTCACCTTCTCCTGCTGCTCCTGCTCCTCGTCCCCTGTTTGGTGCCTCAGTCGGAGAGGGACGCAAGCTGCTTCGACGTCAACAACTTCGCCCGGTCTTTCCACCCTATGTTACGCTACACAAATGGGCCGCCACCCACCTGAGGGAGGAGGAGGACGACTCTTTTCTAAAGTGCTGGTTTTCTACACAAAAATATCAAAAGTGTGGATTAAATATATTTACGTGCGTATTTATTATATGAAGACACATTTAAGTGACTGCTTTGTGACTGCAAAATAGGGACAAAAGTAATGTGACACTTGGCCATTTTTCCTATACAGGAAAAACTACTCACCAGAAATGCTGGATATTCGGCTTTCGGGTGAAATTTCAGGACGAACCTAAACTTCTGAATGCATGTGTCCAACTGCTCTGTTTCTGTATATTTTGCAAATTTGTTGCTCACTAACAAGGATCTAAACGGCCGTGTGATGCACCTTCTTCAGCTGGTATTGGGATTTAAAAACTCGTTGATGTTCTCGTCTTCTCACATGGAAGTGGTCACTGAGCTTAGAGTTGTACTAAAACTACTAAAAGATTAAACAGTTGCACATGTGGATTCAAAAGGTTAGAGATTGCATTCACCTCACCTATAAAGGTCAAAGTGCATTTGAGGTTCAGCTTGAAATGTATCAAATGTGTCATTCATTCAATAATTTCAAATATATTTTATAAATAGTTCATATTTCATTTTTTCTATGGACATGTATATTATTATATTTTCTTCATAAATGGAACATGCGTTGTCAAACGCTGTAAGTGTAGCACCATTTTTATCATGTGCAGAACTGAACAATATAATCATTTATAACCACTCCTGTCACCTGTTGGTCGTTTTTATGGGCCTGCTACCTTCTGCTAACCCCTGGACTTGTTGGCGTTCGGGCCGTGCCTTTGAAACTACAGTAGAACTTCCCTTTCTGTTAGTCAAGTGAGGCAATTCTTCCCCATTGAAATAATCTATAACCAATTCATGTGATCCACACCCCAAAATATATGAGCAAAATATCTGTTTTGTGGAGAAAAACATCTAATGTTACACAAAGACTACCAAGCGGAATCATTATAAATGAAAATTGACAGATGTTGACAAATGTTCTAAAAAGACTCGACTTGACTTTGACTTGAGGTTCTTGACTTTAGACTTAACTTGGATTTCAGCTAACTGACTTGAAATGACTTGTTTTTGGTTTAACGCTTTGATGTATTTTTCAAATATCCAAAATATACCTGCATGATTGTATTTTAACAAGTCGGCTTTTGGCTGCTTTATTTTACGCATGCACTCACTTTGGCAGAACGCAACATGGATAAGCCGGAAGGAAAAGAAGACACCAAAATTTTGTGAATGTTTGTTTACATACAGTACCATGTTTCCAAACAGTGCCCGTAACACGACAGTCAAACGGCTCAAACATTACAGAAAAGTCGTTTGGTCGTTGGGCAAGACACTTCACCCACCTTGCCTCCAATGCTGCCCACACCGGTGTATAAATGGAAATTACTGTTTGGTGGTCGGAGAGACGGTAAGCCCGAATAGTCAGCCATGTTTCCTCCAGGCTACCCCAGAGCAGCTGTGAACACAGATGTAGATAACCACAACCAGTATGTGGCTAATAAGTGAATGAATAATGGGTTCACTTCATTGTGAAGTGCTTTGGGTGCCTTGAAAATGCATTATTTTGTTATAAGAATTGAATGTTTTATACAACAAATCTTGTAAAAGGAAAAGGAGATGGAAAAAAATGTGTATCCTCTGTAATTTCAGCCGTGGTCAATGAAACTCCTCAAAATTTACAAGTTTTGTCATGTATGGTGACAAATGGCTGCACAATAATCCACATGGTTAAAGGAATAAATGTGGCGATTGAAGGGGGGCGGATACACTTAATATCAGACATTGTTAAGAGCTGAAATAATTTGCACCTTCTGTAATTTCAGCTGTGATCAATGAAACCTTTCAAAATTCACAAATTTTGTATGATATGGTCACAAATGGCTGCACAATAATCCACACGGATATAGAAATACAGTAAACATGATGGTTATATGGTGGGGTGCACTTAATATCAGGCGTTAAGAGCTGAAATAATTTGGGGGGTCATTTAAGCAGCAGGTAGGCAAGTTGAAATAATGTGTACAACCCCTCATTACATGTTCTGGTCAAAAGTCTGTGTTGACAATTTGTCAATAAATACTATGATGTTGCTCAAGATGACTAACAGAGGGAGAATTTGAAAAAGAAACATTATACTGTACACTGATATACTGTATACTGTATATACACAATAGCCTGTGGAAAGGTTGAATTAGAGTAAACAACTGTAACTGCAGAGCCGTGTCACAAGAACAGGTAAGATATTTGGTGTGTACATCTCCCTGGTATCAGTTATTCCAAAAGTACCACTTTTTAAACCGCAGCTGACTTTGTCAAAGCATGAAATAGAAACACAAGCGCCACACCGCGCACTCCTCATCTGCTCTCGCTGCATGTAAACACAAGCACATGAAGCGATAACGTTACAATAGATCAGCACTGTGTGCTACCACATCAGAAATAAGCATAAATAAAGGTACCATTACATTTTCCGACGCGTCGTGCGGATTACTGGCATTATTGGCTCAACACCTGCTTTTAGATACATGAGTTTGTGCCCAACATCTTTCAACAAAACCCGACTAACCTTGTCGCTATGAAGGTAGCGATATGCCTCGGAGCTCTGCCTCCTGTCTTTTCCTCAGCGGCACTGTCTCTAAACCAAACAACATCGCTGGTCTCACCACAGTTTTGTACACCTTTCCTTTCATTTTAGCTGAAACTCTTCTATCACACATCACACCCGACACTTTTCTCCACCCATTCCAGCCTCCCTGCCTGCACACGCTTCTTCACCTCTTTTCCACACTCTCCATTGCTCTGGACTGTTGACCCTAAGTACTTAAAATCCTCCACCTTCTTTATCTCTTCTCCCTGTAACCTCACTCTTCCACTTGGGTCCCTCTCATTTACACGCATGTACTCCGTCTTGCTGCGGCTAACCTTCATTCCTCTCCTTTCCAGGGCAAACCTCCACCCCTCAAGCTTCTCCTCCACCTGTTCCCTGCTCTCACTACATATCACATTGTCATCTGCAAAAATCATAGTCAATGGAGATTCCTGTCTAACCTCGTCCGTCAGCCTGTCCATCGCCATAGCAAACAAGAAGGGGCTCAGAGCTGATCCCTGATGGAGTCCCACCTTCACTCGGAACTCCTCTGTCACACCTGGAGCACACCTCACTACTGTCTTACAGTCTTCTTACATGTCCTGCACCGCTCTAACATACTTCTCTGCCACTCCAGACTTCCTCATACAATACCACAGTTCCTGTCTGGGCACCCTGTCATAAGCCTTCTCCAGATCTACAAAAACACAATGCAGCTCCCTCTGACCTTCCCTGTACTTCTCAATCAACATCCTCAAAGCAAATACTGCATCTGTTGTACTCTTTTTTGGCATAAAACCGTACTGCTGCTCACAAATGCTCACGTTTGCCCTTAGTCTAGCTTCAACTACTCTTTCCCATAACTTCATTGTATGGCTCCTCAGCTTTATTCCTCTGTAGTTGCCACAACTCTGCACATCTCCCTAGTTCTTAAAAATGGGCACCAGCACACTTCTCCTCCATTCCTAAGGCATCTTCTCATTATCTAAGATCTTGTTAAACAACCCGGTCAGGAACTCTATTGCCACCTCTCCTAGACACTTCCATACCTCCACAGGTATATCATCAGGACCGAGTGCCTTTCCATTCTTCATCCTCTTCAATGCCCTCCTCACTTCTTCCTTACTAATCTTTGCTACTTCCTGGTCCACAACAGTCACCTCTTCTACTCTTTGTTCTCTTTCATTTTCCTCATTCATCAACTCTTCAAAGTACTCTTTCCATCTTCCCATGACACTACTGGCACCTGTCAATACCCTTCCATCCTTATCCTTCATCACCCTAAGCTGCTGCACGTCCTTCCCATCTCTGTCTCTCTGCCTTGCCAACCTGTATAGATCTTTCTCTCCCTCCTTGCTGTCCAACCTAGCATACAAGTCATCACAAGTTTTAGCTCATATTTTACCATTTTTATTTAATAATAATAATTTCTGTCTAATATTTATGACTTTGTATTTTGTAATTTTGACTTTTTATCTCATAATTATGACTTTTTAATCTCATATTTATGATTCATCTCAAAATTGTGACTTTTTATCATATAATAAATTTACCTTGTAATCAGAATCAGAAAACACTTTATTGCCATTGTAAGTGAACAATTCACGAATTAGGAACTTTCTTTGGCGACTCAGTGCAACATAGAATTCTATGTAAACATAAAGCATTAAATAAACATAGAACTAACTAAACATAGAACCTGAGTACAAAGTTGAAATCACTGATAAGTAAAGGCATGAGGGTGTTTTTAGTGCAGGTATTATAAGGTGCCAATAATACTGTTTATAAAGTGAGCATAGTGCAAATGTGCAAATGTTATAAAGTGTTCATGAGTTCAACAGCAGCAGGAAAGAAACTTCTTGTGGGGAGAGGTTCTGGTCCGAATGGACCGTAACCTTCTGGCAGAGGGGAGTGGCTCAAATAGTTCATGTCCAGGGTGGGAAGAGTCAGGAAGTATCCGGCCTGCTCGCCCCGGAGTTCTGGAGACGTACAGGTCCTGGAGAGATGGAAGGCTGCAGTCGATCACTTTCTCAGCGGAGCGCACGATGCGCTGCAGTCTGTGTTTGTCCCTGGCAGTGGCCCCGGCGAACCACATTGTGATGGAGGAGGTGAGGATGGACTCAGTAATGGCCGTGTAGAATTGCACCATCGTCTGGACAGGCAGCTTGGCTTTCCTCAGCTGCCTCAAGAAGTACATCCTCTGCTGAGCCTTCTTAATGATGGAGCTGATGGTCTGCTCCCACTTGAGGTCGTGGGTGATGTTAGTGCCCAGGAAGCGGAAGGAGTCCACAGTTGTGATGGGAGAGTCTGTCAGGACGAGGGGGGCAGGGGGGCTTTGACTTTTCTGAAGTCCACTATCTTCTCCACTGTCTTCTGAGCATTGAGCTCCAGGTTTTTGCAGCTGCACAACGACACCAGCCGGTCCACCTCCTTCCTGTAAGCAGACTCATCACCGCCTGAGATGAGCCCGATGAGGGTGGTGTCATCCGCAAACTTAATTACTTTCACTGAGTCGTGGCCGGAGGTGCAGCTGTTGGTGTACAGGGAGAAGAGCAGGGGGGAAGTACACAGCCCTGTGGGGATCCCGTGCTGATAGTCCGAGTGTCCGAGACATTCTTCCCCAGCCGCACGCGCTGCTTCCGGTCTGTCAGGAAGTCAGTGATCCACCTGCAGGTGGAGTCAGGCACGTTGAGCTGAGCGACCTTGTCCTGGAGCAGAGCAGGGAGGATGGTGTTGAATGCAGAGCTGAAGTCCACAAACAGGATCCTGGCGTAGGTTCCAAGGGAGTCCAGATGATGCAGGATGTAGTGGAGGGCCAGGTTGATGGCGTCATCTACAGACCAGTTGGCTCTGTAGGCGAACTGCAGAGAGTCCAGGAGAGGGGAGGTAAAGGACTTGAGATGAGGCAGAACCAGGCGCTCAAATGACTTCATGACCACAGATGTCAGTGTCACAGGTCTGTAGTCGTTGAGTCCAGTGATCCTGGGCTTCTTGGGGACGGGAACAATGGTGGACAGCTTGAAGCAAGCCGGTACATGGCATGACTCCAAGGAGATGTTGAAGATGTCCGAGAAGACAGGCGCCAGTTCTACCGCACAGTGTCTCAGGGTGGAAGGAGAGACACCATCCGGACATGGAGCTTTCCAAGTTCTGCTTTTTAAATGTCTTGGCCACATTCTGCTCCAAGAGTGTGAGGGCAGTGGGGTAGGGGGAGGGCTCCATGGCTGAAAGGCCTGCAGTGTCCATTGGGTCAGTGAGGTGGGGGTGGGGTGTGAACTTTCGAACCTGGAGTAGTGAGTGTTCAGTCTTTCTGCTAGGTGACGGTTGTCAACAGCGGAGGGGGCTTTAGGTCTGTAGTTGGTGATTTCCCTCAGACCTTTCCAGACAGAGAGTTGTTGCTCTGACTCTGATAATATAATTTTTTATTGTGTAATTTTTCTTTATTTCCAAATGTTTCCTATCTCATTATTTTAACTTTTAATCATATTATTTTTACTAATATTTATGACTTTTATTTTTATGACTTTTTAGTTTATATTTATTCATTTTAATTTCCTAATTTGGACTTTTTATCTCATGATGACTTTCCTATTTCAGAAATTTATCAAAAATTTATATCCCATTGTTTTGATTTTTTAATCTCATAATCACGACTTTTTGTGTTGCGATTTCAACTTTTTATCTCATAATTATTATTTTTTTAAGTCTTATAATTATCAACTTTTTATCTCATAATTTTGACTTTCCTGTTTCATAAATTCAAATTTTCTATCCCATAATTTTGACTTTTCTTCTCATAATAACGACTTTTTATCTCAAAATTTTGAGTTTTAATTAAATAATTTTGACGTTTTACCTCATTATGACGTTTTATTTTATAATTTGGATCTATCACATCATTTTCAAAAATATCTCAAATATATGAGATCGGAAAGTCATAATAATAAGATAAATCAAAATTACGAGATAAAAAGTCATAATTACTTATTAGATAGTAAACAGGGTGGGCCAAATATAGGGTTACAGTTAACACTTAGACATTTTACATTTATTAGACATTTGGACATGTATTTACATACATTATATTCACATATTAGATATTTTTCATTGAATATTTAATCTCTCAAGTGCTCAAATAAATCAAAATAAATGTCTAATAACCTTAAAATGTCTATGTGTTTTTCTGTACAAATGCCAAGACATTTTTTTTTCCCCCAATGCCACAATCATGTATTTATTTCGGTGTACTGTGTGCTTTTAAAAACACATCCATGTTGACATTTACAAGAAACATAAAAAAGCATCACTACTGTCTGTGTAACAATTCTGCTTATTTTATGACAAATAAGCAAATCACAGTGAAGAGAACTGCTTCCCGGGTATTAGTACTCAGAAAGTCTTTTTGTAAGATGATTATCACTCCACCCATCTGTCTTCAAATGTTACTAAGTGAACGGCAGATATGAAGCAGTCACGTTAAAACAGCACAAAGCTGGTACAAATGTTCAACCTTCATTTCTTTTTTCTCTCCACACAACATTCAGTGAAAGTTACATTTTAACAATATGCACAACAGAGTAATACGCACAACAACTGGCAGCAAGGAGATACAAAAATAGTTTTTTTTTTTCCAAATCAGAAATTCAACAACTAAATTCAAGCAACTTTGTCTTAAAGAGCAGCAGTGGTTACAGGTTTGACCAAAAACATCTACAAAAAAGCCACAATCGGATGGAACAGTGCTGCGAGACATGCTAGGTCAGGGGTGACCAAAGTGCGGCCCGTGGGCCATTTTTTTAATTAGGCTTTTTAAAAGGCTGGCGGCACATACTGATTCTATAATTTAACATGAAAACTAATTTGAAAAGAATATAAGGAGGGTAAAAAAGCATTTAATATTATGAGGAAAAAGAAAGTCACTTAAGTAGTATAAAGTTGAAACAATAAAGAAAAATATGTTTTTTGGTTGTAATCTTATGAGAAACAAACAAAAATAAATAAAAGTTGTAAATTTTTTGACATTTAGGTTGTGGGAAAAGTTAAACATATTATGGGAATAAAGTCAAAATACTACAGGAATAAAATCATAATATTCCGAAAAAGACAATTTACCGTGGTTATTTAAAAAGTAACTTGGAACATTTGTAATATAAAAAATACAGCAACAAATTTAAAATGTGATGTAAACCTCCGCCCCAAAACCCCAGCAAAGTCGATAGGCTTCTTTTTTTTTTTTACTTATTTGACTAAGCTGAGAGGCAGTTTTTTTCTTGAAATATATTTAATTTAGCATATTTACATATGCGGCCCCTGCATCCCTTCGTTCTTCAGTGTGTGGCCCTCGTTGGAAAAGTTTGGACACCCCTGTGCTAGGTGCCAGTCAGGCTAGCTAAGCGCCCTCTAGTGGTGGCATTGAAGTAATGCCGTGATGTCAAGTTCCTGGTTAAATGTGTCTTCTCGCTGGTACAAGTACAAATTGAGTTTTGATAGAAAATGTATTATTTTACATGTATTAAAATGCTTTTTAAATCGATTGCTTTTAATATGACTGTGATCAATTTAATAGTGGACAATATAAACAACAGCATGTAGCTCATCCCTGCTATGTTTGGAATGTAAATATTTGTCATGTAAAACAGGAGAGAATTGAATCATTGAATCGAATATAAGACCGTATATAAGACAAATCTGAAAAAGACGCACCATCTCCTATTCCACGTTTAGAGGGTTATACGTGAAACTCAAGAAGGGCCCCAAGTACATCAGAGCTTTTCTTTGTGTCGCACACTCATTTTCTCAAAAGACTGGGCACATTAGCAAACACAGGAGTTATGATACCAATTTTACAATAATGAAGCCACTCGAGTAGCTACAAAATGCAAGGAACGAAATATGAATGACAAAAATGTCGTCTTATATTCTGGTCAATACAGTCATTTGTATCTACAAAGTCACCAATGCCACCCTCTGCTGGCCATCAGGGTACAAATGCAGCGTTAAGGCACTTTTAAAATTGGCTATTTAGGTTGCATGCTTCTTTCTGGATCTTGTTCTTTATCGATTAGTAATGTCTGCCATTTTAACCACACATACTTGATCTTGATGTTCACCGTGCTGGCTTGGTCTCTGGATGAAGGCACACAATTCAATACAGTAAATGCATAAATTAATGCCCCTAATTACACTCATTGTCATTAACAGCCGTGGCTGTAGGCAACCTCCTGATGATGTCATCAGTTGCATTTGAAGTTTCACGAGAGGCCAGCACCTAGCAGCTTTATCTACCTCTGCATGTGCTTTAAAATGTTGCTACTCAGCCGCTGCACTGCTGTATACAATGAATCCATCAGTGCTGTTAATGCTGACTTAAGCAGTTTGCTCCTTACTGCTATTCCAACATTGGTTCTGTTGGGTTGTATTATTGAACGTACTTGTTCATAAAACACCGTGTGGTCTACTTTCCCATCATCATTAAAGTAAAAAAAGGTTGTGAAAGGTTGCATACTGAAAATGCAGGAGATGCATGGGCCACTTTTACATTTTTCTTAAATCTGACATGTTTTTTATTAGCATGAATTCACTTTTTGCCCTTATGTTGCACTTTTGTTGCTCAGTGGTCGTCCATTTTTGCAGGGGTTTTTTTTACATAATTTTTACAAACATGCATTATTTTCTCCTAATAGTATGTCATGTATATATCACAGGTGTCAAACACAAGGCCTGGGGGCAAAATCTGGCCCGCCAAATCATTTAATGTGGCCTGTGAAAGTCTGGTATAAATGTGCTTCAATAAACCACCTCATCTTTCTTGCTAAATGTTTTTTTTTCAATTTTAACAGAAAAATTATACTGCATGCAGCTGCAGATTTCTAGATGTTATCATGCAACAACCTAATCCAAGAATAAATCATAAATACCTTGATGTGCATATAAAATCAAAATATCTATTATAGTGTTAAAAATAGCTATAAAATATTAAAATAAAATTAATCAAAAAAAGATCAAATTCATGGAAACTTGTATAATATCACGTGGCAATTACACATTTATATTCATTTACAGTGGATTTGCTGTTATTATCGGCCCCCTGAGGGTAGCCATAACTGTGATGATTGACACCCCTGACATATATACGATATAGTGTATAGTATATATTTTAGTATTACATCATTTTTAGTCTTTTACATTTCACCTTTACTGTCTTAATATTATAATGATATAAAAATATATATTAATAATATGAACAGTATTGTCTGTTATACTACATTCTTCATTATTTATTATTCTTGTTATATTATAATCATATAATTCTCTTAAATTCTCTGAATATTTTGTCTTTAAACACACCTTTTTCATCCTTGCTTGTATTATTTCAGTTTTCTTGTTTAATTGAATTTTTAAGAAGTCAATGAAGACAAATTTCCCCTGGGGACCAATAAATCTAAAGAATGTGCCACAGGCCAATAAAAAAACATCCCCGGGCCCCCGGGCCACACTTTGGACACCCAGAATTCCACTGCTGTAATTGGAGCAATTACATTATGCACTTTTTCCTCTGATGTCTATGAGTTTGGAGGTTAAGGCAAGTATTGAGTGCAATTGTTTTTTCAATTGATGTAAATAGCAGGATTTAAGGCACCGCCTCCAGGTGAAGTTTTGTATCTGTTAGTGTGTTTTCTTTCATTGTAAATTAAAAATACAAAAGTAGACATGGATAATGAGGCCAACTAAGAACACCACTATGCAACTAAAAGCATGTCCACCATGTCCCCTGGGTGAGTAGGATGTTGTTATTGTCAATATTGATGATCATCTTCTAACAGCAAGAACCAGTGGAACTAGTTGGACTTGATGTGGAAAGTCATTAAATACTGCAGGAGTTTCTTTTATGGATGATTTAAAGCAAAAGCTTTTCCATCTTTCTTTTTGTTTTTACCTACTTTAGGGCAAGGTCATAAAAAATCATTGCATGGATGCGTTTAAAGCCAAGAAGTGTTCTGCTGGCTACTGAGAACCACATTCCTTAAAGGAGGCGCTGCCGGAGCCCTCCGGTTTGGCAGGAACCTCCTTCTGGTCTGAGGTCTCTTGCTCCTGCTCCTGTTCTTGCTGCTGGCTCCTGTTGGGAAGGCGGGAGCTGTGCATGATGTGGGCATCCAGCATCTCCAGCAGCAGGTCATACAAAGGCACCATGTTCTTCATCTTCATGCAGTGGAGATGGTCCATGCCCTTGTTGCTGCACATAGGACAAAAAAACTCAACATCCAAAGTCAAACACTTCAAAAGTTGTACAATTTGAAGTTCAAGCAACCAGTTTTCGAAAATAGGGGAAAAAATAGGAAAATTGTGATGACAACCGTTGACCGTGAAATTGGACTTTTTGTGGGTCTTGCTGTGTGACAAATACAACAGACTTACAGTTCATTGATGGTAGCGTGAATATCATGTAACCGAGATTTTCGGGGCACTGAATGGATCACAAACGAACTGTTTGGGTTGTCTTAGAAGATGTTCATCTGAGCAGGTTTCATCAGTTCAAGCTCAAAGACTAGATAGGACAGGTAGGTGCACGGCTTCCATTTTTTGTGGTGCAAAACAACAGTTAAGAAACAATAGCGTGAGGGCGTTGCCAGCCAACAACAGTTGTTGGAGGGAGTACATTTGCTAAAAGCATGCAGTTTCAAATTCACAATCGATATTGACAGCCAATTATTTCAACAATATTTTTCAGAATAACAACCCATTTTTTAATGGCAGTAGTATCTATAAAACGCCAGTGGATGTCAGTATCGCTCTTGTCTGACAAGCTCTTCCAAGAGGGGGGAGTTTTACTTGATTTTAGTTTTATTTGTAGGTTTTTAGGTCTTCACCTGACGTGGCGGATATGCGAGAGCAGCATGAGCAGGTGTGCCAGGCGGGTGTACTGCTGGCGGAACGTGAGACCAGTTTTGGCAATGGCCCACACTAGAGCATCCGTGATGGCGTCGAGAAGACGCAGCAGCTTGGAGCGACTCTGCAGCTCATCACCGCCCTCTGAAGAGGTGAGGCACATGTCTGGGGAGAAACAAAAACACACACACAAGATTTTTTCTGAGCGGAGGTTTTCTTCTTTTGCAGGACGACCATTCCTAAAATGAATAAAATATGATGCAGCTGGTGGACTGATGTCCTCCAAAGCCGTCACTGATGAGCTGAGATGACCTCTGCTTACATATAAAGAAGTCAAAATAGCAGTAATAGCTTGATATGACCTTTGAACTCTGCTACGTCAAGCATCTCGCTCTGAAAAACATCATGGGCTTTAATTTCGTGGGGTTGGGCAGGTTGGTGCAGGTTGGTGCAGGCTGCGCAGTGGTAATTTCGTCCGGCGTAACACAGTGCGCAGCCAGTTTGGTAATTTGGTAGACCGAGGCGCGCCGTGATGGGTGTGGCGGCGCAGCAGGGAGAGGTGCCGACTGATTCAGTCTGGCGTAGAGACAATTTTGTGCCAAAAGGCTTCGCCGAAGGTGCCCTGAAAGCTTGCCGGCTCCAACCTGGTCTACTCTCAGCGCAGCCCGAATCGCAGCCGGTTTTGTTGTGATTTGGCTGACTGGCACACACGTCACCAAAACCCCACAGGCGGGTTTACACAATGTCAGGCACGTTTGAATGCATTTAATAATCATAACAACCACTGTTTAAAGTAACTATGTGAATCAGCACATACATTTTGACTGTCCCGTCTGCCTGTCACGCCGTCTACACCACCCCATCCTCCTACTCATCAGTGGCCAGAGGATGTGATATGGATGTGGTTAATTGTGAATAAACGGTTAATCAAACGTATTGGCATATTTGCTTTTGTAAATGAGAATTGCAAAAATGATAATGAATCGGGTAGTACAAGTTCATCTCACGTGCAAACACAAGTGACAAGGGAAAGACCACCAGCTTGGCAATGCGTCTTTTACGCACAGTTGCTTCGGATTTCATTCCCATTATGCATCGTTTTTGTTTATTCATGTTACATATACATATTATATTACATTTTCATATTACAAATTTAGGTTACCAAATACGAGTGTCTTTATTAGTGGAGAAAAATGCTAACCTTTCCAGTGTCACCGTGTGCTTCCGGTGCTCTAATAGTTTTTGTTCTGCCTTCTTTTGTCATCATTGAACCGTTTTTTTCACGGTGCAACGGTTCTCAGTACGTCAGGGCAAACCTGATTTACAAAACCTGTAATCTCCTCCCACGCAAATCTTTAGCCCGTGGAGGTCTGCTTGCGTGACCATATATTCGGCCACTGCGAGCTTGGACCCCCTGGACCAAAACATCCCTTTCCTTCTGGGAGAAGTTTGGCCGTTTTCCACTGTCTTCATCCACATTCAACGAAACTTGCAATTCACTTTGTCAGTTCCATCTGACATGTTTGTTCAAAAATTTTATTCAAAATAAATAGGATTCTTGCTCTGAACATTTTTATGAAAGACAAAAACAACCTCAAGCAAGCTTCTTGCACTGAAAAAAGAGGAAACACGTCTGAAGACGATGCAATAAAAATTGTGATTGACAAAAAACGTTCTTTTGGAGAATACAGTAAAATGAAAGTGGCAGTATGTAAGACAATAGTGGAACGGCGCGTTAAGTGCCTAGCGCACGCTATAAACCTTGCAATCCAATCTACCTCGGAGTTAGCAGCGTTCCATTCCATTCCGTTTTCATCTGCTTATCCGGGTCGCAGTGGCAGCAGTCTCAGTAGGGAATACCAACTTCCCAGCATCAGCATCCAAAAATGGCTACTTCGGACAGAATTATTATAGTAATGTATTCATTTTACGTTACGTTCATTTTTTAAGATACTTAGACTTGTCAGATAAAACACGTCAATTGTCGAACTTGTCTGCACCCTAAATCCCCGAGCGCGTCGATTTATGTCATTATATTTGGCTGAGGACCGCTTCATAACACAATTGCCATTTTCAGATCCTCCCAGGACCCCTGATGAACGTGTGGTATGTTTGCCCCCCAACTTGTGGCAGAAAAGTGGTTTTTCAGCAAATGAAAATAATGAGACACCCGTGGACCTGAAAATCGGCCGAAATTTGACCCCTCAAGAAAAGAGAAAATACATGTCAGAAACGCCAAATCCAAAACTTTACACAGTGAAAAATAATATATAGTGTATAACACACGCAAGAAGACAGAAGGACATCACACGCCTGGACAAACTGATGAGGAAGGCAGGCTCTGTCATTGAGCAATGGACACTTATGGACATCATGGACAACCAGCATCATCCAGTGCACAGCATCATCTCCCAACAGAAGAGCACTTTCAGTGGCAGATTACTACCACTGTCCTGCTCCACTGACAGACTGAGAAGTTGATTCCTCCCCATCGCCATGTAGCTTTTCAACACAACAGAGGGGGAGCAATAAAAAAACAAAACACACACACAGGACTGGACTTTTCCCCTCATTATGTAATATTATCATTAGGATTATTATTATTTATTGCCTTGGTTGTTTTAATCTGTGATTGCGTGATTAATTAATAAAGTAATTAATATGACAGCCGTAATAATCTATGAGATCTATCTATCTACCTACGATATTGTTAGGGCCACACGGTGGTGAGTGGGTAGCAAAATGGCCTCACAGTCAGGTGGTTCAGGGTTCGAATCTCTGTTGGGGATCTCTGTGTGGAGTGTGCATGTTCTCCCTGTGCGTGGGTTTTCTCCGGGTACTCCAATTTCCTCCCACATTCCAAAAACATGCATGTTAGGTTAATTGGCGACTAGAGTCCATTAGAGTGTGAATGGTTGTTTGTCTATATGTGCTCTGCGATTGACTGGCGACCAGTCCAGGGTGTACCCCGCCTCTCGCCCAAAGTCAGCTGGGATAGGCTCCAGCATACCTGCGACCTTAATGAGGATAAGCGGTATAGAAAATTAATGAATGATATTATTACAATATATTATCATAAGAGTGGTTTCCTGGTCTCCAAAAATATTGACAATAGTATTGTTTAGTGTCAATTTGACTGGACTGGACTGACTTTTCCATCTCATATAAAACATCATTAAAATGAATACAATGATTGCTTTCCAAACATCCAACAATCCAATAGAATGACTTCTTATCTGGTGCCAAATAGAATTCAAAATGAACTGGGATCTTATTTCTTGGCTTGACCTTTAACATCAGTTACATTGACTGTCTTGATTTTATTCAAACGAAATAGAATCCTTGCGATGGGGAAAAATGTGAAGAAAACAGGTTAAAACTGTTCAGCCACCTTGTGTAGAATATCCTTGAGCACATACAGTAGTGTTCAAAATAATAGCAGTGCAATGCGACTAACCAGATTAATTGCTTTTATTAGTATATTATTATTGCTACATGGCAAACAAGTTACCAGTAGGTGCAGTAGATTCTAAGAAAACAAACAAGACCCTGCATTCATGATATGCACGCTCTTAAGGCTGTAAAATTAGAGTTTAAAAGAGTGTGTTCAGAAAATAGCAATGTCTGCCGGTGACTTCACAAACTCAAAACTACAAGGGAGTGCAGAATTATTAGGCAAATGAGTATTTTGACCACATCATCCCCTTTATGCATGTTGTCTTACTGCAAGCTGTATAGGCTCGATAGCCTACTACCAATTAAGCACATTGGGTGATGTGCATCTCTGTAATGAGAAGGGGTGTGGTCTAATGACATCAACACCCTATATCAGGTGTGCATAATTATTAGGCAACTTCCTTTCCTTTGGCAAAATTGGTCAAAAGAAGGACTTGACTGGCTCCGAAAAGTCAAAAAAAATAGTGAGATATCTTGGAGAGGGATGGAGCACTCTTAAAATTGCCAAGCTTCTGAAGCGTGATCATCGAACAATTAAGCGTTTCATTCAAAATAGTCAAAATGGGTCGCAAGAAGCGTGCGGGAAAACCAAGGCGCAAAATAAGTGCCCATGAACTGAGAAAAGTCTAGCGTGCAGCTGCTAAGATGCCACTTGCCACCAGTTTTGCCATATTTCACTAGAGTGCCCAAAAGCACAAGGTGTGCAATACTCATGGCCAAGGTAAGAAAGGCTGAAAAACAACCAACACTGAACAAGACACACAAGCTGAAATGTCAAGACTGGGCCAAGAAATATCTGAAGACAGATTTTTCTAAGGTTTTATGGACTGATGAAATGAGAGCGAGTCTTGATGGGCCTGATGGATGGGCTCGTGGGTGGATCAGTAAAGGGCAGAGAGCTCCAGTCCGACTCAGACGCCAGCAAGGTGGAGGTGGAGTACTGGTTTGGGCTGGTATCAACATGGCCTCCTTGTTCACCTGATCTGAACCCCATAGAGAGCCTGTGGTCCATCATCTAATGTGAGATTTACAATGAGGGAAAACAGTACGCCTCTCTGAACAGTGTCTGGGAGGCTGTGGTTGCTGCTGCAAACAATGTTGATGGTGAACAGATCAAAACACTGACAGAATCCTGTGGATGGCAGGCTTTTGAGTGTCTTTGCAAAGAAAGGTGGCTATATTGGTCACTGATTTGTTTTTTTGTTTTTGAATGTCAGAAATGTATATTTTTGAATGTTGAGATGTTATATTGGTTTCACTGGTGAAAATAAATAATTGAAATGGGTATATATTTGACTTTTGTTAAGTTGCCTAATAATTATGCACAGTAATAGTCACCTGCACACACGGATATCCTCGTAAAATAGCTAAAACTGAAAACAAACTAAAAACTACTTCCAAAAATATTCAGCTTTGATATTAATGCGTTTTTTGGTTTCATTGAGAACATGGTTGTTGTTCAATAAAAAAATTACTTCTCAAAATACAACTTGCCTAATAATTCTGCACTCCCTGTATTTTGTACAAAGGTTTTTGTTTCTAGGATTTGGCAATCCTGTAAATCACTAAACTAATATTTTGTTGTATGAGCAGCTTCATGGAGTCAACCACCTTGTGGCACCTTTCAGCTGTTATTCCACTCCAAGATTCTTTAACAACATTCCACAATTCATTAACATTTCTTGGTTTTGCTTTAGAAACAGCATTTTTAGTGTCACCCCACAAGTTCTCCATTGGATTAAGGTCCAGGGATTGGGCTGGCCACTCCATAACATAACAACATAACAAGATTTTGCTGGTTTACTAATGTGTTTGGGGTCTTTGTTTTGTTGAAACACCCATTTCAAGGGCATGTCCTGTTCAAGTATTTTGACATATGCAAACTGATCCATGATTCTGCTATGTGATAAATACGCCCAACACCATAGTAGGAGAAACATGCCCATATCATGATGCTTGCACCACCATGCTTCACTGTCTTCACTGTGTACTGTGGCCTAAATTCAGAGTTTGGGGGTCGTCTCACAAACTGTCTGCGGCCCTTGAACCCAAATTGTAACCTCTTCTGCACATGCCTTTTTTAACAGGGGCCTTTGCGGGGGATTTTTGTAAATAGATTAGCTTCACACAGAAGTCTTCTAAATGTTGCAGTACTTTGAGGTAACTTCAGACAGTTTTTGATCATCCTGAAGCTGATTATTGGCTGAGCCTTTGCCATTTTGGCTATTCTTTGATCCACTTGATAGTTGTCTTCTGTTTTCTGCCACATGTCTCTCCATTTTAAGGCATTGGAGATCATTTTAGCAGCCAAACATTTTTTGCACATCTTAAGTTTTCCCCTCTCCAATCAACTTTTTTTTCAATTAAGCACCCATTTTTCTCAGCCTTTCAAAGAGAAATGCATGTTCAACAAGTGCTGGTTTCATCCTTAAATAAGGGCCACCTGATTCACACCTGTTTTTTCACAAAATTGATCACCGATCACCGATTGAATGCCACACTGCTGCTTCTTTGAACGCCCACCTTTCAACTAACTGCCCAATTGCACAGCCTTAAGAGCGTGCATATCATGAATGCTGGGTCTTGTTTGTTTTCTGAGAAACTACTGCACCTACTGGGAACTTGTTTGCCATGTAGCAATACAAATATCCTAATAACAGCAATTAATCTGATTAGTCACATTGCATTGCTATTATTTTGAAAAATAAAAAATCCTCCTACAGTTTGAAGGTCATGGGTTGAGATGTGTTCTAATAGGAACCCTGCCTTGACTGGCAGATTCATTCAAAATGAATAGGGTTATTGCTCTGAATAAAAAGAGAAGCTAGAAGTAGATAAAATTTACGCAATGCCTGAGTGAGCTACTTTGAAAGCGTTGAAGCAAGAAGAGGATACGGGTGCAAATCATTTCTCATCGTTATGTCCCCACGAAGAAGTCCACCATGTGTTTTTGCTGTCAATCAACTCCTGTGGGAACACTTTTGTCCTTTTCAGCAGCTAAGTACATCACAACATCCTCCGGTTGGCCTTTACCTATGAAAACCAAGTTCCTTTGCTCATGCTGGGCAAAAAAGTTGCTCAGTCAGAGCAGTTTCTTGACCAACAGCTGCCTGCTTCCAGCTCCAAATACTGTATGTCAAAGCTAACATGAAGACATGACTTTTTTTTTCTATGAACACCACAAACCAGCAGCCCTGAAGCACAACACTACGGGTTTTCATGTATTTGATTTCATTAAGATGTAAGAAAATAAAATGAGTGGTTTAATGACTTCTCTGGGCCTGTAAAATCAGATGTTGAAACTGAGAATCTAATAAAATGAAATTGGCAGCAAAGAAGACATTTGATGTATTACTTTCCAAGCAAGCCTTTGCCAAAACTCTTTTTCATTCAGAAGTTCTACAAATGTCTGTGAAGTGATGGCTTTCTTATGTAAATGTTTTTTTAAACGTATTTTATTATTGGCAGTAGAATTGTTCATTCTGTATTTTTGTTCTGTATCATGTTTATTGTTCTTGGCATTTTCATTACCATTAATTATTTGTCTTTTTTCTATTTTTTTTTATTTTTTTCTGTTCCAATATTTTTTATATGACCTATTTTTAGTTTTAGTACTACTTTAGTACTGCTAAATACTTACTAAATGAACAATAATTGAAATTCTAAATGGAATAGATAATTATAAATATTATAATTATGGTAGCCAAAACCAGGAGTGTCCAAAGTGTGGCGTGGGGGCCATTTTTGTTCAAATTAAACATCAAAACAATTCCAAATGATTCAGTTTGTTTCCTATGCCACAAATCTCAGTTAAATCTATTTCACTAAATAACATATTTTGACTTACATTGCAAAAGCAGGTAATTCAATAAATAAAAACTGAAGAGAATCAAAGGGCCTCCCACATACTTCCTTTTCTCTACATGAGGCCCTTAGTGGATAACGTTCACCCGTGCACCCCCTAAACATGAATAAAGTAATAGTACTACCTAAAAACAACCATCATGAGTATGGAAGGCACTGCCAATGGATCCTCTAATAGTCTTCTGGCTATTCTGTAACAAGGTTTCTTATTATCTCCTCCAAGAAGACCCACTTTTTTTTTGTCTGTCAGGCTGATTTTACCTGAGCTTTGTCCGAGAAGCAAAAGAAATACCCATTAAAACTGGACCACATATATTCATTAAAGCGAAAAAATATGTTTTGGCATCGGTCTGCAGAGCTGTGGGTACATGGATTCATTTCATGTTGTGACTCACAACTATTACAGAGATGATGAGCCATGATGAAAGCTACCCTGGAGGAGACGGCGCAATTTTTTTTTTAAAACCGACCCCGTTCAACTTTGTTGGAGGTGGAAAAATTCAGAGGACAATGGCTCTGCAGCAATGCCAATACGCTGACCCTGTTCACCTTGCAGACACACAACACACGAACACAAACATTTGTCCCATTGAACGTCTGGACACACTAACCCGTGTTGCAACAGGTATGTATATGTGTGTGTGTGTGTGTTGACTAACTGGAGTTAAGGAGGATCATGGCCTTGAGGCAGACGTACTCCTCCCGCTGTAGCTTGAGCTCCCTCACTCTGGACGTGGCGGCCACGAGCATGTCAAAGATCTCCACAAATCCCTGCACACAGCTGCCCTCTTCTCTGCCACGCAAACACAACTTCTGTCATTCCCTCTTAAGACGCGTCATAAAAAGTGGCATGCATCATTGAAAAGAGCATGACAAGTGACAAAATAACAGGAATGTGTCATATTAATAGTGACTTCATGACACTAGGATGTAATACAACTAATATACAAACACATGTACAGTTGATCTAGAACAAACGTTTTCTTTGTCAGATATTACTTGAATTAATGACATGACCAAAGTGCAGAATGCGACAAAAACAGAACAGGCCAGAACAGGCAACATGAAAGGCCTGAAATAGCCAGGACTGTGCATGATATGCAGCTTGCAAATTCCAAAGACAAAAACATGAGCTAGGATGATGTTATATGCGCTAAGTGTGAAAATTGCCACAAAAACGGAAGGCGGTTTAAGGTTGTTTGCAGTATTACACTGAAAAAGTCATCACAGTGCAAGGTATGCCACTTGCTGCTAGGAATTCTAATAAAAAATCCGGGTGCATTGTCCGGATTGTTTAAAGTTGACCAGAACAACACAGAAGATGATGAAAGGTTGAAATGCAAAATGGGCTGAAATAGTTATGTTTGCTGCTATTTAAAAAATAATGCATCTTGCATAGAGCGTAGTATTTATGGTTTATCTATATGCCTTGTTATGTTATCTTATATTCTGGGATGTATTAATTCAATTCAGTACTTTAGTTCTGCATAATCAGCGTCAACACTCTTATTCTCAGCGCCGTCACTCTTGTTATTGCAAATTGTTGCTTATTTAGATTATTTTACAGGATGTGATATTATTTACAAGTTAATTACTACATAATAACTTGTTCTTACTAGCAGCATAAGTGAAACACAGAAGTTAGCGCATGTGAAATGTTCTGAATACATTGCCAGCATATACTGAAACAGAAATCTCTATCCTAATTCACGCTAATTGTCCATTTTGTTTTTTAGTTTTCTTTTCGCCTGACTGAGTATTTACACAAGCATGTGAGGATTCTGCTGAGATACCTGCTCAGGCTGAGGTCTGGGGAAAAGATAAGTTTCCCTGGGTGGTTGACCGACCTCCACATCAGCCCTATCATCAGCACCTCCAGCCAGCAGCACTCTAACAGGTGCACCTGGTCTAGCAGTCCAAGCTCCACAAACCCTGTGGATGTCAGAGGAAACATAAGCTATATTATTTCCACCCAGCGGACACTGAATGTTACAACTTCAAATTCACCCACCTGGGATCTTCTTAGCCCAACTGATCATGTGAACCAGTTCCTTATCAGCAAGGTTGGTTAAAGACATCATGACGTTGGCTTCTGTCAGGGGCCTCCTCATGTCCTTCATCAGGTATATCTCAGGTGGTTCTGCCTCCATTATTCGCCCTATCAGCTGCTCAGGGGTCAGCGCAGAGGGGCTGATTTCGATTATGGAACCCACCACTGGTTCAGCTAGCACCGGTGCTTCATGAGTAACGCTGTTTGAAGATAAAGCGCTCACTCGCCTCCTCTGTTGGTTCCTGTAGTTTCCACGCTCTTTACGCATGCCTGGACCAAAACCCACAAGATGAAGCTATCGATAAAACCAAGACTTCAGAATAAAAGCGTTGTCTCACCACATTTGGTCATGCCAGCTTCATAGCACTTGCGGAGGCGACACGCTTGACAGCTCTTACGGCGATTCTTGTCTATCGTGCACTGATTGGTTGCTGGGCAGATGTAGTCATTGTGGCCTGATTCAAAGAAAATAATAGAAATACAATTGAGGGAGAAAAAATAAGCAAAACCAGCAGGCTTCTATAATACCTTCTTTGTGTATACCACTCCTGTACTGTACATCTATATTTACAATAAGAGCACTATAATACGATAAAACTTTTCTATGATGATATGTTGCATATTGCTCGAAACTAGAAAATCCATTACCATTAATTCAAAATGTGCCAAAAACAGCATGGAGATAGGGACAAAAGGTCTGAAGGTGGCAGCTTAAAAAAAGAACATACAAGCCTGAAATAGCTCCAACAGTGTCAGGTATGATGCTTCTTGCTCAAAAGTAAAAAATCAATTACAATTAATTTTGAGCCCAAATCTGCAGCAAACTAGTGGTAAAAATGAAGAAGCCGACAGCACAAACTGAGAACAAATGACAGAAATAACCCCAACAGTGTATGCTGCTTACTACTCAAAAATAGAACATTTGAAGAAATTCATTTGCACTTAAATGTGCCAACATCTGCACAAACATAGTGCGAACAATGCCGAAGGCAACAGCAAAAGCAAAACATTAACATTAGCCCCAACAGTGCATGGTATGCTGCTTTAATTGTGACTATGAAAATCAGCTAGATGTGTTCTTATGTCTCACCTTGTATGCTCCTTTTGAAGAACGCCTTGCACCCTTCACAAGACCACACGCCATAATGGTAGCCAGAGGCATAGTCATGGCAAACAGCACAGAAGTGAAGGTCTGCTTTTCCACCCGAAGACCCGACAACTTCCTCACTGTCCTGGGAACTCCTCCTCTTGCTAACAAACAAGCGGGTCAGCAAAGGTAGTTATGATGAATAATTCTTGTAACATGTGTATGTTTATGTCACTGAACAGAATTGAGGACATGTAATTGAAGTGGAGCAATGACACAAATTTGACACATGTCCACAAATGTTGCTCAGATTGACGTTACAGATGTCCACCATCTCCTGGTGTAAAGTATTAAGTAAGAGCCATCAAATTTGCGGCAACGGCTTGCTAAATTCAGCAATGGTGCTTAAATGGTTAGAAATAAATAGTGTTCTTGCTCTGATGTGGTGAAATTGATTTTAGAGCACTGGTAGAAAATTGTGGCTAATCAAAACATCTTACACACATTGCACTGTTCCAAATCAACAGATTTGGTTCTGATGACTAAACTGTAATCTATTAACTGCATGTGCAGACTTGACTGTGGACAGTGGAAGATCTTGAAATGGATATTGTGGAAAACCCAACAGGGTTCTTGCTATGTCATACATTAGTAAAAGCAAATGAGACGAGCAGAGGGCATCTATCACTGTTTGACATCCAAGAGGTAAGAAGCGTCCTACCTGACAGTCAAGTCCCTGTCTCCTGGTGACAGCTCCACCCATGGACTATGGACAGACTGGCTGTGCTGAGGGCGTACCTGGGAGGAGTGCAGAGATCCAGGCGGGACCACGTGGCCATGGCCTGGCCAGAATAAGGAGGGCCTGAGGGACTGGTGCACAGAGGAGCAGTCTGAAAGACCCGATCCGGCGTAGAAGATAGTTGGACTGTAGAAAGGGATGGTGGTAAAGTCATGGCTGAGGTCGGTGTAAGGGGAGGGGATACAGATGGGCTGGCTGGTTTCGAAGGACAGACCAGGGGAGGGCACGCTGAGGATTGGGGACAGGACACGACAGCCCACACGACTGTAGTCCACCTCCTGAAGCTGCAGGAGGGGCTGATCCTTGTCTGGAGGGGAGGTACTGGCCATCACAGCTACAAGGATGTGTCACTAAGGCTGGAATTCCTACATCATCCATGTAGGATTAATAAAACAATGTCTATGGTGCAATGCTGCTTTTCCAGGACATATGTCTTAATATTAACAGTATATTAATTACAAACAGTACATGGAGCTTTAAACATGTGGCTTGTTTTGGTTTGACAACACCTAGCTGTTACATTCCAGTTTTAAGATGCATCCTACAATGCAAAAAGATGAGGTGGGGTCCAGTGAAGGTGTTCAGATTTCAGGCCAGCCATGAACATGAAAAGTCATTTCGTGCTGGCAGGACATCCCCTACAAGACAAACAAATGTTTTTTGTTAAATAAAAAAAAAGCTTACAGGAGGATGGGAATTTTTTGATTTTTAGGATATGATACAACCTCATTGTCCATACAGTACTGAACACCCAGGATACAGTGGGTTTTTTACTATGCTTATGACAATAAAGAACCAATTCAATTTCCAACAACAGTGATGAAAAGAATAGTTTGGTTTGGTACTTAGCCTCCTTGTAACCCACATAGCGTAAATTCTTGACTATAAGCCACTTTCTTCACATGCTTTAAACAGTGTGGCTTAAACAATCATGCGGCTAATTTATGGCTAAATAAACTAAAGTTCCCATGATCTTTAGAGTACTGAAACAGAAAGCAGTCCATTTCTGCAATGGAAGCTAATATTACATGTTTTAAAGTCTATCGTGTTTTGATCTGACAAGTCGTAAGTACATTGGATCAAGTGTAAAATTACTACAGTGTCTGATTTGATTGGTTGGACTTGGATTGGTTATCTGAAGAGAAAAACATCTCATGTATCACTCATCAGCGCTAATTGGTGACGCAGGGAACACCGATTATTGGTGGGATTGCAAGGTTTGTAGAATGTCTTTCTGTGTAAATATCCCATGTCACAGCATGGACACCAAATGTGCAAGCATTGTTTTCTCTTAAAATTCAGTGGGTGAAGTTTATATTCAGGTGCGTCCAAAAAGCAAAATGTGTCCAAAAATTAATTCAAGTATCACTATTACAGTTAGTAATAGCCCAATCTACTCAACCTAGAATTAGGGTATATTTAACAAATATTTGCTGAAGAATACTTGTTTTTTTTATTGCAGTGTTAAAAATTGTCCCTTTCTCTGTGTTACTTTGCATATTTTATTTTCAGTGTGTACAAATGTCATGGCAGAGAACATAAAATATATGATTAATAATGTACTTTAGACAGACAACTGTCAATACACACATACGCGCACACACGCACACACACGCACACACACGCACACACACTTTACCCAGGAAAGTAAAGAACGTTTGTTTGTACAACATCTGATACAGTCAACCCAGCAGAGTTAATCATTTCTGGGTGACAGCAGTCTTGTCTTGTGTGTGCTCCTTTTTGGCACCACGCCGGCTTACTGTCAGCTTATTTCTTAACAAAGTGTGCGGCTGACCCACAAGAAACATACCGATCCATCTCCGAAACTTTGAAAGACCACAATGATTTGTCATTTGAATGGTTGAATGCAAAAATCTGTTATTCAATGACATTTGAACTAAACTAGACAACTTACACAGATCACATTGACCCTGTGATCAGTGATTAGTAGTGAGGAATCAGTTTCAACAAGTGGAAAAATGGCCTTCGTTGAACACAAGGTAAAAGTAGAAAAAAAAATAGAATTCTCTAAAATATCTTGGGAAAAGGGATAATCAAGATTAAGGGGAAAAGCAACTCCAACTCCTGATTGATTAACTTAAGTGTGTCCAAATATTTTTATTCATGTAGTGAATGTTGTTTTTGCTGTGCCTTAAAAATGTGATATTGAAAACAGGTTGAAAAGTACAGTGCTGAAAAGGAACTCATGTACCTTTTTGACCTTTGACTTCAGTTATCTCTGCCAAAACCCAACATCTATCACCTTTGATGTCGACACGGCTCTCAGTCTGGAACACACAGTGAGAAGTTAACAAACGATTAAAATGAGTACAACTAGTACACTAAAATTTTAGTGTAAAATGCTGGAACTCTGACAAAGCGCTGGTTTGACCTTTCGCTACTTGGGCTCACAGAAGGAACACCTGATATAGTGTCTCACTAAAATGAGTATTCCCCTCACATTTCTGCAAGTACTGTTAGTACAGTATATCTCCTCCAGGGGCAATACTACTGTAGTTGTTTGTTTGTCTAAAAACAAAGTCAGAATTTTGTGACATCCAAGTTTAACAGAATCATACTGAAAATTCTGGACTATAAGGCGCTAAGTTTTTCACATGCTTTTAACCCTGTGGCTTAAACAATGGTGTAGCTAATTTACGGATTTGTCTTCTACTAATAATAATTCATGTTGGCAGTTATGTAAGTCATGGTAGTTATGTAAACACAAATGTAAAATCGACTGAGGTTTCAGTAGATTATTCCCCATTATGCTTAGAGTGCAGATTCAGAAAGTACTGACACTACTATCCCGTTTTAAGGTCTCATGTACGGACCGTGTTTTAATCTGACAAACCTTAAGTAAGTTTGATCAACTGTAGAATTACCACAGCTTCTGCTTGGACTGCTTAGATGTCGCACATCTCATCACCAAAGAATGAGTGATGCTGGGAACATCAAGTGGAGGTAGGATTGCATGGTACAAGGGTGCGCCTAATCTGTGGTTCGAATCTTGCCTCGAGCACTGCCACTTCTATATGTTCCATATGTTAAAACAGCAGCGATACAGAACATAGGGAATGTGGAATGCATTTGAAAGATTTTACGGTCCTTTAAGTGCATACATTGCGCACAATTCGAGCACAAATTGATAATTGATACACGTTTCTGGCGACCAACTTGTATTGTAATGTTGATGTCCACTATGCGAGTTTACTGTGTTGCAACTGAGCACAGCTGTTGGAGTGTTAAGGCCGGCAAAGATTAAAGAGAGCGCCAGACTGTGTGTCTTTGTGGAGATGTTGCAGTACTTATAAGATGTTACCTGCACAATATCATCCTCAAGCATGTGTCACAGGAGGCTAAGTCTGCATTCATTTAGCACCGAAATAAGGCACAGATATAACACAGTGATATCAATGTGAAGTTAGAAAAGTATTTAGTGTCTGTTAAAATGTGGTTTTGGGGTAAGGGTTAAGTTATTTTAAACACAAACAAACAGCGACAGCAAGTCCTATATATGATCCCTAGAAATAAGGACAAATGAGAAAAACTAAATGGGTGTGTTTTTATGCTCTTTATCCGTTCAACATAGAAAACAAAGGCTATATAGGAATCAAGATTCATTTAGTAAGTATGAAGGTGTGTCAACGTTGAATAGGACCACCATTCATTTTCTACCGCTTAAGCTGTTCAGGGTCACACGTGAGCTGAATCCCTTGATACTTAACTTAGGGCAAGAGTTGAGTGCATCTTGGATTGAACACCATTCAATCACAGGAAACATACAAAGGTGTGAAAAAGTGATTGCCCCCCTTTCTTGTTTTGCATGTTTGTCACAAATGTTTCAGATTATCTAACAAATGTAAATATCAGTCAAGGACAACACAACTTGCAGTTTTGTGTACTCCGCGTTAAAACATAACTGAGATTAACAAACATCTATCAATCTGGAAAAAGTGATTCAGCCATTTCTAAAGCTTTGGGACAACAGCGGACCACAGTGAGAGCCATTATCCACAAATAGCAAAAATACAGAACAGCGGTGAACCTTCTCAGGAGTGGCCGGCCCACCAAAATTACCCCAAGAGCGCAGCAACAACTTTCTCAAGACCTCACAAAATAACTGCAGGCCTTACTTGCCTCACTTAAGATCAGTGTAAATGACAGCACCATAAGTAAGACACTGGGAGAAAATGGCCTGTATGGCAGAGTTCCAAGACCAAAACTACTGTTGAACAAAAAGAACATTAGAGTTCAAATAAATTTTGACAGAAACCATCTTGATGATCCCTAAGACCTTTGGGATACTACTCTGTTCTCTGACAAAACAGAAGTTGAACTTTTTGGAAGGTGTGTGTCCCAATACATTTGGCGCAAAAGTAACACCGCATTTTAGAAAAAGGAAATCATATCAACAGTAAAATATGGTGGTGGTAGTGTGATGTCTGGACCTGGAAGACTTGCTGTGATAAATGGAACTATGAATTCTGTTGTCTTCCAAAGAATTCTGAAGGAGAATGTCCGGCCATCTCTTTATGACCTCAAGCTGAAACCAACTTGGGTTTTGCAGCTGGACAATGATCTAAAACACACCAGCATGTCCACCTCTGAACGGTTGAAGAAAAACAAAATGAAGTCTTTGGAGTGGCCTAGTCAAAGTCCACATCTTAATCCTATTGAGATTCTGCGGCATGATCTTAAAATGACCCTTGATGCTGGAAAACCCTCCAGTATGGCTGATTCATTGCAATTTACCACAAACCCTTGATTGCAGTTATTGCTGCTTAAGGGTGGCCCACCAGTTATAAGGTTTGGGGGGCTTTTGACACAGGGCCATGTAAGTTTGGATTTTTTTCTCCCTGTGTGAAAAAAAAATGAAATCAGGAAGGGGAAAAACTTTTTCACAATGCTGTATATTAACACCTTTGGACAATTTAAAGTCTCCAATGAACCTAACCTGCATGTTTGTGGACTGTGGATACAGAGTATAGCATGTTCCTATTGGCTGTTCCACTGACAGGTTGTAGTGGCAGTGCTCCGAATTCTTGGTATATGACAAAGCCCATCTTAGGACACAAACGTTCACATGCAAGATGTATGACAATAACACTGTATATAATAATCATTCCTTTATTTTGGTTTATTGGTTCCAGACCCAACCATGATGAGTGATTTCCTATGGAGTAGGATTCCTTATTTATGAATCAAATATTTTTGTAGTTAGAGCATAGAAAATTAGTTTTACGACCAATACGTTTTGAACATTATTGGAAGTCTATAGACATGAACTAACACCGCTATAGTCACCTTTGCACACCTATTTCCCGATATAGTAGACCTAATAAGACCCAGTGACCAGTGTAGAACACTACCTGAACGTCTTTAAATACAGTGGAATACAGTGGAACCTCAAGATACGAAATTAGTTCTTTCATGGAGAGGCTTTCGTGTCTTGGATTATTTCATATTATGAGACTAGGCATAATTCGCTCCAGCCCCCTCAAAAACAGTCGTATAAAATGTAAATATTGTATCCACCCGAAATAAATACAGTGGAACCCCGGGATACGAAATTAATTTGTTCCAAAAGGATTTTAGTAAGCCACATTTTTTGTGGCCGCACGGTGGCCGAGTGGTTAGCACATTGGCCACACAGTCGGGAGATCTGGAAGACCTGGGTTCAAATCTCCGATGGGCATCTCTGTGTGGAGTTTGCATGTTCTCCCCGTGCGTGTGTGGGTTTTCTCCGGGTACTCCGGTTTCCTCCCACATTCCAAAAACATGCATGTTAGGTTAATTGGGGACTCTAAATTGTCCATAGGTATGAATGTGAGTGTGAATGTTTGTTTGTCTATATGTGCCTTGCGATTGACTGGCGACCAGTGCCCCGCCTCTCGCCCAAAGTCTGCTGGGATAGGCTCCAGCATCCCCGTGACCCTAATGAGGTTAAGCGGTATAGAAAATGAATGAACACATTTTTTTGTAACCCGAGCAACCTTTAACATGTAAATTGGCTAATTGGCTAATTCGTTACACTGACCCGGAAAATCTCTCATACAATGGAAAAAAACGCTGTTCTGCAAATGTAATACTGTATAAATAGCGAGTATTGTAATACAATTGTAATGTAATAATAAAACCTTAACTAGAATGTATATTGACAAAAAATTCTAAAAGTTTCTTACCTTTATTACGCTGCAAAGTGCAGTACGGCATTTAAACTGTCAGCGCTAAACCAATCAGAGAATATTGCGTAATATGTACACTTCCGCCATGTCTCCAGTAGGTATCCTACCGGTATGCTGCAAAACAACATTTTTGCCGAGCACCGGGAGAGTTACGCCACCATATGTGAATGGATTGATGATGCCTGGGCTAAGGTATCTGCTTTAACTCTTGTCCGAGCTTTCGCAAAGGCCGGCATCATTGCTGAACGGCCGACTGATAACGAGACTGACGGCCGACAATGACGGCAGGGAACCCGGCATGTTTGACGGCGAAATTGCCCAGCTGTTCAATTCAGATGCAGAAGATGGATTTGTAGGAGAAGAGGTATTGTGTATTGTTATATAGTAGAATAAAGCTAAACTAAACTCACTCTTTTGCTTCCGTTGCCTTTTTTTGTAGACCGTATGTTTTAGCATGCGCCTTCAAATACGGTAAATCGGGAAAATTCCGAAAAAACACGTTTTGGCAAGATCGACAAATTTTCATAAAGTGAATTATTTTTTGGAAGCCGAAGCAAAAACAAATCAGAAAGGTATTTTCGTATCCCGGATTTTTGGTATTCCAGGGCATTCGTATACCGGGGTTCCACTGTATAGAGCTTTTCGGCACGCTGAGCAAAGGGACGCCGTGATTGGCCATCGTTAGGGATTTTGGGAGGAAGAGGATGATGGGAGATAACCAATGGAAGGGCAGCTTCTTCTTCTTCAGTTTTATGGTGGTTGGCATCCATTACTTTGGTGCGTACCGCCCCAGGGGAGGGCAGATGGTATGGCGGTGCAGTACATTCAAAATTCTGGGCGTCACTTTCCATTTTCATTTTTGTATTTTGAAATTGTTTTCGTTAAATGGGACGGCAATATCTTTAAAGCCCATTTAGGACTATGAATTTCTGGTATAATGAGGTTTTCGCAAGTCGAGGTTCCACTATATTTGTTTTTTAGTTCACTCTGGTATTTTTATGTTTGAAATTCTTAATTTAGGCAACAACAAAGCCGTAAAATTCAAACCGCAAAGTGGCGAAGGGTGATTGTACTACAAAGAAATCATGAAACGCCACAAAGTGTATACTTTCTAAGGAAGTTTAATTACTGACAGCTTCCTGGTTTCACCTGTTGAGTCACTGGCTCTCAGTGGCGATAAAATTGTAAGTAAAACAAGACCAAACATTTGGTAAACGACTATTCCAAAAGGACAATGTCTTGTTCCATTAGTTTGCCAATAAACGAGTCTGAATCCAACATCCAACAAACTGACTACTAAATCAGATGAGTCACACTAGGAGGATAACAAACAAAATGTTGAGACTGGTGCTTCTTAAATTGCCATTTGGGAGTAAGCGGCAGATGTGGATGACTTACCCACCCCCGCTTAGAAGCTTTGACCTTGACTTTAAAGCTGCCTTCACTCTTGTCATACATGCATTGTGGGAGAAAAACTCCCTTGTGTCCATTCTGCCGCAAAATGCTTAATTACTGCACATCTAATGACATCATAGACAGACAGGTACTGGTAAAAAAAAAGGGGGGGGGGTGCTTCTATAGGTGGGAGTGGTCATGGTCACCTCCAAAGAACACATGATACAAAGTCTTCTCCCTACAAACGTGTATCCAAATGAGGCTCATGAAAAAGTTATAAAATAATACATCACCTTTAACCTACATCAAAACGGCTGGAAGCTAGTGCGTGTTAGTTCAGTTTGCAAATATTTTTTATGCATGTTCATGTGCACAAAAGGTCAAAGCTAACTCAAATAAGAACAGCCACAGCAGAACTGTTACCAGGAATTAAACCATTCTTTGCGCAGAAAAACTCAAGGCCAATCCCAACACCCCCTCATCCCTGCCTCCTTTATGTCACGGATAGGAGACGGCTGCGCACCAATAAGCTACACCTTCCTAAGTTAAGGAGTGTCCTGGTCAGTGGGAGTCAACAGCGTGAATTGTTCTAATTAAAATACTGACATACTGATAGCACCCGACTCACCAACTTATTGTATACCCTTTCGCTGCAAAATGAGCAACTCGGTATCAAAAATGGAGCTAAAAAAAATAGAAAAACTAAAAATATATATATATTTCACAATTACATATTTGCTTTGTCATTTGACAGGTGTCCTGGCAAGTCCACCCATATAATTTAGGGTCCCTGTAGTCGCAGAGATGCCGTCCTCGTTATTAAAAGCCACTGTGCCATCAACAGGCCTGTCATTTTAAGGTAGAATTATTGCTGAATGTGTCTTTATTATGTGTGTTTATTACTGAGACACCTGTCTACACATGCTATCAGACAGCTACAGTTCTGACTGTCGGGCGAGCAACTGCCATGAAACATTTTACAGTCAGGGCCAGACCTGTTTAAAGCTCGCAGACACCTCCTGAAGTTGTGAAGGTGAATTTTCTTATGAGCAACAGCAAAACCATGGTCAACAGCTACAGCGGGTTCGTACAAACACAGCAACAACTATTAGCTGTAATTGTAGGGTTTAGGTTAGTGTGTCCTGGCCGGCCGCTGGTTATTGTAGCCCACTGCAGTAGATTATATGGGGTTGCCATGGCAAAAACAGTGTGTATGCTGATGTTACGTTCAGGTCACTTTTTACCGATAGTTTCTTTAATATTAGGAACACCGTAATGCACACGCTTAGAGTGTACTACTAATACTAAAGGCATTTTGAAACTGTAGTACACCTCGGACTGTGAGTTGAGCAAGTACATCATAAGTTATCGGCTAGCAGGCTCCCCCTGTAGTTGAAAAGTGGAGTTTTCTTTTACAGAAAATAGACGGCCGTAAACAGGCTTTTGTTTCAAAAACAGGTTTAGAAGCTGCCCAAGCTAAGCTACTAAATATATCACAACATGAAGAGCCCTGACTGGTCCACCGGTATTATCACAGTAAAGCAGGTTACCTGAAAGCCATGGCAATGTAATATGTACTATGTTTTTGCAAGACGCTGTGCCATCCGTGTCATTTTGTCGTCAAATGCAAACCTGGTCAATTGTGACTGTCATCCCTCACTTACAGTTTGGTACCACACTGCAGCATGACATTTGCTCTTTGACATTTCGGATCATTTCCATATGCAATGCAAGTTTTTTTAATACCGCCATACTGTTGAAAATAATGACAAAACAGGTCATGACCTAACACAGGTGGAGGACGTACACGTGAGAATAAAACAACAAGAGAAGGTCTCGGACACATTTGGAAATCTAGTGTTATGCAGAAGACAAAAGGGGGAGCATCAGTTTCCTTCCCCCAAAAAGCAAAAGTAAGTTCTCCTCTGTAAACTGGGGAGATGTTTACACACAGTGATAAGTGCCTGTTGAAATGTTCTCATGTTTAAATGCATACACACTGACCCTTACCTCCGGTGTATGAAATGTTTATACATAGCACTAAAACCATTATTATACACTACAGTGCAGAGGCAGCAGTGTTACTAAAGCCAATAAAAGCTAGAAATGGACACGTGCGTGATTGGGACGCATTAAGTATAATAAAGTCTGCACGACATTCAGTCACACGTTGAGCGGCTACATTCAGTAGAGCTGAAGGAGAAGTGCTTGTCAACGCACAGCCCCCCTTCCACTTGTTGCTGGAGCAGAAAGATCTGTCATGCACATGACTTTTACCCGAACCTTCTCCGTGCGCCACGCAAAAGCAGGGATGTTACATCTCAGCACACCAGGACTCACCTCTGGTGTCAGATGCCGGCGGCTGCACAAAAGTTGTCTCACAAATCACGACGAGTGCGGAATGAAGTCACTACTGAAGTGAGCTCGCACCAAGATTGCGTTTAAAAAAGAGCAGCTTCAAATCAGGAGGACGTACGCGCTGGAGACTTGTGAAGTACGACACAATGACACATGAGACATCCGGTTACACCCTCCAAAATAAGGTTTGGACGTACGCATGTCGTAGGCCATGATGAAGTTGAATTAATTGGGTGCAAAGAATAACACAAGCAACATGTATTCTTAAATGTAAGGTTTGTTGTTGATTGGGCGGGTAGATTTCAATTACCGGGGAAAAAATAGGATAATAGATAATAATAGTAAAACAATAAGGTTATTTCTAAAAATGCATGTTTAATTCAATCTAAAAAGTTAATTGGCTAAGATATATACTATACTTTGCCATAACTTCTACCCCAAGAAGACACATTTTTACTTTCTATTGAATTCTTTGCTATAAACAAAATAAATGAATAAATGAGAAAGGTTTACTTGCTGGGTGCTATCTGTTACTGAAACACAGAAGTTTATGCAAAAAGGTAATCATATTTACTGTGTATATATATACAGTGGAACCCCGGGATACGAATGCCCCGGAATACGAGAAAGCCGAGATACGAAAATACCTTTCTGATTTTTTTTTTTTTTTTTTGCTTTGGCTTACAAAAAATAGTTTGCTTTACAAAAGTTTGTCAATCTCGCCATAACGTGTTTTTTTCGGAATTTTCCGGAAGCAAAAGAGTGAGTTTAGTTGAACTTTATTCTACCATATAACAAAACACTCACTGTATTTTTAATCCCTCTCCCCCCACAAATCCATCTTCTGCATCTGAATTGAACAGCTGGGAAATTTCGCCGTCAAATATGCCGAGTTTCCTGTCATCATCGTCGGCCGTCAGTCTCGTTGTCTGTAGGCCGTTCAGCAATGATCCCGGCTTTTGTGAAAGCTCGGACAAGAGCTAGAGCAGATACCTTAGCCCAGGCATCCACAATCCATTCACATATGGTGGCCTAACTGTTTTTTGTTTTGCAGCATATTGGTAGGATACCTACTGGAGGCATGGCGGAGGTAAGTGTACGTACGCCACGTATGACCTAATGTTCTCTGATTGGTTTATCGCTGCCAGAACTGTACTGTACTGCACTTTGCTGCGTATTAAAGGTAAGAAACTTTTAGAATTTTAACTCAATTGCAGACAATTTCCAATTGCACCAAGAGTGCAAGAAAACAATTTGTTACTTCAAGAGCAGTTTAATAAACAACACTGCTGTAATTCTGCTAATTCTGGAGTATTGATCAATGTCATGTTCAAATAACTCAAGCCTTGCTTTTAAAGTCAAAAACACACATTCACTGAACACATTGTAGGTTATTTGCATCTCACCCGATTGAAGAATTAGAGCACACCTAAGCCCCCTCTGACCACCCTGTTAAGAGCAGCCGGTTTTGGGAGTCAGCAGTGTCTCGTGCAAGTGAACCGCTGCTCTACTGCAGTAACAGTCAGCTATGATATGCCGGCCCTTTAAGGGGTGAGCAATGTGGGTGAAGGAGAATGAGTGTTTACTGAACATAGATTGGCGCATGTGCACACTCAGAAAACTACAGTGCAAGTTTTATTTTTACAGAAACGGGAAAGAAGGGGGATGAGCCCTGAAGTAACAATATAGACAAACCTACCCAGCACTCCAAAACTAAGTTTGATGTCCTCCGTGTATGAGACGTGATGTAATGGTGTGTGACAATCTGTGCATCCAACAACAATGCAGCTCTGCTTAGCTTTTGGCTTTGACATGATAATGGTTTTCGCATGTCACTTGAGAGAAACGTTGGCTCTAAATCACTAGCAGAATTACTTGGGGTAAAGGCGGTCTTACTTAAATTATTTCTATTGTTTTACATCAAAAAAGAACCAAAATATGAACAGCTTGCTGAAAGACACTTTCTGACATAGGCAGCTAAGAAACAGAGAACCAAATATGTATAAAGCCCAAATGGTTCCAGGCCAGACAAGGATGAGTGAATTTCTGCAAAGTAGGATAAAGATAAATACATGGAATATTTTTGTTGTTATGGCATAGAAACGCTGTTTATAAGCTTCGAAATATGCTTTTAACATTATTAGAGCCCTCCAGACAAAAAATAACACCCATATAGTCATCTTTACATTTGTATTACCTAGGGATGCTCCAATCAGGGTTTAATGCTGCTGATTCAGATATTGATCATTCGTGAGTGAAATCAGTCGATACTGATACCAAACAAGTAAATTAAGTGTACATTTTTTCATTTACTCTTGGCTGTATGATAAGAAAGAAGAATTACAAAATGACATTCATTTAGACAAAAACATGTTTGCCTTACTTTTTCAAGAGAACATATCACTTGTGAAATTCAGAGGGTCAGCAAGAACACATAGCTTGATGGCGCTCTAGCAGAGCCCCCAGGCAGCCGGCAAACCCGGTGTCTTCCACCTCACATGAAGCCCAGCCATCCAGTCTGGCAAATCCAACCCCGTTCCGGGTTATCCTTGGAGCTATCTTTATCCTTAGACTTCCGACTGGCACGCACACACAAGCAAGCGCCCACTGTGCAAATAATCGTATTGCAAACCTCGAAAACTCACCACACCCCGTCAAGTGCCTGTCTCTCATATACTGCATTAGTATTACCCGATATAGTAGATTCCATCAGAGAAAATAAGACATATTAGACATACTAAATAAAATAACATAGGTTCACACGTTAGCAGTTTCTTGTTTTGTCTGGACAGCATACATCCTGCAGTGGCTATTGTCTTATCAATGTATTGTAATAGATTTATACTCGTATCGCTCAAAATAGTAGAGAAAATAAAAGTAAATAAGCCATTTAAAACATAAATAAAACACCTGCTTTAGCAGTGTCACAGTAAATGTGTTTCCCAGTGGACCTCAGAGGCAGGCGGACAAATGTGTGGAGGCCTAGAAGTGACGTCGGAGGTTCCGAGTTGAGTTTTAGGTTGTGAGGATTATGGACCCAACAGTAACCCGCGTTATTATTACGATTACTATGTTATTATTGTTGTGCCTGTTTTGAGATCATTTAAATCTGCACTAAATATTCTCACAATCACGTCTAGTGGCTATGGTACAATAATACATTCACAATTAAAATTTCTATTTTAGTTCATTTAGTCAGTCCATTTTTATGTTTGAAAATGTTTGAAAGTTGAAAATGGTGTGCATTTATACAGTTATTTAGTAAAATTTGCTCAAATATGCCTTTCTAAGAACTAATAATAGGCCATATACAACCACAAGACATCATTTATTAATTTGAAAATTTTTTGCAAAACCACAATAAAGTGAAGGCACCATGGTCGAACTGTGATATAGCGAGGGACAACTGTAAAAAGAATTAAACAGTTTTCCATAAAACAATATGTCCTATTTAACTCTGCCTTGATGTCAGTCTGCAAGTTCATATTCTGCTGATTTTCACAGAAGACAAAAATGGCATAAAGAAAATAAGAATAATTTCAGAGCTAGTGTGGACATAATGTACCATTTAGGAGCTGCAGTACCTCTGCTGCTTCAGTTCCCCTCTTCACACTTGCTCTCTGCCACAAGTCGGTATGTGTGTCTAAATGAGCATTTTCATCCTGGTAATCTTCGCTCGAACACCGACCACCACCTCACCTGCCAAGATAATCACTCCAAATTACGATGCACTCATCTCTCACCTCTCAAAATCCAATTTTGGTCATTTCGTTTTGTGGTTGCACAATAAATCGCTGCTTTAGAAGCTCATTTGACATTGCTGGGTAATAGACCCCCGTCTTTACGTTTGCACCCACACACACACACAACAAGCTACAAGGTGGGAATTGTGGTTAACATTTTGACGATGGCTTTTTCATCTTGTCATTTGCTTCACACAGGGTTGATGGGCATATTTTTCTCTAAAATTGAGATTTTGGTCCCATAACTGATGATGATGTAAAATAATTAACAGTGCATGACTTTGTTCAAGTTCTTGTGTAACCTCAACTTAATTTTTCCTTTTTTTATTTTGAAAATCATGACTCATTTGTCTTTATTGTGCTGACTGGACATCAAATTTTATGGCAGTCATCAAGCAGATTGACAGATACTGTGTGAGTGAGTGGAGGGCAACAATTATTCGGCGTGGCATAAGGTGCAAATAGGTGCACAAAACAATGTACACGTAAAACACACAATAATTATGATTCGTTCTGGTAAGTATGTATTTTTATTTTTCACTTTCATCTATTTTCACCCGAGAGATTCTGTTTTTTCAAATCTATTTTTTTTTTCACTTTCAGATTTTTCTATTTCAGGTTCAAATCTTTTCTTCTGACAGACTTTTGGCCCGGACATCATGTGGTGGTGGTGTGGGGTGGAGCATGTCATCAACTAAAAGGGGTGTGGAATCATGACAGACAGCTTAACAAAAAGGCTGAGGACCTTCCCAGGTCACCTTCTGCCTCTCGGAAACATAGGAGCTAAATCAAATTAGACTCGACACTTCATGTATGCTACATGTGATGGAAATGATGGGTTCTATCTATGGGAGTGACATGGTATGTTAACTAAAGACGTTAAATAGTTTAAAATAATAATAGTTTAAATAGACGAGGAAAATGCAAAGATCGGTGAATCATAACTACAATTAAAATCTAATCAATTTTTGGTACCTATTGTAATGTTGAATACATGCATTCATTCATTCATTTTCTCTACCGCTTATCCTTATTAGGGTCGCGGGTATGCTGGAGCCTATCCCAGCTGACTTTGGGAGAGAGGCGGGCTACACCCTGGACCTGTCGCCAGTCAAGTGCAGGGCACATATAGACAAACAAACATACACACTCACATTCATACCTGTGGACAATTTAGAGTCAGCAATTAACCTAACATGCATGTTTTTGGAATGTGGGAGGAGTTCACATGTTCACAGGAGTTCACAGAGAAAACCCACACACGCACGGGGAGAACATGCAAACTCCACACAGAGATGCCCCACGGAGATTCGAACCCTGAACCTCCTGACTGTGAGGCCAATGTGTTACCCACTCGACCACTGTGCGGCCTATGTTGAATACATTGATGCATTTTTCAAAACTTTTTAGTTTTTTTCAAAAGTTTCAAGCCATACATTTTTGGCTGTAACATAGCTCATTAAGAGCAGTCTGATTACAATGTTCATTTTCAAAAATTGCACAAAATCACATTGTGCATGATATCACATGCATGGGAGGTTTCTGCGCAACAATAATTCAATGGTACCACAGAAATCTAAAAGAAAACTAGAAAAATAAAGCTCACTACAGTGACTCATCAATGCCTCTTAAGGAACAATGTGGGAATACAAGAAAAAGTGTTTTGTAGTTCAGTTGCTCACAATTACTTTTCAAAACTCTTTCCTAATCCTAGATCAAATTTGAACATGCTGTGTCCCAGGTCTGGAAATAAACTCTAATGGGCATACGAGTGTAGGGAACAACGCACTCATGACTAAATGCCACGGCTGTCAAAAATAGTATATTAACTCCCATAACTAATTGATGTCATTAATTACATTAACATTTTAGCATAAGTATGCACACCTTGCCAAGCCACCCCTCTGTGTTATGACAACAGACATGAGTCACATACCAGTAGTGTCCCCACAGAGTCTGACATTCTTTTCTAACTTTATTCATACCTGAACACATCAACAGCAGTGCAACTCCAACACCATAAATGTGTCACCAACTCACAAACATGTCTCTAGTCCTCCTCTATCACTTGTCTACAGTGAGGTACATTCAAGGCCATGCCGAACCTCACAACAACGTCTTTATTATGGGCGTATGTTTGGTCTGAATTAACAGAAAGACCAAATAGCAGTGGACATTCTAATTACTCACTAGCATAACTCTTACTAAGAAAGTACAATTTGCCGCATTTAAATATGTAAGTACAATCTACACTCAAAACAGTGCATTCAACTTAAGAAATGACATAGTGTCTTTGAAGGCAACCCCAAATGGCTCATAATGACGCTGTTAAAGTGTGAGTGTTATACTACATTTAAATAGACTGGTGTTAAGATTTTCAGACATGTGTGGTGTCTTTTAGCATGACTTAAATTTTCAGTTCAGTTGTAGCTGTTAATACATACAAATACATAATTTAACTTATATTTTTGTCCATAAAATACAGCAAAGATTGCTTTTATTTTGCATTTCCTGCTGCGACGTTTTGCTGCATATCTTGCAAATTAGCATTTAAGCTATTGTTAGTGTGGCCTCTTGTATGACAGCTATTACTATAAGGAAATCATATCAACAGAGTGTTGATGTGCATGGGGATATAAAATTATATATAGGGTTTTTAAGGCGGAAACAGCTGGCAGAGAGAAAGGAGAAGTCCTGTGTGCCCAGCTAGAGAGTGAGAGATGGACCCATCAGTAAGAGGAAGACAGATGATTATACCCCTTTTCAAATTAATTATCCCAAAGAATGGACCTCCTTTTAGCAGTCCTTTTCCATTTACAGCTTAGCTGTTATTTCAACTTGGTTTGTAAACACTTATCTAATACTGACTCACTATTATGTTTCCAGTTACATGATCCCCATTATGACACTCATATTCTAAAAGCACTATCTGATTTTTTTTCTTCACCCAAGATAAATAAATCAATACTTATTTGATCTGGTGAGGAATTCTAAATTCAACCGTACATAATCAAAGACGGCAGATGTTTTTCAAAACAAGGAATCAAAACTGCTTGACCTCCAGGCTGCCAGGGTCTGGCCAAGGTCAGAGGTTCACAGTGACCTTTGAGACATGGGACAAGCCAACATCACATGCTGCCAGCTTTGTAGAAGTGAGAGTGGGAAGTTATTGCTCATATTTTGGCAACCTGGCACAAGAGGTGACACTGAGAGCGCTGCATTGCTTTTTAGGCTTGCTGGCTTCACACATTGACCGCTGTGGGAAATACTCAGATTTAGCGTCATCTAATGAAGTGTTTTTCAACCTTTTTTGAGCCAAGGCACATTTTTTTAAATCCAAAAATCCCAAGGCACACCACCAGCAGAAAATATAAACATTAATCTCTGTAGCCTATATAAACAATATAAAGTCAATATAAAGTGTTGCCACCTACTGCTATTTATCTTATTACATGATTGCTCTGCCAATCATTGGACAGCACAGACACTCAGCAATGGCACATTATTGGCGGACTCATTTTCAAAAAATATTTATACACCAATTAGGCGAAAGTGGATGATTTCCCACGGCACACCAGACACTACGGCACAGTGGTTGATTTAATGGATGGATCCAAAAAAATTAATTGATTGTGTTTATGTGGATAGAATGATAAGTGTGAAGGTGGGCATTAGAGATGGAATTTGTGACGCTGTATTTGTTTGCAGAAATAATGGAAATGTTTATGTGGTGCATTAACTTTGCTAGATTTCTTAATTTCACAATGCCCAGTACTTAAATCTTCAGGCATTTGCAGAACGTCGGTGTCTCTAAAGATGTATACCTAATTAGAACTGTTGAGCCTTGAATAATGTCTGAATTCTGCTGATTTTACAAGGGTGCAATGCACATACTGGTGTTGTGCTGCTTATCCCACAAATGCATGTTCCTTATGAATGGGGCATCATTTAAAATTGAAAAAAAAAAACACTCCCAAATGTATTGGCAAAAGGCACTGTTAGCCAATAATGTCCCCACCACACAATTCCAAGTTATTGTTTTATGGTAATTGAGTTTTTGGAGTTTTATTTTTGCTCTTTAGCAGTCCAATCTTCTCTTTCCTGTTACAAATTGTTGCTTGATGGATGCCAAGTGCATCTTGGTGTTTATCACCTAGGTGCCAAGAATGGAGGTCCAAAACAAAGAAGCTAAAAGACACTTGAGCCATCGGCAAAAGGCTGAGGACAAATGAAAAGTATTGGTATTCCTTATGCGGTCTTTACACTTGCACGCATTTTGCATCTGCATTATCCCTCAATTCACCATGTCCCTCGCACACCCTTGCGTGTTATTTAGATGGCACGCTTCTCAAGGTTGAAGACTAGTTTACACACTTGACACACAATTCATAACCAAAAATGTTGAGCATTGGCATGAAATGCCACCGTCTCGCACAACTTATTTACACCTAAGTCAAGTATTGTTTAAGTTGAAGTATTTGTCTAATGTACAACGTAGTACACAGGATGCACATTTTTCCAGCATGGCTACGCATTGTCACCACAACTTCCCACATCCACAAAGCATTCATGGCATTATTTGGTTCTGTTTACCCCGCGCAATGCCACACAACAGCAGGAATCAGCATGAGCTTCATTAATTTCTCTATTTGCGTGGGACCTACAAGCTGTCCAAAACTGAATGCATTGTATTTGGATCAAATTTGGTCACTGGGGCTGTCCTCCATCTGGACCCACTTGCCCCCTACTCTAAATCTCTGGTGTTAAATTTGACAGCTTCCTGAACTTTGGCAAACAAATTGGTTCTGTCTTTAGAGCAAGTTTTTCCCAGCTCTTCCTTCTGACTAAAATGAAGCTCTTTGTTAGTTAGCCAGATCTTATAACGTTTATGCATGTGTTCATTAGTTCTCACATTGATTACTGTAACTGTATGTTGGTATCAACCAGTCTTTACTCAACTGTTTACAGCAAATTAACTTACCTGCACATCTGTGAGCGCAAAAGCAAAGTAAAATTTAAAGGCAGTCAACTTTGTCATCACAAGGAGTGAAATTAAGAAATATCTGAGCTGTAAACGTAAAACGGTAGACATAATATTCTTATGGAGGAGTATGAGACTCGCAAATAACATTGTAATATTGCAAAATTAACATACAATATTTATACTATAAAATACAAAAGTGTGGTTGAGATGTTGCTTTTTATAGTCAGGAATGATCTCATTTTTTTTAATCATAGTAAAGAACAGGAGACTTAGCACACAGCCCTGTGGGATACCACTGTTATTTTTGATAAGTTACTAATATTGCGGTTGACTGTGCTTTCCAAATGGTGACACATGACTAAAATTAAAATGCAATACAAGTATATTGTATAATGGAACGGTTGGTGAGTTTTACAGAACAAAAATGCTAGTATGATGCCAGTCTCCCTCATAGGATTACCATACTTGATAGAATAAACAAGCCAGAGACGTGCTGAAACATACATAAATTTACTCTGAAAAAGAAAGAAGACAGATGGGAAGAATTCTTTTGATCAGACAAGTCAAGGCCAGACCAGACTGCAATCTGGAGATTTACGTCTCAAGGCTTATACAGCTGGATCTTGACTAACAATCTCTCATCTTTTTCTATCAAGTGCCATTTTGCAGATTAGAAAAAGAAAATTTATTATTAAAAAATGTGGAAGGTTTAAAATTTTGGCAATTTTTGTCCAAACCAACATTTCTCCAAAATGCCAAAATTAAATGACTACTTAATGTTTTATGATGTTTGGCTGTATATTGTACTGAATTGATTTAGAGAGCTCTTGTCCTAAGATATGTGGTGTATTTGTAACAGTCCCAAAAATCTGTCCATTGTTTTCATATTAACAGAGTCAAATTTTGTACTTGTTTACCTTATGCCATAGTGCTACACAAAATGTTCAATGTACAAATTTTAGGGAAAACTCTGATTTATATATATATATATATATATATATGAATTTATTATACATAAATGAAATTAAATATTCTCTGTATTACAGAGCTCTGTATTACATACATAATGCATAACAAACAGAAAGAAAAACTGTGCCAATGGGTGGGATCAATAGATTCCGACCAGAACAAAGAAAGAGTTGGCAGAGTATGTGGGAGTGTGTGTGTGTGTGCGTGTGTGTGTGTGTGTGTGCGTGTGTGTGTGTGTGTGTGTGTGTGAGAAGGAGAGAGAGAGACAGAGAGTTGAAAAGAGACAGCAGAGATTTGCATGGCATTTTTTTGGATTTTCGCTGCTGGTTTTCTGCAATGGACTGAAGTGCTTATTTATTGCCGCAGAGCGCCATGCCTCGCATTCTCTCTTGGTACACGTTGTGATGTGGGAGTAATGTAGCTCGACTGAAAAGCAATTAAAGCCATCCAAACTAAAGTGTGCAACCGCACAGCCCACACAGTTATTTCATGTTTAATTCTGAGAAATGATATTCAGTTACTTTATTTCCCAGGTTTAAGATCATTATTTTAGTGGCGTTACTGTTTGTTTTAAGGTAGTTTCTTAAAATAAAGCCAGTAAGAATAACTCAAATCCATCTGTTCTCCAGAAGACATGTGTTCATCCATGTCTGCCATTCCATCTCCAAATCTCCAGATTCTCTCCTGGGAAACCATCTTCCTGCTTCATTCCATGGGGCAGACACTCTCTACATTAAGATTATATCTAAAACATTCCATTGATAAGGTTTATATTTAGACCTGACCCTCCTCTCATTAGACTTTTACTAACATACCTTATTTTAACTGCCTATCTTCACTTCTGAATTTGACCAACATATTTAGAAAAAACTCCCTTAAATGTTGCACATACTGTAACTGCAGAGTGTGTTAAAAATGACAGGGTAACTAATGCTGCTACTGTTTTCCAGTAACAGGTTATCTAATTAATTAACATTACAAATGTAAAAGTTACAAAATTACTGTTATTACTGAAGCGTCCTGACAGTAACACAGTATATGATCCTTTATTTTCTTTTTTCCCCACTAATGATTAACTTTTTTTTTTGTCTAACAGTTAAGAAACATATACAGTTATTAAAGCATTTCTTGTGGTGACAGTTTGACCCTGGAACAAATTATTTCCTATGGGATTTTTAAAAAGTGTAATTGTCTATAAAGGTACAGTATGTGCTGGGATCGGCTCCAGCCGTGACCCTGAATATTAGGGTTAAGGATGCTGAAGGTTGGAGAGTTGATAACTTCATGATCTCCTGTAAATGGAACTAAAGCAAATGTCTACTTGAAAACCTCTACAACTGGACCCTGTACATAAATAAAGAAGGTTCATCACAGGACAAAATAACATATAATGTTCCTGGACTACAATAATTCAACTGATTTTCTGCCTTGGAGAATCCATAAAATCCAGTGATTGTGTTTCTCCCTGACTGAACTTAAAAGCCATTTAATGACTTGGCAGAGTTTGTCTTTTTGCGAATGAATCACGCCATCACTGTGTGGTGAGGAGACGCAAGACGAGTTTATGAGGTTTTGTTTTGATGCGGGCTCCATTGCTCCCTGACAGATTTAAAGTTCACTGGTCACGGTTCAGTTTCAGACATGGATTATTAAGGCAGGACGTGAGTCACTGGTAAACACATAACGATACGTTTGTCACTGGTGGTGAATTACAAAGAGCCAGGACAAACAGCCGCACTGCCATTCCAGACTGTGTACTTTGTACTGTTTTATTGATTCTTTTAAATCCATTGTTCCATTTACTATGCCGGGAGCATGCTGGAGCCTATCCTAGCTGACTTTGGGCGAGAGGCGGGGTACACCCTGTACTGGTCGCCAGCCAATCGCAGGGCAGACAAACAACCATTCACACTCACATTCATACCTATGGACAATTTAGAATCTCCAATTAACCTAACATGCATGTTTTTGGAATGTGGGAGAAAACCGTAGTACCCGGACAAAACCCACGCATGCACAAGGAGAACACGCAAACTCCACACAGAGATGCCAAGTGGAGATTCCATGTCTTCAAGGTCTTATAGTAAACTTGTTTAAAGTGAGTGTCAGAGTGTTTTGTTTATTGCTAATTAAAGTTAATTGTGGCTTTATGATAAATCTAAAGAAATAATTCATGATATGCTATAATCATATTAATGCAGCAGAAAGTGGATGGATAGAACCATATGATTGCAATTCAAAGATGTAATCCTGATGTCGTATGTGCGTTGAAAAACTGACTATTGAGCTGCATCATGGATGCAGGACAAACTCAGCACAATTAGAGTTATACTACCATCTAGCGGAACATTTGGCCACCTACACAAACAATGTACTGGTGTGTGTCTGTTCACTGTAATCAGACTACAAGGACTTAGACACTGTAGATTGATTAGACACAGAAAAGCCTATACCGTATATAATTGAAACAAAAAAGTTACCGTGCAAAGCACAAAAAGTGCCACCAATTCATGTTTAAAAATTAAATTACTATAATAATTAATAAATAATTAAAATCAAAATTGCAGTTAAAATCAAAATTGCAATTACAATCAAAATGTAAGTTAAATTGCAAATAAAATTCCAATCAAAATTCAAATGTTATTAAACAGTGAGTCAGCAACATATAGCTTGGGCAAATGGCCAGTTTGTCAAGTGTTGGAGTTAAGTTAAGTTAAGTGTAATATTGTAGAAAAAAAATGGACAAAACCAAATCATATGACAACTTGTAAGTGAAAACTGGTTTGGCTGTATATGAATATACTGTATATGTTATATTGTTGCAGGACTGTGCCAATATATTATCAATCATGAATAGCGATAAATGCACTTCCCCCTTTAAACACACAAGCACACACACATTTCTGTAGCCAACCACTGGTATGTTACAAAGGGGGAAGCCAATTTTAGGCACATAATCATTTTACATTTTGTACATTAGAGTGTGGATTGTTGTATTCTAATGAGGGTGCTCAAATGATGTAATTTAAATCAACCACCAAAAAGGCACTCACACTGGCACACACACACACACACACACAGCTTGATGTTGATAGAAAGGGAGGAGTTCAGTGAACTGTAAGACACTAATGGGATCCCTGACAATATAATTAACTAATGAGGCTGATGGAAACGACAGCACTCCATCACCAGACACCCACCACGCCTTCTCCCCCCCCTTCTTGAACCCTTCACCACCCCCATGGTGAATGCACTACTGTCCCATCTGCTGCTGTTTGCCTCCGTTTCAGTCATCATTATGCACATTCATTATTTTATGGATCACTTACAGCCTCTTGTTTCCACTCTCATTAGCTGCAATAAGTGCAAGTCAGATCCGTCTATTGGGAAGTTACTGGGTCGCCGTATGAGATAAATGACACTGAGCGTATATATAAATCATTGTGGGAACTTAACCAGTGCATTTATAGTAGGCTGCTCCTGGGCCACATACAAATATACATTATTTTTAAATGTTTATCTCAAATATAAAGGTCTTGTATATGTTTTTGCTGTTCATTTTGCTGTTCATTTTTTGCTTCAGTTTGATATTTGGTATGGACGAGAAGCGCATGAATTTAATAGATTACTCTTTGCTGCTAGTGAATAAGTTGTGTGTGTCGCTTCCCAGTGTGATCCTCACACCAGCTGGGCCATAATTCCTTCTGTGTGATGTTTGTACGTTGCTGCTTTTACCACCTGCCCGTTGTGATTACAACTCCCGCTCAGCAGGATGGCCCATTTGGTCTTAAGATGGGCCTGCTGATTGCGTTTACACTCCTCCGAGTCGTAACTACACAAGTTGACTGAATTGTGATTACATTTGACTTTTGTTCAGTTTAGAAAGAAAAAAAAAGTTTGGAATAATTCATTATAAATCACACGTTTGATTTACACCTATGGAAACGTCCATCCATCCATTTTTCTCCACTTATCCGTGGTCAGGTCGTGGGGGCAGCGTCCTAAGCAGGGAAGCCCAGACGTCTCTCTCCCCGGCCACTTCGTCTAGCTCTTCCCGGCGGATGCCGAGGCATTCCCAGGCCAGCTGAGAGACAAAGTCTCTCCAGCGTGTCCTGGGTCTTCCCCGAGGCCTCCTACGGGTTGGACGTGCCCTGGGGAGGCGTCCGGGAGGCATCCTAACCAGATGACCGAGCCACCTCATCTGGCTCCTCTCAATGCGGAGGAGCAGCGGTTCTACTCTAAATCTCCCGGATGACAGTGCTTCTCACCCTATCTCGAAGCGAGAGCCCAGCTGCCCTGCGGAGAAAACTCATTTTGGCCGCTTGTACCCGCGATCTTGTACTTTCGGTCACTACCCAAAGCTCATGACCATAGGTGAGGGTAGGACCGTAGATCGACCAGTAAATTGAGAGCTTTGCCTTTTGGCTCAACTCTCTTTTCACCACGACAGACCGGTGCAGAGTCCGCATCACTGCAGACGCTGCACCAATCTGCCTGTCCATCTCGCGTTCCATGACTCGTGAACAAGACCCCGAGGTATTTAAACTCCTCCAANGCAGGGAAGCCCAGACGTCTCTCTCCCCGGCCACTTCGTCTAGCTCTTCCCGGCGGATGCCGAGGCATTCCCAGGCCAGCTGAGAGACAAAGTCTCTCCAGCGTGTCCTGGGTCTTCCCCGAGGCCTCCTACGGGTTGGACGTGCCCTGAACACCTCCCTGGGGAGGCGTCCGTGAGGCATCCTAACCAGATGACCGAGCCACCTCATCTGGCTCCTCTCAATGCGGAGGAGCAGCGGTTCTAATCTAAATCTCCCGGATGACAGTGCTTCTCACCCTATCTCGAAGCGAGAGCCCAGCTGCCCTGCGGAGAAAACTCATTTTGGCACCTTGTACCCGCGATCTTGTACTTTCGGTCACTACCCAAAGCTCATGACCATAGGTGAGGGTAGGACCGTAGATCGACCAGTAAATTGAGAGCTTTGCCTTTTGGCTCAACTCTCTTTTCACCACGACAGACCGGTGCAGAGTCCGCATCACTGCAGACGCTGCACCAATCTGCCTGTCCATCTCGCGTTCCATGACTCGTGAACAAGACCCCGAGGTATTTAAACTCCTCCACTTGAGGCAGGACCTCATCCCCGAACCGGAGATGGCACTCCACCCTTTTCCAGGCGAGAACCATGGACTCGGACTTGAAGGTGCTGATTCTCATCCCAGCCGCTTCACACCGAGGTGCAAACCGATCCAGTGAGAGTGAAGGTCACTGCTCGATGAAACCAACAGGACCACATCATCTGCAAAAAGCAGAGACCGAATCCTGCGGCCACCAAACTAAAACCCCTCAATGCCCTGGCTGCGCCTAGAAATTCTGTCCATGAAAGTAATGAACAGAATCAGGGACAAAGGGCAGCCCTGGCGGAGTCCAACCCTCACTGGAAACGAGTCCGACTTATTGCCGACAATGCAAACCATACTGACACCTGTCATACAGAGAATGAACCGCCTGGATAAGGTGGTCCGATACCCCATGTTCCCTGAGCACTCCCCACAGTATTCCCCGAGGAACACGGTCGAATGCCTTCTCCAAGTCCACAAAACACATGTAAACTGGTTGGGCAGACTCGCATGCATCCTCAAGGACCAAGCCGAGAGTATAGAGTTGGTCCACAGTTCCACGACCAGGAAGAAAACCACACTGCTCCTCCTGAATCTGAGATTCGACTATCAGGCGGATCCTCCAGAACCCCTGAATAGACCTTACTGGGAAGGCTGAGGAGTGGGATCCCACGATAGTCCCCCTTCTTGAAAACCGGGACCACCACACTGGTCTGCCAGTCCAGGGGCACTGTCCCCGACGTCCACACGATGCTGCAGAGTCGCGTCAACCAAGACACGCCCACAACATCCAGGGCCTTAAAGAACTCCAGGCAGATCTCGTCCACCCCCGGGGCCTTGCCACCAAGGAGCTTTTGGACCACCTCGGTAACCTCAGCTCCAGAGATAGACATCACCTCGAGTCGAGGTCAGCAGCACACCGTCCCCACCATACACGGTGTTGACTGTACACTGCTTCCCCTTCCTGAGATGGCGGATGGTGGTCCAGAATCTCTTTGAAGCCATCTGGAAGTTGTTTTCCATGGCCTCTTCGAATTCTTCCTATGTCCGAGTTTTTGCCGCAGTGACTGCCAGAGCCGCAGACCGCTTGGGCCAAAACGGCCTGATAGGACTCTTTCTTCAGCTTGACGGCATCCCTCACCGCTAGTGTTCAACAACGGGTTCTAGGATTACCACCACGACAGGCACCGACCACCTTACGGCCACAGCTTCGATCAGCCGCATTGACAATGGAGGCACGAAACATTGCCCACTTGGACTCAATGTCCGCTGCCTCCATTGGAACGTGGTCAAAGCTCTCCCGGAGGTGGGAGTTGAAACTCCTTCTGACAGGGGACTCTGCTAGGCGTTCCCAGCAGACCTTCACAATGCGTTTGGGTCTGCCAGGTTTGACCGGCATCCTCCCCCACCATCGGAACCAACTCACCACCAGGTGGTGATCAGTTGACAGTTCCGCCCCTCTCTTCACACAAGTGTCCAAAACATGTGGCCGCAAGTCCAACGACACAACCACAAAGTCAATCATCAAACTGCACCCAAGGGTGTCCTGGTGCCGAGTGCACCCTTATGCTTGAACATGGTGTTCGTTATAGACAATCCGTGACGAGCACAGAAGTCCAACAACAAAACACCACTCGGGTTAAGATCAGGGGGGCCGTTTCTCCTAATCACACCTCTCCAGGTCTCTTTGCCAACATGAGCGTTGAAGTCACCCAGCTTAACAAGGGAATCCCCCGAGGGCTCCTCCTACAAGTGGTGAGCTCATGGAAGGGGGGACCCACGTTACCTTTTTGAGCTGTGCTCGACCTGGCCCCATGGGTGCAGGCCCGGCCACCAGATGCTCGCCATCGTGGCCCACCACCAGGTGAATGGAAACGTGAGGTTGGTAATTGCTGGTTAACGGTTAACCTCTGGTCATGCTTAATTTGATGGTTAACGCCAGAGCCTTAAAAGGCTGCGCACTCAGCATGTCACAAATGTGCGAGATGCTTAAGTCGCCAGCATGGCTGGTGCTAATGACACAAACATCACTTACATTGTGCACCAGCGTCACAGACTCTGACGGCGGCCGCTGATTTATAGGCGAGCCGCAAAAAGGCTCCCTTTGTGCTGCGGAATAAAAGCCTGGAATGTTGAAGACTCCATTGATCGAATAGTTTGTTGTGCTTTAACATGGGAACACTGCTAATCATTAAGCCAGCCTGCAGCTCCAGTTATACGCAATCATTTTAATTAGTGTGTTTAATGTTCTTGTTGAGGGGATGTTCGAGTAAACACACAAATAATGTGTACACACACGTACACACGCACATGGAACCGCCATTTCCATGAGTCTATTTTAGCTACCCCCGCATACAAATCTTATGACCTCTGACCTTGATGAGATTGGTTGTAGTCAAGTTAAATGTGCAGACAAAGACATTGGGGTTAAATACCAACAGTAGGTGGCAGTATTATCAAGTGTAGTAAGTTAGTCAAATCCGTTAGTGAAATCAGATGCTGCAAATTATATACACACCAATGCAATTCACATATTAGTTTTGCGTGATAATTAAACATCCTTAAGTTTTGTTTGCATGTCTCCTTTGCATTTATACTGATGGATTTTCTCTTCTGTTTGGTCTGGAGAGGTAGTCCCAGGCTAAATGCTCAAGTGAGGCTGGTTGCTAGGGAACACACAACTCAAACCATCCAGAAAAGGCTCAAAACTAAGTTGCAGGTCATGTATTCATATGCCTCAGATGTTAAGATAAATCGTTTCATGATTTATGCTACCGACGCCACGGTTGAAAGCATCAGGGTGAAACAAGGTTTCCATGTGTTTTGCTTTGTTTAGTAGGATTAGAAAAAAAAAACTGTAGGCTATTCCGAATAAAGAACACTTTTTGCTGTTACAGTCCACTTTACCTGGGGCCAAACAAAGTGACTATCCAAATCTAGCAGGAGAGGCTGGAGGTCATGATTTTTCAAATTACAGTTGTATCTAGCTCCATTGCAGTTCAAACATTGCTCCCTCACACTATCTCAGTTTTTCAAAAAAGTATTCATTCATAAATAATCACTGTTTTGTGGTTGACTACAATTAGTACAAAAATGCATATTCAAGGAAATGTTACATGTTCTTGGCCTAAATTAAGCATTTTCCAGCATAAAAATTATCTCAATGAACTAAAATACAAATACGGTTAAAGGCAATACAGTTCAAGACACTAATGAACAGTAGTCTACATTGGCCACTAGGTGTCACTAATAACATGCACCAGACTCCAGGCTCTGCAATAAAAGGTTTATGTTATTTTACAATTGTTTATCTCACAACAGGCACAAAAATACCACAATAAAAACAGTCATCATCATCATAGTAATAACACAGGTTACTGTTGTGGCTGTACTCCAGCTAAAACTCAACTTTGAATCACAGACGTCACTTCCTGGCCATACATGCGGAAGTCATATATTGAAACACACACAATCACAAGCCTTGGTTATGTTTTACATGGCTTATTTTATCTGATAATATCTATTATATTGGGTAGTATCAATTTAAAGGTGACTATAGGGGTGTTATTTCACGTGTAGGGGGCTCTAATAATGGTAAAAATCATATCTGGAAAGCCATAAACAGGTTTTCTTATCTCTAACTACGAAAATATTCTGTTTATTAATCAGACTTCACAGAAATTCACTTATTACGGGTGGACGCAACTAATGGCATAAATCTAGCCATTTAGTCATGTCACAAGGTGTGTTTTTGAACATCTTTTGAACATTGAATGATTCTTCAGTCACTTCAACATTTTGCACTATTGTAGCATGATAAACATGTTTACACTGGTATGCGAAATGTTGGGCACCCCTGATAATTTTTTTATAATTTACATTTACATGTGTACAATGATTATTTAAACAAAATATGGTAGATGCATACATTTGGGCACCCCAACAGAAAAATGAAATCAATATTTAGTAGATCATCCTTTTGCAGAAATAACAGCCTCTAAACACTTCCAATGAGAGTCTGGATTCTGGTTGACAATACCTTTGACCATTCTTCTTTACAAAACAGTCAGGTTTGAGGGTTTCTGAGCATGGACGGCCTGCTTTAAATCACACTACAGATTTTCAATCATATTCAGGTCTGGGGACTGAGATTCCATTCTAGTTTGTCGTACCTGTTCCTCCGCATGAATGTCTTCGTAGAATTTGAGCAGTGTTCAGGGTTGTTGTCTTGTTTTAAGTATTGAGCCAGGTTTCTTCCTCATACAGTGAAAAGTGTGCTAAATAGTTGACCGATGCACAGTGACACCATTTGCAGCAAGATCATGTTGTATGTCTTTGAAGCTGGTCTGTGGGTTGAGTTTGACTGTTCTCACCAGCCTTTGCCTCTGCTTGCCTGAGATTTTTCTTGGCCTGCCATTCCGGGTCTTAATCAGAGCTGTGCTTGTGGTCTTTCATTACTCACTATGCTCCTCACAGTAGAAACTGATAGATGGAATGTCTGAGCTAGCTTTTTGTATCCTTCCCCCAAACCATGATGTTGAACAATCTTTGACAGTTGTTTTGAGGCTGCCATGTTTCCACACTTTGGAGAAGTTGCAAAGAGGACAACAACTTACAATTGGCCACCTTAAATACCCTTTCTCATGATTGACATGACCTGCGTATGTAAGTCAAGGATCAGTGAGCTCAACAAACAAATTTTGTGTCCCAATAGTGCTAAAGGTATTCAAATCAATAAAACAACAAGGGTGCCCAAATGTATGCACCTGCTTAGTTTTGTTTAAATCCTTTTTGCACACTTTCTGTAAATCCTAAAAACTTCATTTGACTTCTCAAATGTCATTGTGTTGGTCTGCTATATGATATATTTAACTGAAATTGCTGATCCAAACAACTAATGATTTATAAAGGAAAATCTTGAAAAAATTATCAGGGGTGCCCAAACTTTTGCATGTCATTGTGTTAGTATTCTGACATTAGCACTAGTGTTTGCCCCCTTTGTAGAATAATCTAATAACAAAACTACTTGTTCAGTCATACCTTCTACATGTGACGATAAAATAAAAAAAAATATTTATACATTGTTTTCAGGCTTCTTTCTTTGTTTTGTGTGTGTGACAGTAAAAACCTGATCCTCGTTTAGCTGTAAACTTACTGACCTTCTTTGCTGCAGCACACTGTTGTACCGACTCCCTCCTTCTGTGGAGAAAAATCAATAAGCAAGGGTCAAAACAGGCAGTGAAGAGAGGAGTATAGGTAACACTACAAAACCTTTCAGCACAGGATTTATTACGTCTGCCAGGAGGTTTGCTTTGGTAAGACTGGCAGCAGGATCACTCAAAAATGACCGAACAACCTTGTCATTGATTTTTCCATTCTCCATGAACCAGGAAGTAGCCTGGTCGCTAACCAACGAACGGACATGCCACTTAAATGTGGAGGTACAGTACATGTTTTGTTTTGTTTTTTCACATTATAAGAGTAACAATCAAACAGTTCCACACACCCCAGAATGAAAATTGGTGTTGTCATCCTCCATGAACCAGGAAGAGAGAGTCTTTATTGTCAAAACACCTTATATCAAGGACATACAGAGCCTCGAAATTACTTTTTTCCCCTCCACGGTGCAATTAAGTTACAGTACAAATGAGAAGTATGAAAATGTAAAAAAAGGTGTATAGACCGGGAATTTTAGAGTGAAAATATAAAGAGGGCATATTGAGTATACAGTATGTACAATCAACAAACGGTGAAAATACTGCCAAATGTGCAAATGTGTGATGAGCTTAAATGAACATGAATAAATGAACAGTGTACGGTGCGGCACAAATGGCCATTTGTCTTATGTGATTCAAAAATGTAGTATTCCCTATTCACTTTTTTTGGGAAATATCCTTTGTTCTTTTTAGTTTCAGTCACACTGGAACCCTTCCAACCACCCCAGATTGAAAAATGGTACAGTTACTTTTTGTCATCTTCCATGAACCAGGAACTGGCCATAGGTCAGTCTCATGAAGTGATGGAAAATCCGGCTTCTTTTGGCTCCGTTCGCTTAAAAGAGCCAGCACTTTTGGCTCCCAAGAGGATTCTCAAATTTTTGTTGTCTAAAATTAATTTGTTACCTAATTATGTGTATAGTGTAAAAATAATTACAAATGTACAAAATACACAATGTCAAATGTTTACTAGTTAAATAAATGCATTTAAATCCTCAATGAACAGGCTACAAAAATACAATAATATAATACAAAACACGAAACCCATCTCAAACAAGGTCAAATCCATACTATTTGCAAACAAACATCACAACATCAACAAAACAGTACACAACATAACAAATTGGGCATTCCAAACACTCCTCCGTGCAGTGACGTGCAGCGAGGTTCATGATTAGTGAGCCACTGACTACAAAAGGAGTCAGATATACATAACATAAACCCAAAATAGAAGTTAAGCCTATGCATCAATTTTGACCTTAATGAAACAATTATGTGTTTTTAAATCTTCTAGACGCTTCAATCAATTCCGCACGGTTCAACAATTTGATGGCAAAAAAAGTCAAATTCATTTTTTTTTTTTGCTGATGTCTTCTTTTTTTTAAATGAATGGCATTTGGTCTTATCTTTACTTGTAAATGCGCCTGTCCGTTAGTTTTGAGATGTAATCCTCCATTTCGTTGGGAATAAAATGGAAATACTCTGCAGGGTGCTTCTGTTACAGAGTACTTTTGCACGAGGGAAGTAAGCTAATATTACATGCTGATTTTTTTTTTTTACGAGTGTCTTCCTCTACGCATTACTGTTATCCTGCCAGCATGGCTGTGTAAGCAAATGCACAGAGATCACGTGGCGTCTGGAGCGCCATGACGCTCAACTCAACACTGCCACATGCGCAGGTGCAGGTACGTGCAGGTGCGACACGGTACGTATACCAGACTCTACTGTGCACTTTTAATGGCGTTTCTGGCCGATAATTGAAAAAAGTGAAAATTCAGCTATTGTTCTGATGAAATTATTGAACTTATTGGATTGAAAAAGAAAATCAATGCAGAGGCACGGACCATTGAACAAAAATGGGACAGTTTAATGTAATCATGTTTTTTTCTACTATTCAGTATTCACATGCAGTGGAAAGGAAAAACCACCAGGTCACAGCGTGATGAGGCCATAAGGACCACATCGTCTGCAAATAGCAGAGACGAGATCCTAAGGTCACCCTGACCGCACGTCACTGCCTCCATGTGCTGCGTGTTTGACCCCGCTCCTACGGCGTCACACTTTAACAGAAAAAATACGAGGAACAAATTAAACGTCTCTCAGCTGGATCTCAACGAGTGCTGGCTCCTGCCGTTCAATTCAAAGAGCTGGCTCTTAGAACCGATTCAGTCGTGACCGACGTGTCACCAGTAGCCTATGGGCAAACTATTTTTCAAAATGATTATTTTTTATTTAGTTTGAGTCTCACTGGAAACGTTATACCCACCCCAGAATGAAAAATGGTATCGCCTGTTACATTTTGTCATCCTCCATGAACCAGGAAGTTACCTGCTATAACCCAAACACAAAATGACATAAACGAAAAACGGAGAGTATTTAGTTGATACACCGAAGACTCGATGACCAGATTTTAAATTAGTTTTCTATCCTGGATTAAAACCTACACAGCCAGCTAGATGATGAACACAGCAAGTCTCTAAGAGGTCTCATTTGAAGACATGAAGCGGCCTCCTTTCTACACATGACTTTCACCTCTCAGCACTCTCAGCCCTCAATGTGAAAGCGCCGCCGTGGATTTATCTTTGGCTCCGCGCCTGCTGGTGTCCATGCCACGTTCAAGCGCTTTATCAGGTGTCGGCTGTAGGTTTAGTGTCACTGAAGTCTTGTCTGTTTCCGTTCACACCTAAAGTGAAGTGAAAGCATCCAACTCTCTCGAGTAAGATCTCTCAGGAGAAATGATAATATTTTGCTATTGTGTGTTTGACCGAGGATGAAACTGCAGCTAAATACTGGTGTGGCTTAGTGAACAATGCATGAATCCCAATGGTCTGCAGTGTGGAAAGTCCCACGGCTGGCCGTGGGAATAAAGGACATGAAAGGATGGGTAAATGAACACTTCAAATGCAACCCCAGTCTCATCCACATTATTGCATCTTGCAACTGATCAGCGGTCAGAAGACGGCGGACAGCGTGGGAATTGCACCACCTAACTGCATCTAAATATAACATGAGTTGTCCCCAATCTTGATGAAAAATAATTATTTTCAAGGCTCGTTCAAACTATATTTATTGTCTATGATATCATGTCGTTTTTTTTTACTGGATTGTTATATTTCACCTCGCTTTATCGTTTGCCATAAACCCACAAAATAAACACTGATAAGATTAGACCGACTGCCCCCAACTGTCGGACTGAGTTCCTGTTCCCATCTACCCAGCAGACTTTGGTAGATGAAAACAGGAGAAAACACTTAGTTTTTTACAACATTAAAAGGCAGACGGTCTCGTCACAGAGCAGCCCCGTCCGCCAGGGAAATTGAATCAGGACTTGAGAGGGGGGTGTAATGTGGTTAAGGCAGCATGAAAAAGGCAGATGTAACAGCATTTTGTCCTGCATGGAGCTCAGGACTGACTGATGACGTGAGGCCAGTCATTACGTTGAAGTCCATGCTACAGTGTTTGAGTGGCTAATTCCTGATAATGCAATGAGGACCAAAGGCATTTGGACAGAGATACATTGTTTTATTGTTTTTGCACCACAATACATTTGAGATAAAACCATCAGATGGACATGAACGTGTGTCTTGCTGCCTTCACGTTTGTCTCCCTCTGACTTGGGTATTAAAGGAGCTAAAGTGGCTTTTTAATGCTGTTATACCAGTAATTGTGTCCTGAGAGCTTGTTTATGAACATAATTCCATTCCATTCCATTTTCCTTCGCTTATCCGGGTCCGGGTTGCGGGGGCAGCAGTTTCAGTAGGAAAATCCAGACTTCCGGCGACCTCTTCCAGCTCCACCGGGAGGACACCAAGGCGTTCCCAGGCCAGCTGTGAGTCATAGTCCCTCCAGCGTGTCCTAGGTCTTCTTCCGACTGGGCATGCCCGAAACACCTCACCAGGGAGGCGCACGGGAGGAATCCGGACTAGATGCCCGAGCTACCTCAACTGGTTCCTCTCGATGTGAAAGAGCAGCGGCTCTACTCTAAACTCCTCCCGGATGGCCGAGCTCCTCACCCTATCTCTTAGGGTGAGTCCAGCCACCCCACGAAAGAAAACTCATTTCCGCCGCTTGTATCTGCGATCTCGTTCTTACGGACATGACCCATAACTCATAACCATAGGTGAGGGTGGGAACGTAGATCGATCGGTAAACAGAGAGCTTTGCCTTCCGGCTCAGCTCTCTCTTCACCACGACGGTCCGGTACAGCGACCGCATTACATACATCTGCCATACTACAAAAATCTGCCATCTACCTCTCTTGTTTGCTCCACTTGTGACAGAAAAGGTCGTTATGAAGGTCCAGATTTTTGTGATATTATGAAGAAAAAACTTTTGTCTTTGTGGACATGGTACCACCTCTTACATGATTTACACATGTTTAAAAAAAAGCCTGCCAACTATCCATCAGTCAGCTGCAGACGTTGAAGCTGTCAGTCTGGTCATTTAGTTCATTGATTTCTCTGTCCAAACAACATAATTTTAAACATTTAAGAGGTTTTCTGGCTACATCCTATCTGGTTTTCCTGTTCATGAATGTTACCTTGTTGTAAACAATGTTGAAGATGTCTATGGATACCCCAGCTTTCTCCTGAATATCCTAGGATTCCTGATTGTTTCATTTCCAATTCGTTAAAGCAAACTAGTCAGCTAGATTTGGGTAGCAAGGGGACTGTACACGTGCACGTTCCCTTGAAAACAATAATCGCTTGTCGCCAAGGTCAGTGCCTCGGCTGTGCTATGTGTGGAATGAGTGAGGCCTTGTGGTGCTCTGCCTTCAGACGACTCCAGAGAGTCGCGCTCATTGTGTGGCAGCCGAGAGGGGAACAAAGACATTTCCACTGGAGGAACTTTGGGTTCCTGTCGATAAGAGGGCAGCATTCTGAGCCCAACTGTGTTTATATGCGAGTGTACAGTGAGGACCTACAGAGCAACACAGGCTCGCACTTTCCAGACAACAAGTGGTGACTGTATAAATAGTCACCCTTGGAGAAACATCAAAGACAGGGCGAAAATTCCAGCCCAAGATCAAGATTCCCAGTTAGAATTAGGCTGACTTCAAACCTGTGGTTCAATCCCTCTGTCTCAGTCTCATGCAGTTTGTGTTCACATGAGAATACATTTATCACTTTCACGGTGTGACATACAAGATGTACATAAATGCACGTGTTGTATTGTCAGTGATGCACTCATGCAGGAAAACACACAATGTCGTATTGGCACAAGTGGAGTGTCTTGGAATAGTCCAGTGGTTCCCAAACTTTTTTCGCTGCGCCGCCCTTTTGGAAATAAAATTATTATTTTGTTCAGAATCAAAAGTGTTCGTGGTAGCCGCGCGCCCCGCTGTCATAACGCCGGGCCCCCCCCAGGTGGCGTGCCCCCAGTTTGAAAACCGCTGGAATAGTCAATGATTCGATTCGGAGGAGTCTGGTATGACGCTCAACAAGCCGTTGACTCATAAAAATGTCATCTGATCAAGATTGTACCATTCTGACTACATGGGGGGTGCTGCTTAACAAAAGTTTTTTTGTTTTTGTTATAAATAGCCTATTTTGATAGAAAACAGCCTCAATTGGGTTAATAAAGAACTGAAAATGACATATGTGTTTAACAGAATGATTAAAATCACCTGCTTCTGTGGAAGTCAAAGGAGCTGAGGTGAGCTGTAGCATTGAACGAAATGGGAAGGATTTATTTGTCACCGTTGCTAGCGTTTCAGTAAGAAGAGTAGCTATTGGCTGACCTAAAAGTTGCTGCATGACGTCATTGTCGAATTTGCATATAATTTGCATGTGATGTAACATGCTGTGGGGAAAAAAGCCTAACCTCATAGAAAGAAAAAAAGTGAGAATAAACAATGTAATTATGTTAGGAACTATAAATAAAGTTCATTCTTGGCTTCAAATTTCTAATTGCTCATCATTTCATCCATCCATCCATTTTCTTCTGCTTATCCGAGGTCGGGTCGCAGGGGCAGCAACCTAAGCAGGGAAGCCCAGAGGTGCCTCTCCCCGGCCACTTCGTCTAGCTCTTCCCAGCGGATGCCGAGGCGTTCCCAGGCCAGCTGAAAGACATAGTCTCTCCACTATCCTGGGTCTTCCCTGAGGGCTCCTACCGGTTGGACGTGCCCTGAACACCTCCCCAGGAAGGCGTTCGGGAGGCATCCTAACCAGATGCCCGAGCCATCTCAACTGACTCCTCTCAATGCGGAGGAGCAGCGATTCTACTCCGAGTCTCTCCCGGATGACAGTGCTTCTCACCCTATCTCTAAGGGAGAGCCCAGCCACCCTGTGGAGAAAACTCATTTCGGCCGCTTGTACCCGCGATCTTGTCCTTTCGGTCACTACCCAAAGCTCATGACCATAGGTGAGGGTAGGAACGTAGATCAACCGGTAAATCGAGAGCTCTGCCTTTTGGCTCAGCTCTCTTTTCACCACGACAGATCGGTGCAGAGTCCGCATCACTGCAGACGCTGCACCAATCCGCCTGTCCATCTCGCGTTCCATCCTACCATCATTTGGAACTTAATCTCCTCCACTTGAGGCAGGACCTCATCCCCGATCCGGAGATGGCACTCCACCCTTTCCCGGGCGAGAACAACGGACTCGGACTTGGAGGTGCTGATTCTCATTCCAGCCGCTTCACACTCAGCTGCGAACCAATCCAGTGAGAGTTGAAGGGTGGTCCGATACCCCATATTCCCGGAGCATTCCCCGCAGTGTTCCCCGAGGAACACGGTCGAATGCCTTCTCCAAGTACACAAAACACATGTAGACTGGATGGACAAACTCCCATGCACCCTCAATGACCCTGCCGAGAGTATAGAGTTGGTCCACAGTTCCACGACCAGGACGAAAACCACACTGCTCCATTTCATCCAAATAAAATAACATATTTTATCTCTGCTTTCATTTTACTAATAAAGTGTAGCACGAAACATTTGCATTTTAGATTTTGCTGTATAAAGGAGCGCACTATAACTCGTGCATGCGAGATTTATTTGCACTTTTGATGAACTGCCGGCTTGTGCCTTTGGGCGTGGCGGACCTGTCAACAGTACTCACTGCTGCTCGGTGAGAATACAAAATTCAGAACAATATGTGAGTTTACAATACCAGAAAACTCCCCAATGACGCCACAAATACTAAATTTGTCGCTAGTCGCTTTTGAGAAAATACTGTATGTCATCAAGGGGGGTTGGAATGTCGCCAGATCTAGCAACAAAATCCCTCAGTTGGCAACGCTGTTATTGTCACAATGGCTACTGAAGTGTGGAACCTTCAAAAGGTTAACGATGACTCCACAAAGAAAGTGAAGTGCAACTTGTGTCAGCAGCTTCTTACACATGACAAGACAACAACCAACATGGTGTATCATTTAAAACAAGTAAGGCTGTTACTCTAACTTCATTTTATATCCCGACTCTGTATTTTAATGCAACAAATGGGGCTGCTAACTGAGAATTTGGCAAGTTGTTTTTCCAGCCATGTTTCTATTCAATGTGATATTTTCTGATGTGTGCCGACAGCATTGGTTTGTTTCTACGTCACTAAATAAATTAACATACTGTTGACAAGACCGAGTGATCCTAGGAGCTATGTTGTCGGGGACTTTATGCCTCTGGTAGGGTCCAAGGCAAACAGGTTCTAGGTGACGGACCAGACTAAGAATGATTTAGAAGACCCTTAATTAAGAAAATCAAGATGAGTGACTGCACCTCGCCCTGAAGGAACATGGGAACTCCCGCCCGCAGACCCACCACCTGCAAGGGCAAGCATAAGGGTCCGGTGCTATGTGATTTGGGCGGTGGTCGAGGGCGGGTGTCCGGGCGACCTTGGTCCAAATCTGGTTCTGGGGACATGGAATGTCACTTCTTTGGTGGGGAAGGAGCCCACGCTTGTGGAAGAGGCGGAGACATTCCGACTCGACGTAGTCGGACTCACAATTTGGGTTTTGGAACCAAATTCCTTGAGAGGGGCTGGACCTTGTTCTTCTCTGGAGTTGCTGCAGGGGAGAGGCGGCGAGCTGGTGTGGGCTTATTAATAGCCCCCCGGCTTGGTGCCTCTGTGCTGGAGTCATCCCCGGTGAATGAGAGGGTTATTTCCCTACGTTTTCGGACTGGGGAAAGGGTCCTGACTGTGTTTTGTGTGTACAAACGGCAGTTCAGAGTACCCAGCCTTCTTGGAGTCTATCAGAGGGTTTCTGGAGAGCACCCCAGCTGGTGACTCCATAGTTCTACTGGGAAACTTCAACGCCCATGTGGGCAATGACAGTGTGACTTGGAAGGTCGTGGTTGGTAGGAACGGCCTCCCTGATCTGAACTCGTGTGATGTGTTGTTGCTGGACTCCTGTCCGAACCACAGTTTGTCCGTAACAAACACCATGTTCGACCATAAGAATGTCCATAAGTGCACTTGGCACCAGGACACCCTAGGATGCAGGTCTATGATCGACTTTCTGGTCGTATCATCCGACCTGCGTCCGCATGTTCTGGACACGCAGGTGAAGAGAGGGGCTGAGCTGTCAACTGACCACCACCTGGTGATGAGTTGGATTAGATGGCGGGGAAGGATGCTGGCCGGACAGACCTGGTAGACCCAAATGCGTAGTGAGATTGTGCTGGGAACGTCTGGCAGAGTCTCCCGTTCGTCGAGTCTTCAACTCTCATCTCCGGCAGAGCTTTGCCTGCATCTCGAGGGAGGACCGGGATATTGAGTCCGAATGGGCTGTATTCCGTGCCTCCTTTGCTGAGGCAGCCAGTCGTAGTTGCGGCCGCAAGGTGGTCGGTGCCAGTCTTGGTGGCAAGCCCCGAACCCGATGGTGGACACCGGGGTTTAAGGCTGCCGTTCACGTAGAAGATGGAGTCCTATCAAGCATGGATGGCTTGCGGGACTCCCGAAGCAGCTAACAGGTACCAGCAGGCCAAGCGGCACGCGGCTTCGGCGGTGGTCAAGGCATAAACTCGGGTCTGGGAGGAGTTCGGTGAGGCTATGGAGCACGACTTCCAATCAGCCTCGAAGAGTTTCTGGCAAATCGTTTGACACCTCAGAAAGGGGAAGCAGCCACCAGTTCACACTTTTTACAGTGCGGACGGGGGCTTGTTGACCTCGACTGAGGATATAGTTGGTCGGTGGAAGGAATACTAGGGGCCCTTCTCAATCCCACTGACATACCTCCCGTAAGGGAAGCAGAGTCTGAGGATACATACGTGGACAGTTTTATCACCGTGGCTGAGGTAATTGGGGTAGTTAAAACACTCCCCAATGGCAAGGCTCCGGGGGTAGACGTGTTTTGCCCTGAATTCCTCAAGGCTCTGGATGTTGGGGGACAGTCTTGGTTGACACGTCTCTACAGCATTGCATGGAAGTCGGGAACAGTACCTCTGGACTGGCAGACCGGGGTGGTGGTCCCCATTTTTAAAAAGGGTGACCGGAGGATGTGTTCCAACTATAGGGGGATCACACTCCTCAGCCTCCCTGGGAAAGTCTACTCCAGGGTGCTGGAGAGAAGGGTACGACCGTTAGTCGAACCTCCGTTACAGGAGTTGCAATGTGGTATTCGTCCTGGTTGCGGAACACTGGACCAGCTCTACACCCTTGCAAGGGTACTTGAGGGTATGTAGGAGTTTCCCCAACCGGCCCGCTACTACGTGCCATACGGTCCTTATACAATCAAAGCAGGAGCCTGATTCGCTTTGCCAGCAGTAAGTCGAGCTTGTTTCCGGTGAACGTTGGCCTCCGCCAAAGCTGCCCTTTGTCACTGATCCTGTTCATAATTTTCATGGACAGAATTTCTAGGCGCAGTCAAGGCGTTGAGGGAGTACAGCTTGGTGACCTTAGGATATCGTCTCTGCTATTTGCAGACGATGTGGTCCTTAATGGCCTCATCACGCTGTGACCTTTACCTTTTACAGGAGCAGTTTGCAGTTGAGTTTGAAGCTTCTGGGATGAGACTCAGCACCTCCAAATACGAGGCCATGGTTCTCAGTCGGAAACGGGTGGACTGTACCCTCCAGGTTGGGAGTGAGGTCTTGCCTCAGGTGGAGGAGTTCAAGTATCTCGGGGTCTTGTTCACGAGTGAGGGACGGTTAAAGCGAGAGGTCGACAGACGGATTGGTGCAGCATCTGCAGTAATGCAGTCGCTGTACCGGGCCATCGTGGTGAAGAGAAAGCTGAGCCGGAAGGCAAAGCTCTCTGTTTACCGATCGATCTACATTCCCACCCACACCTATGGTCATGAGTTATGGGTCATGACCGAAAGAACGAGATTGCGGATACAAGTGGCAGAAATGAGTTTCCTCCGTAAGGTGGCTGGACTCACCCTAAGAGATAGGGTGAGGAGCTCAGAGTAGAGCCGCTGCTCCTTCACATCGAGAGGAGCCAGTTGAGGTGGCTCGGGCATCTCGTTGGATGCCTCCCGGGAGCCTCCCTGGTGAGGTGTTTCGGGCATGCCCAGCCGGGAGAAGGCCCAGAGGAAGACCTAGGACACGCTGGAGTGACTATGTCTTACAGCTGGCCTGGGAACGCCTTGGTGTCCTCCCGGTGGAGCTGGAAGAGACCGGGAAGTTTGGACTTCCCTACTGAGACTGCTGCCTCTGCGACCCGGACCGGGATAAGCGGAAGAAAATGGAATGGAATGGAATACTGTTGACATACATGCTTATTTAAACATCCATCCATCCATTTGTTTGTCTGCGTGGTTTAGCCTGTTTTTAGGTGGAAAAAGTCACAAATGAGATGTGTTCATTGGTTGAGATCGCTTTATTAAAAAAAATAATAGCAACAAACAATATTAGTCGTCCATGGGCACAATCTATCAAATATCACATAGAAAAGCTTCATTTACACCACAGTAACTTTTGTTAATTGCCGAGATTTAGTAAAAATGTTTGTATACTTCTGCAGATACAAAAAAAAAAGAATGAATTTTTCATTTCCTGCATGACAGACAGACCTTTTGTGTTGTTTATTTTTGTTCCTACCCTTAGTACTGTTGTGTGCTTTTATTTTGTTCCATATGTTTCCAGTTCTGTTTCTTCTAACTGCTGTGAGAGGGAGCTGCGGAGCACACCTGTAATCCTCTATCAGTGGCACCAGGAGAGTTCCAGTTCATTGTTTGGCATGTTTTCCTTGCTGGTCATTATTCCATTACTGATAATTCCCTCCTGTTATAACCTGGTACACCACTACTCTTGTAGTCTAGTATATAGTCCCATTGGTGCATTCTCATTAGCGATATAAGTGCCTCATTTAGTTCGTTTTTTGCACCGCTCTCTCTTACCTTCTCTGTTGTTTGCTGCTCAATGTAAGCGGTTCTATTAGTTCATCCTCTTACTGTACCTGCCACCATGTCTTTGCAACATGGGCATACTTGTCAATGTTGGCATTGTAGAATAAGGGAAATCTTCCAGGAAAATTAGAGAAAATGAAAGAAATTGGGATCCTTGACAAGAATTTCCACCAGCACCCCCACCCCCCTCTAACCCACAACCTTATTATGTTATGAATTCAGCCAAGGACATTCGTTATTTTTTATTACCTTTCTCCAACAAGGCAGGCTACCACATAATAAATTTAGGAACTGATAAGCTCAGACTGCCGTAAGTAAACAGTATAAAGACAAATCCACCCTCGTACACAAATACAACTGACATAACAATAAAATAAGGTGGGTCCACATCTGTTCATAGTGTTCAATAACCACACTGATTCTCATTCATTCGTGCAGCGTTAAAAAAATAATGATAATAATGTCAACTGTCACATTGAACTCTTTGCCAAGCTGGACATCACATCTCAGTTAATTGTGTTATTAGTTTTCACCACCAATTGCTAGCCCTGTTTTGGCATTACACAAATCCCCCTTTAGAGCTCAGATATCAACAAAACTAAGTAATATGTAATATAGAAGAATATGTAATAGGCAGGCCGCACGGTGGTTGAGTGGGTAGCACATTGGCCTCACAGTCAGGAGGTTCAGGGTTCGAATCTTCGTTGGGCATCTCTGCTGAGTTTGCATGTTCTCCCCGTGCGTGCGTGGGTTTTCTCCGGGTAGTCCGGTTTCCTCCCACATTCCAAAAACATGCATGTTAGGTTAATTGGCGACTATAAATTGTCCATATGTATGAATGTGAGTGTGAATGTTTTATATACACTATAAGTGCTCTGGACCAGCGACCAGTTTACCCTGCCTCTCACCCAAAGCCAGCTGGGATAGGCTCCAGCATACCCGCGATTTATACATATTTAACACGCCATTGGCCATCATTGATCGACGCCCATCATAGTATCTTTCCAGTACCCATCTCACTTATTCCTGATAATTTGAATGGCGAGCACACACCCCCGATCACTTTTTGGAAGGTCATTCCTGTCAAGTTGAGTCAATTGATTAAAGGATCAAATGGGATTTTGATTTATTGATTAACCGCCACCCACGACCCTTTCCTCAACCTCCATCCATCCATCCATTTTCTTCCGCTTATCCGAGGTCGGGTCGCAAGGTCAGCAGCCTAAGCAGGGAAGCCCAGATGTCCCTCTCCTCGGCCACTTCGTCCAGCTCTTCCCGGTGGATGCCGAGGCGTTTCCAGGTCATCTGAAAGACATAGTCTCTCCAGCGTGTCCTGGGTCTTCCCCGCCTGGATTAGGTGGTCCGATACCCCATATTCTCGGAGCACTCCCCACAGTATTCCCCAAGGAACACGGTTGAATGCCTTCTCCAAGTCCACAAAACACATGTAGACTGGTTGGGCAAACTCCCATGCACCCTCAAGGACCATGCCGAGAGTTTAGAGCTGGTCCACAGTTCCACGACCAGGACGAAAACCAGACTGCCCCTCCTTAATCCGAGATTCGACTATCCGGCGGATCCTCCTCCAGACCCCCTGAATAGACTTTACCGGAAAGGCTGAGGAGTGTGATCCCACGATAGTTAGAACACACCCTGCGGTCCCCCTTCTTGAAAAACAGGACCACCACCCCGGTCTGCCAGTCCAGGGGCACCGACCCCCGATGTCCCCGCAATGCTGCAGAGTCGTGTCAACCAAGACACGCCCACAGCATCCAGGGCCTTAAGGAACTCCGAGCGGATCTCATCCACCCCCGGGGCCTTGCCACCAAGGAGCTTTTTGACCCCCTTGGTAACCTGAGCCCCAGAGGTAGGGGAACCCGCCTCAGAGTCCCCGGGCACTGCTTCCATGTTGGTTTTTGCCCAGTGACTGCCAGAGCCGCAGACCGCTTGGCCTGTCGGTACCTGTCAGCTGCCTCCAGAGTCCCTAGGGCCAAAACGGCCTGATAGGACTCTTTCTTCAGCTTGACGGCATCCCTCACCGCTGGTGTTCACCAACAGGTTCTGAGATTACCGCCACGACATGCACCGACCACCTTACGGCCACAGCTCCGATCAGCCGCATCGACAATGGAGGCACGAAACATCACCCACTTGGACTCAATGTCCGCTGCCTCCTTCGGAACTTGGTCAAAACTCTCCTGCAGGTGGGAGTTGAAACTCCTTCTGACAGGGGACTCTGCCAGACGTTCCCAGCAGACCCTCACAATGCGTTTGGGTTTGTCAGGTCTGACCGGGATCCTCTTCCTCCATCGGAACCAACTAACCACCAGGTGGTGATCGGTCAACAGCTCTGCCCCTCTCTTCACCCGAGTGTCTAAAATATGTGGGCGCAAGTCCGACGACAAGACCACAAAGTCAATCATCAAACTGCGGCCCAAGGTGTCCTGGTGCCAAGTGCACATGTGGACACCTGTATGCTTGAAAATGGTGTTTGTTATAGACAATCCGTGACGAGCACAGAAGTCCAATAACAAAACACCGCTCGGGTTAAGATCAGGGGGGCCGTTCCTCCCAATCACATCTCTCCAGGTTTCACTGTCGCAGCCAACATGAGCGTTGAATTCACCCAGTAGAACAAGGGAATCCCCCGAGGGAGTACTTTCTAGTACTTCCTCTAAGGACTCCAAAAAGGGTGGGTATTCCTAACTGCTGTTTGGTGCATAAGCACAAACAACAGTCAGGACCCGTTCCCCCACCCGAAGGCATAGGGAAACTACCCTCTCGCTTACCGGGTTAAACTCCAACGTGCAGGCTTGAAGCCGGGGGGCAACAAGAATTGCCACCCCTGCCCGTCGCCTCTCATTGCCGGCAACACCAGAGTGGAATGAAGTCCAGTCCCTCTCAAGAGGACTGGTTCCAGAGCCCTTGCTGTGCGTTGAGGTGAGTCCGACTATATTTAGCCGGAATTTATCCACCTCACGCACCAGCTCAGGCTCCTTCCCCGCTAAAGAGCTGACATTCCACGTACCGACAACTAGCTTATGTAGCCGACGATCAGACCGCCAAGGCCTCCGCCTCCGGCCGCCACCCAGCTCACTTACCATCCGACCCCTTTGGCCCTTCCTACGTGCGGTGAGTTAATGGGAGGGGGACCCACGGTACCTTTTGGGCTGTGCCCGACCGGGCCCCATGGGTGCAGGCCCGGCCACCAGACGCTCGCCATCGTGCCCCACCTCCAGGCCTGGCTTCAGAGGGGGACCCCAGTGACCCGCGTCCGGGCGAGGGAAAACGAAGTCCAATATTTTTAATAATCATCAGGGTCTTTTTGAGCCACTCTCTGTCTTGTCATGAGTGACCCTACCAGGCGCATGACAGCCCCCGACAACTTAGCTTCTAGGATCATTGGGACACGCAAACTCCTCCACCACGATAAGGTGTTGGCTCAGGGGAGGATCTTTCCTCAACCTGCCTTTGATTAAACACAGAAAAGGAGAAATATCTAATTTTTATTTTATTTTAAAATATCTTTTTCATGATTTATTTTACATTTCCTAAACTGTTTACAGCCCCTTTGTTGTGATTTTGGGTATGTTTGACATTGCTAAGACATGTTTAGGTATTGCCTTTGAGGCATTTCACAAAATTTCAAAGGTCTATACACTGTGCATAACCTTTGCTCAACTATTCGATCACAAATAAGAGAAGCAATTAAAATGGCAAACTGAGCAATCCCTAATTCTCTAATTCTAATTCACACTTGTGACAACATTAATCTTAAATGGAGGGTGAAAGTGCTGCCGGAGGATATGTTTTTTTTCTTCCTAGTAGTCAGTCTCAGTAAATGAGGAAAGCAAAGATTAGCGTGGCATGTTTTGTGATTGTGAGTCACACATACTATAATTGTTCACATAGTTGAACATTTTTGTGACATGCCCCAACCGACACAGGAATGTATTATATTAAAAAATAACGCTGATTATTATTTTATAAGTCACCATGAATGCAACAGTCAAAGCTGGATTTTTTCAATGTAATGGTGAGGTGAGCGAGCTTGTGTGTTGCGGTTGTTGTTTTTCTTTTTTGACTGATGTTTATCCATCCATCCATTTTTATGCCACTTATCCTCATTAGGGTCGCAGGATTTGCTGGAGCCTATCCCCGCTGGCTTCAGGCGAGAGCCGGGGTACACCCTGGACTGGTCGCCAGTCAATCACAGGGCAGACAAACAACCATTCTCACACATTGATAACTATGGACAATTTAGAGTCGCCAATTAACCTAATATGCATGTTTTTGGAATGTGGGAGGAAACCGGAGTACTATTCAATGATTCAATACAGTTGACATAGTTTAAGTGACATTAACCTATGTGAATGCTATTATTTTTTAGCGCTAAATATTCATTCGGGGAGAGATTGGTGCTAAAACTAAAAGTACATGAGGGAATTATTCAACCGGAACGGAAATTATCTGTCCCACTTTCAAAATTAAAAATATATATACATATATAGCCATACATGGAAAATGAGAAATTCCCTGCTGGATAATTAAAGTACATGAAAATAGAAAACTAGTCAGATGGGATAGGCTCCAGCATAGCCCTGCAACCCTAATGTGGATAAGCTGCATAGAAAATGGATTGATGGATGGAAAATAGAAAACAACTAAAAAAAAACTAAATCACCATTGGTATTTATTGATAGAAACATACAAAAAAATAATACATACACATAAATACACACATTTAGTTCTTGCCACCAGTTAATTTTCTTTTCACTTATGCTGAGCAGCCAGGACAGAAATTTCTTCCACTCTTCTATTTAATAAGTTCTAGTTCCTCTTCTATGGTCATCATCATACTTCCCCTGGCCCCATGTCTTTGTTCTGTATGTAAGCCTACTGTAAGTATTATTCTCTAAACTCGTGTGTGTATTTGACATTGCGTAATGTCAGTCAAGCTCAGAGAGGTGCAAGTTGACCTTGCATATCACTGAACAGTGGATTGGGTTGCACCGCACACTGACTTCTGAGCATGCACAAACAGACATGCACAGAGTATGTAGCAGCAAACATTGCAAAGAGACATGCATACTGTACATGTATACTGCATGTATGCATACTGAGTGACATCTGATCTACTGCTTTTCCTCCAGCAGCAGCTGCACTATTCCAACGACCAACACCGAGTGTGCAAAGGGTGGCTTCCTAATCAAGTGGCCGTTTTCACCTTTGGTCGTCAATTCTGTCGCCATACAGTAGTTGCACAGAATGTTACCAACTATAAGTAGGGCTCCTCCTCTCATCCAGTCAGGATTACGAAGGGTGCTTCCTAATTAAGTGGCCAGTTTTCACCTATACTTGTCAGTTACATCGCCACAAAATGTTACAAGCCATAAACAGAACACTCTTCATCATTAAAACCTATCCACTGTTATAATGTGCTCTTTGCACTGTATGGGCTTAATAAAACTGCAAAAATCGTTTTCTTTCTAAAAGGTTGCAGAGGGACTACCACCCGCTAACCCAAAATTTGACACAAAACAGGAAGAATTCATAGATTCTCAAATTCTCCTTCCTTCAAATTAGCTGCCTAAGAGAAACAGAATAAGCTGCAGTCAACCATGATCGCAAAAGAGAAGGCAAATAGAACAGGGGGGTCCAAACATTTGTTACTGGATGCTTCATTACAGAAGCTTCACACTTAACACACACACACATATAAAGAAATATATATACGTATGTATGTATACGTATATATATATATATATATATATATAAATCCATCCATTTTCTATACTACTTATCCTCATTAGGGTCGTGGATGTGCTGGAGCGTATCCCAGCTGACATTAGGCAAGAGTCAGGATACACCCTGGAAAGTGCGCCAGTCAATAATAGCAGGGCATATATACAGTATATACATTTTATTTCATTTATTAATCTTTATTTATTATTCTTTTCTGGAGAAAACACATCTCACTCACCCTGATTTATCCATCCATTTTCTATGCCGCTTATCCTCATTAGGGTCACGGGTATGCTGGAGCCTATCCCAACTGACTGGTTGCCACTCAATCGCAGGGCACATGTAGACAAACAAACATTCACACTCACACTCTAATGGACAATTTAGAGTTGTCAATGAAGCTAACATGCATGTTTTTGGAATGTGGGAGGAAACCGGAGTACCCGGAGAAAACCCACACAAGCACGGGGAGAACATGCAAACTCCACAAAGAGATGCCCAACGGAGATTCGAACCCTGAACCTCGAGACTGTGAGGCCAACGTGCTACCCACTCAACCACCATGCGGCCATACCCTAATTTATAAATACTGTATGTGGTAATACAGGGAAAAATATACAGCATCCATGTACCACTGTTTGAAAATCCACAGTTTTTACATGTTGTGTCATGGTAAGGTTTTTTTGTCAGGCGCTGAGATTTTGCACATTATTTGGGGGTCCTTGAAGGCACCATAGTTGTGCTGGGGAGCGAGTTTTGTGTCAAAAACAGACATTTTTATTCATTCATTCTGTACCGCTTATCCTCATTAGGGTCACGGGGATGCTGGAGCCTATCCCAGCTGGCTTTGGGCGAGAGGCGGGGTACACCCTGGACTGGTCGCCAGTCAATCGCAGGGCACATATAGACAAACAACCATTCACACTCACATTCATACCTATGGACAAGTTAGAGTCACCAATTAACCTAACATGCATGTTTTTGGAATGTGGGAAGAAACCGGAGTACCCGGAGAAAACCCACACACGCACGGGGAGAACATGCAAACTCCACACAGAGATGCCCAACGGAGATTTGAACCTAGGTCTTCCAGATCTCCTGACCGTGTGGCCAATGTGCTAACCACTCATCCACCGTGCGGCCCAGACATTTTTATGAGCGTATTAATTATTTGTGGGGGGGGTTTGCCATTCGCAGACGTACGTAACCTCACAAAAGGCATGGCTCTACTGTAATAAAGCCAGGGGGGCCAAGTGGTTAGCATGTTGGCCACATAGTGCGGAGATTTGGAAAATCTTAGTTGAAATCCGTGCCGCACATCTCTGTGTAGAGTTTGCATGTTCTCCCAGTGCGTGTGTGGGTTTTCTCCGGGTACTCCGGTTTCCTCCTACGTTCCAAAAACATGCATGTTTGGTTAATTGGCGACTCTAAATTGTCCACAGGTATGAATGTTTGTTTGTCTATATGTGCCCTGCGATTGACTGGCGACCAGTCCAGTGTTTACCCCGCCTCTCGCCCAGAGTCAGCTGGGATAGACTCCAGCATATCCCCGCTAATCCTAGGGAGGATAAGTGGCGTAGAAAACGGATGGATCGCAATAAGAATGAGTACAAATGCTTTTTTACAATATACTGAGGGCAAACACAAAATGAGCTGAGACCTATTATGAGTTATTAAAATATGCTCGTGAATGTACTGTGTGTATAAGAGTCTGTTTGTTTTAGGTGTAAATTAAAGAAAATCCTAAAAAACTGAAAATGTACATTTTGTAATCATTCCACCCTGGAAATAAACTGGTCCAGATACTGTAAATCACTAATCGCCCAAAATGTACATGACATGCATGCGCCTTAATAAGTACATTTGTGCATTTGGTCTGCTTAAAGAATTGCTGTGTTGTCGGATGTACTGTAGTACTACACTAGCGTACAAAGATGTCCTTGGCTTCGTCTGTAGTCTGGTGTCAGTTTACTGCGCTGTATTGATGCACACCGGATGCACAGTAAGAAGTACTTTGTGCCAGGAAATTAACATGATTTTGGAGGTGAGACGTTTGTACACTGACAAGACTGTAAGTGTAATATTAGAAAGAGCTGTCAGTATGACACAGCAGTTCTGTAGTGCTTCACACAATTGGTCATTATCAACAAAGACTCTAATTGCATAAACGTCATCCTCCTCTTTGCAAGTCGCTCTCATCTTACCAATAAGAAAAGGTCCCATTACATGGACACCCATGGGAGCCGAGAGGAGGAGAAGTGTCCCGCCCATCCCGCTCGGCATCCTAACCCGACTCATGAAACATTCACATCTTCATGTGGCTAGGAGGAAGATCACGCCAGCCTCCCATTGGTGGATACAGCATGGGCCCAGAAGAGGAGATGAGCTGAGATGAGATGATTGGTGTACTCGTAGCGATAGAAGACAGGATGCTAAGGGTGTTCAGATCGATTGATCCGACCCAGTCAGCCTCACAGACGTGGGCTAAAGATAAATGCAGAGGCGGGCAGATAAAGCAACTTTTCATCATATGATACAAAACGCAGTTCAGGATATAACAGTGATTTGTGTGCAGAAGTGTTTAAAGCAACACTTCACTTTGCCCTTAAAACAGTTATGCTAAATAATCTTTTTAAATTCTTTCAGTAATCTTTTTTAAAAGTACTTTTTGTAATACATATTACTTGACATATAATATACACTATATGTATATGAAATATACTGTATGTGACTTTAACCCCAAACTAATTGACAAAATGACAACTTTATTTTGTTTTCTGTTTCTCATATTACAACTTAAAAATATTTTCAAAAATTATTTCATATTTAAATAATATTCTACTAATATTGCTATTTTTCATTTTTCTCTTAATGTTTTGACTTTATTCTCATAAAATCTCATAAAACAGTTTTGTCTTTTTTTTCAGCTACTTAATACTTACATTTTCTTCTAGTAATTATGACTTTACAGTATTCTCGTAGAAGTTTTTTCTATTTGTTATTTTTAATTTCTCCAGCAGCTTCAATTTTTTTTTGTAAATTCTCTTCTCATAGTTATTCCATAATTCTCATTATTCCATAATATTTTGATTTTATTCTTGTATCATTACATTTTCCGCAACCTAATTTTGAAAATTCACTGTATTTGTGGTTTTGTTTGTTTTTCTTAATATCACAAAAAGTCTATTCCATTCCATTTTCTTCCGCTTATTTGGGTCCGGGTCGCGGGGGCAGCAGTTTCAGTAGGGAAGTCCAGACTTCCCGGTCTCCGGCGACCTCTTCCAGCTCCATCGGGAGGACACCAAGGCGTTCCCAGGCCAACTGTGAGACATAGCGTGTCCTTGGTCTTCCTGTGGGTCTGCGGGGGGAGGTTCCCGTGTGGTTTCTTTGGGCTTGGCCTGGCCAGGCCCCACGAGTGAAGGCCTGGCCATCAGGCCTGGCTCCAGGGTGAGGCCCCGGTATCCCACGTTTGGGCGAGGTGTGGTCACTCCTCGGTCACGCCTTGATTAATGAAAACATTCTTTGGCAAATGCTTTCGCTTACGTCCGTCTTGCGCCAGTCCAAGAATTTCACCTCTAGCGGCACAATACGAATGCCCCTGGCCCTCCCTCTCAATCATGGCCCCAGTTCAGGGAGAGAAAAGCCCACAAAATAGAACCGGAGTCCTATTCCATCATTCCTAGCTGCGGTATTCAGGCGAACGGGCCTGCTTTGAACACTCTAATTTTTTCAAAGTAAACGCTTCGAGCCCCGCGGGACACTCAGCTAAGCATTGAGGGGGCGCCGAGAGGCAGGGGCTGGGACAGACGGTGGCTCGCCTCGCGGCGGACCGTCAGCTCGATCTCGAGATCCAACTACAAGATCATTCGTTAATCTTGATTCATTAATCAAGAACAAAAGTCGGAGGTTCGAAGACGATCAGATACCGCCGTAGTTCCGACCATAAACGATGCCAACTAGCGATCCGGCGGCGTTATACCCATGACCCGCCGGGCAGCGTCCGGGAAACCAAAGTCTTTGGGTTCCGGGGGGAGTATGGTTGCAATCCTGAAACTTAAAGGAATTGACGGAAGGGCACCACCAGGAGTGGAGCCTGGGGCTTAATTTAACTCACAAAAAGTCTTTTTACTTTAATATTTTAGCGTTATTCTACTAAAATGACATTTTCCCGCAAAATATGGCAACTTTTTTCTTTTAATATTTTGACTTTATTCTTTTAAAATTACTGCTGATTTGATTTTTTGTATTTTCCTTCTGTGAATGTGAATGTGCTGCAGGTCCCCGAGGTGACACCCCTGGGGTAGTTGAAGAAGTTTCCCAGTTTTCTTGAATGTAACATCTGCTTAGTTATGTCTTAGCTATGTCTGTTCAATCCTTCTGTGACCAAATATTTCAAAATCAATGGCAGGATATGCAAGTCAGGGTCCAGCCTCACATAGACCGCTCCTTCCTGTTTGCCCTGGGAGGATATAGCGTAGTACACTTGGTTGCCTGAGGATGTGCAGTATATAACGTGCATCAAGTTCCGCTGACGTCAGCATAAGGAAACATGCAGAAATGCTGAAGGCATGCAAGCATACTATGGACACGCGTGGGTTGCCGCATTAGCAGTGTAGATTCAAATGAACTGATTTCCCTAAACAGATATATATTTATTTGCATTTTGTCATCATCCATCAGTCTAGTATCCGTGGTCCCTAAGTTCCTGTAGGGGGTTTGTCAAATATGACTCCATCTTGGACCACACACTTCCTGTTTGTTTGGGAAAATGGGCTCTTAAAACATTTTCTACATCCTGTCGTGACATCCCCATCAAATATGGTGATGATTAGTGAAACTGGTGGCAGTTAAAGGTGGCGGAATAGAGTGACTTTTGTGTTTTGGACCCTTTAATAAATACAGTTTTCCGCTTAACAGAGATTTACGCCACAATTTTGCCTCAGTTTGCGTGCGCTCGCCGGTTAGAGTACAATTATTAATACACTGATGTCCAATTGTGTTCTTAAAGTTCTTTAATCAGCCAAACAAAATGGCAACTGGCACAGGAGTTACGTCGCCAGTCTATGACTTCATCAGCGGTTGACTCAAATATGAACACAAAACATGTTTTTTTTTTTTTACATGCACAAAACAATCCTGGGGGCCTGACATGCTTGCAAACAGCAGTTCCATTATGGCCTTCACACCGCCATTGCTTTGTGTATCTACCGTATTTTCCTGACTATCAGTTACACTTTTTTCATGGTTGGCTTTTGACGACACCTAATTGCCGCAATAATTCACTGAGTTGAGCTTGTTCCAGAATACGCTTCTGCCTTGGAGACTGTAAGTAATGTGCAACTATAATTATACAATACCGGTGTGGGTTGAAAAATGTATTTTGCTGTGTTGTTTAATTAGGACAATAATTAAGTTTAGCTCGGAGATTGTAGCTGTGGTGTCAGTCACTGAATGACTAAATGCACATACACCCACCAGTCTGTTTTAATTCATTTGTGAACACAAAATAAACTTTAGGTGTTAAAACGCGGCTGTGGAGTGCTCTGATGGTAGCTTGATCATAAATGTGACTTACATGAATTGTAACACTTTTAGACTGATGTAATATCTAATGCTTGTGCGTTTTGTTTGGACTAGTCTTTGCACAAACCCAAATATCACAAGCGTGGTGAAAAAAGTGTCAAAAAGAGCTTTAATAGCTGCCCATGAAACATTCACTAAAAGAATGAAAACCTTTCCTGCGTACAAAAATGATATAGAATGAAAATATGCATATTCAGTTTTTACACACCAGCACCACACCAGTGATGCCGCTTTAATTCTTTATTTTCACTGTGTCCCATGAACAGAAAATAGGATGGTCTTACATGGTATTAAAAAATAAAAAAAGGGGGTTCACCTTTGATATGGGCCATTTTTTTGGACTGAGTTGGTAACTGAAACAAACCCAACTGCACGGTAGCAACAGCAAACATTGTTCCCTTCATTAAAGCCTTGAAACCAAACATGAAGCTAATGCTTGACCGAAAAAAGAGCCACGGCGGACAGATTTTTCTCTTCTTCCTTTTCAATAGTCAATGGGTGTATCACCCACAAATTTCGTCATGAAAGCAAAGTGAGACAAGGAAAGCACTTTACAAAGGCGAATAAAACACGCCGCAGTACAACACAAAATAAAGAGTTACTTGTGAAAACAAACCAAAACACATAAAAAGAGGACAACTGATTACACAAATAAAGCATTCCCCGATACATGAAGGCACCTGAAACAAAAAGGGTTTATGATGGGCTTAGAAATGGTTTTTTTTCCTGCTTTAACCTTGGTACACTGAGGACCCATTCTGACATTCAGTTGACTTGTTTTGCGATGAAACTGCAATTTGGTCTGCCGTATAGGATTATGTATTTAATCAAACTAAAAACACAAACAAAACAAAAAAATCTGAAAAAGAAACCATTTTTAAACCCTTCGAAAAGTCCTTCATTGGTGGTACCTCGGTGTAAAGGTTCTTAACTGTGGAACTCTAATTTGGACGTTTTATAAAACCTCCCCGTTTCGACTGGCATAAATAAAAGGAATGGCATTGTAAAAAGAAAAAAAATCATAATAACAATAATATTAATAATAAAAATGTGTGATTTGTCTTAAGTTACTTATTTCAAATATACACAGCGACTCCTTCTTTTGTTGTATTTACACATATGTACAGAGCATTCATTTCTGTTTTGGATCAAATACCTTGAATGGCGTTGCTGTGAAATGGAACTCTTTAAATGCACACGTAGACGTTTGAGATTTGGAACCAAAGAGGTCAAACTGGGCAGCGCGACTTGGAGCCTGGAGCCGACTCGTAGAAAGGCACTTGCTACCAACTCAAATACTGCAAAAAAAAAATTCTCAAACAGAGAGTTCAAACAACTGAGAGACAAGATAAAATCACTGAAGGCCACATGGCAGGCACTGGGGTTTGTGTCCACCACCCCCACCCCTCCCAAGCCGAGTGTTTTGGTAAGGCTGGCGTGTGACGGCCTCAGGCGGATGTGAGGGTAAAGCCGCAACGGCAAAAAGCAGAGAGAGGGTTTTTCCTTGTAGTTGTGACAGCAACAGCCCAATAAAAACCCTTCCTGGCCCTTTAAATGTGAATGTCCCCCCATCCCCGTCCCACCACAGACATCCAACTGAAGCCTGATGGGACCACTCAAAGTCTGTAAAGCAAACCAACCCAAATAAAAAATCATTCTGCAGCTTTTTCCTTTGTTTTTTTAAATGGTACATAAACAAAAATTGAAGCGGGCTTCTTTTTCCACCTGAAAAAAAAGAATGTTCATCGTGCTGCCTGAATCGAAACATTGTCAGGTGACACAAATATGACAACAAAGCAAAAAAAAAAAAACGGCTTCTTAAAACACAAAGCCTTTTTCATCCCCAAAGGTAGTCCAAAAACAAAAACAAAAAACCCTGCCTCATCGTCGCAGCGTCTCGCTTCCACTTTGGCGAGTCTTTTCATTGAAATGTCTTATACACAATGATCTCTGACGTCCTTCTGGCCAGTCATGACGGCGCTGACATTTTTCCAGCGGTTGTCTTTGGGGCTGTAGCCTGGGGTCCAGTGGGGCACTTTGAGGGGTGAACTGCAGCTCTGCGTGGTACAGATCAGCCCCCCACTCGACTGCACTGCAGTCTTTGAGTACTTATAGACGGGCTGCTTTCCCGCCTCCGCTCCGCACATCTCCTCTTCCTCCAGCTCCATCTCACCTTCCATCACCTCCTCCTCCTCCTCCTCCTCCTCCTCACCGTCCTCCTCCTCTCCTTCATCACACGTCCGATAGGAAGGCTCCATGAGCTTTTTGCGCTCCTGCTCGGCCTCCCTGTTGCTTTCTTTCAGCTGCTGCTGCTGTTGCTGACGTCCGCCTACTAGCCGAAGCGGCTCCCAGTGGTTGTTGACGTCGGACGGCAAGTGTGCGTTCCTTTCGCGCTCTTTTCTCCGTTTGCGAGTCCACCAAACACAAACGATGATGCAGAAGAGGCAAAGCAAACTGAAGATGACGCACAGTAGAGGCACCAGGTAATCTGCAGACCCGGACATACCAGAGGAGAGTTTAGCAAGGGATCCGAAACACATTAGAAACGCACCTGGTTTCCCTCCCCCGGAAAAAAAAAACAAATACAGTAATACAGTAACAAATAACAATAATCCCTCGACCGCGATAAATACACAAAGTGGGATTCCAAATTTATAAAGCAATATTTTCATAGTTAAGAGTATTAGAAAACCTGTAAACAACCTTCTGCAGTCAAAGTTTAATATATGAGCCCTTTAGACAAAGAATAACACCCCGATAGTCAACTTTACGATAATAATTAAACTTATTACAAAGGTCAACCTAAGTTCACCCAGTAAACCCAATTTGCTCCATATTAACCCAAAATAGTCCCATTCATTTGTGTTGCAAATAAAATCAATGTTTGTGCTGCTTTTGCTTGCGTTATTACAAATTATTTTATAAGCCAAAGTCCCCCTGAGCCCACTTTTCCTGAGTTATTAAAGATTTGAGTGAAAGGTGTCCCTTGTTGCGTACCTAGTGAGTGGGATGTGACTTGCGTTTCCACTTTGACCTCAATAACCGCCAACATGATGGTGCTGTTGTGGCGCTTGGACAAGGTGCCCACGATGGTGTTGGCCGTCTCCTGTATCAGGCTGTGGTCTGTTAGATCCTCGGGCTGGAAAGACTGGAAAACCAAGTCAGACAAGAAGGAGAGTTGTCAATCAGCATTAGTAACATTTGATGCAGCCCTGAACCAAACGCACAGAAAGAGTTACAAAAAACTGTAATCGTTTGTCGATAGTCCAGCCTTTTTTGTTTGCACAATGTGGCTTATAAAAGCATGACAAAAAAACAGATACGTTTTTCTTAATGCGTAAAACTATATTTAAACCACTGAACTCGCACTGAGCTTGTTGCACAGTGAAATGAACATGGGGGTCATTAGAGAAAACACTGCCTACAATCACAGTGCAAAGACACAAATGACAGCACAATATGTAAAAGGTACGTTAACACGTATCGGACTACTACTACCACGATAGGTAACAATAAACAACTAAATACGTAACTTTGGCAGTTTTTTATATAAAACCACTACTGCAAAGCCTGCTAGCAGCAAGGAGTAGGCAAGAGAAGCCGGTACCGTCCACTGATTGGTACCCCGCCGCGGGAAACATTCAGGCGCATTGATTTAAAAATAACAACCAAAAAAACCCTAAAAAAATTAATTATTGAACTACATTGAATTTTATGTTAATGAATAACAACTTTGAAAATATGGGGCATTATTTTATTAAAACAATATACAGTTAGAAATACCACAGTTTTTGCATGTTTTTGTTGTTTGTTACAAGCAGCAACCTGTCCCACTTAGTCTGACGGTCCTTGAAAACACCATAGTCATCTGGTGTGCTCACTTCCTCCAATGCTGCACAGATGGACTACAATACTGTTTTCCCGTTTTTCTTTCACCTCATGTTGGTACTATTTGGGAATGCATACAGGTAAGGTTTGATGACCTTATTGAGCGCCAATGTGCATATTTGTTCAGTGCGCAACAAATAGCCTCTATCGACAACCCTTGTTTGATTTTCATGGTTACAAAGGTAAACATGAACCCTTTCCAACCCTATTATAAACCTTTGAAAAGTGCCTGTTAATTAGATTTACTTGATACCACACAGTGCACATAAAAAAAATACACCTTACATAGGGTGAGCCTTGCAATGACTTACAATGGCCACTTCCACAGCGTCCTGAGTGGAATGAGACAGGTCACATAGAAGCAGGAGAGTGTGGTCTTTTGCCAAAGTTCTGGTGTCAGGAAGATATCTCAGCTCAAAGCAGATGCTCTCCACTGTGGTCCCCTGAGCGCACACACATGAAAAGAGTCATTAGTAAAAAAAAATAGCTGGAATGGAAATAATAAACTACAAATAAGAACTCACTGGCGGGACTTTGTCTTTGTTGAAAAATAACGTGACACGCCCGCAGTTGTTGTCCAGGTGCCCGCTGTTTGGCTGACACTTGGTGCTGGTGGTCTGTGTGAGTGCTTGTGACGTTGTGCCCACTGAGCAAACCCCCCACTGATGACAAGGTGGGGAAAAGCATGTCAAGTATCTGTGTGACACACACTCGCGTCCCGCAGGGCAGGCCTGCACAGTCTGGTCCTGGTCTGAGGATGGGAGGCGGCAGGGCCGGCGGCCACACAGCACCTTAAGTCAAAGAGTCAAATGAGGACTGTGATCGAGGATCTTGCACGTTGTCACCATAAACTCATAGAACTAGTGCAGTTCTAGAATAACTATATATGGTAATAACTAATATATCGGCACATTCTAAAATACAAAAATAAAAAGAAATATAAAATATACCTGAAAAAAAAAGAAGAGAAAATAAAGTTGCAATTTTTGGAAAGTTATGTTATGTATTTTTAGTTATGTATTTTTGGGGTGATCCCGATCAACAGTTTCCAAGAGGTCCTACAAAATATCAAAGACAGATCCAAGATAATGGAATAATTTCTGATGCTATGATGCAGAATATAAAAAAATAGGGGACCTTTGGAATTGGAATAGGAAAATTGAAATCCGGGCAACATTTTAGACACCCCTGTAATAATGAACTAAAAAGAGTCAACAGTCAACCGGTTATATGAGACACAATATTAAAGGTAATTTCAGTTTTTCAGTCATATCTTGTATAACAAGAAGGTCAAATACAAGCAGGAATTCACCATAACCTACTTCAGATCACCTGCCCTCAAATGTGATTGGTTGTAATTTTTGGGACTGATAGTTTTTGGGTGGAAGATAACGCCTCATTTGCTGGACAGAACCAGCTGAAGTTGCATAGTCTTTTCGCAAAAACAACATTAAAAAAATAAAGCTACCTTAGTGCAGTCCACTTTTCCGTTATTGCAGTGGCAGCTGTTGCACTCTTCCTCCCAACGGCTGCCGTGAGGAAACTGCAGCCCGGCGTACTGACAAGACTTCCCAATACCTATGACTGTACATTCACATACAGGAAAACGGACATGTTGACCATCTAGTCATAAGATTGTGGAAGAACCACAAAATATGGATGACGTAAAGAAACATAAAAATAGTACAAAAGTGTTTACATTCTTGACATCTGATTCCAGTTCTGCCGAGTGGACAAAGGCATCGGAAACCATTGATCTCGTCCACACAGGTGGCGCCATAGGCACAGGGTGAAGACTGGCACTCGTTGATGTCTAAAAGAAAAAGTGGTGCATAAAGCGAGCAGCTCCTCCCTCAAATTAATGTTGTGGGCTAATGTAATCAACACTTTATGCATCGTCTACCGGATGCATTTCACAAACACTGATTGCGCAAAATACTGTATTGTAGGACAAACACGGCAAAATATGCTAGTTCAATTCTAAAAATAAGAGCCAGCAATTCTGGGTGTGACACTGGGTGAATCTTCCTGAGGCGTGATATTAGATTAGAAGTATTGCGTAAAGACACCTTACTCCTTCCTTGCATAACAAGTCCTTTATATCGTGTTCCACATGAAATGTAGGAGTTTTGTTTTGGTTTTCCTTAGTTTTGATAAAATTTCCTGTTATGCCCTCTTTTACTTTGGTTTTTGTGTTTCCTGTTTCCCCCTTGGTGCAGCTGCTTTGCAATCGTTGGAAAGCACACGCAGCGGTACCTGTTTCAAAGTAATCCACATTACTATTTACCATATTTTCTATTGTATAAGTCCCATCGGCCAAAGAAATGTGTCATGAGGAGGAAAAAAAGTTGCAATTATTTATGTGTTTCACAAAATTCAAAACTAAGAACAGAAATGTAATCTGCAAAGGCAAGTTACTGCACAATAGCAGCAGGCCGACTAGATTAAAAATTAGTCAACGACACAACAGCATAAACAACACACTTGGGAGGCTAAATTAACACAACAAGTTACCGATAAGCAAGTTCACCAAACTCTCAATCTCAATCCACATCACTGAATAACAGGAGCAACATAGAGTTGTCACAATCCTGGAGCGCCTCTCTTGTGGCTGTCAACGATGACTTTCACGTGGTTCGGAAATAATCTATCAAAAAATTGACAAGATCTGATGTCGTTTTTATGCCAATATTAATGTACAGCCCTAGACAAAATGTTTTACCTATGACGCAGTACAGTCGTCCTTCACTACATGAACATTGTGGCCTCACTCTATCGCGAAATTTCAAAAAAATATTCATAAATAATCGTTGTTTTGTGTTTGAGTACAGGCTATTAGAAAAAAAACATATTTAAGCAAATTGTACTTATTATTGGTCTAAATTAAGCATTTTCAAGCATAAAAATAAAACGAAATAAAGTAAAATACAAATACAACGCAGACAAAGCCTTGCAATTGTGAAGGTAGTATTCTACATTTGCCCCTAGGTGTCAGTGATTGTTCGGAGAGACAAGAACCCGACATAATCACCAGAACACAACATAACAACATAATCATAATAATAAGAGGGTCTACTGTTGGGGCCATAACCCTTGACAAGCTGAAACTGAACTCTGAACCTCCCACGCAGCTGTCCGCCCACCACTACGGTCCCCCAGGGAACACATTTACTGTGACACACACGAGCAGGAGTTTTATTTATATTTATTATGGTTCATTTGCTTTTATGATGTCTACTCTAGTGGGTAATGCGAGTGTAAAGGCAACATTACAATGTCTTATTATCTCTAACATAGCTACAATATTGGGTAATACAAATGTAAAGGCGACTACAGGGGTGTTATTTCATGTTTGGATGGCTCGAAAAATGATAAAACCGCATTTAGAAGATAGTAAATTGGTTTTCTATGCCACAATTATAAAAACACTCTATTTATTAATATTGACTCCTACTTCCCAGAAATTCAACTATTACATTCAGATCTGAAACCAATTAACTGTGACAGAAGTGGGACGACTGTACAGCCAAATAACCAGTTGCCCAAAAGCAACATTGTGCAGACCTCTGCCAAAGCTGAAACAAATAGGGGCTGAATTAACTAACTAACTGTTAGTTGAATTAACTAAGTGTCTGGACATGTTAATTTTACAAGTTACCTTTTGCTGTTCGATCCGGATCATATCTATATGAAAGCGATTTGACATTACAACTCCTGACCCGGCATTCACATTGGTCAAATATCAGACAGAAGCATGATTCATACATATTTTTGCTGATTACGAAAGATACATGGATCACCTCCAAATCTGAAACCGTCCTTGGAAGAACATCAACGATGACACGAAGTTCCGCACAAGATAAACCAAATAGAACTCATCGGGTGAGGTAATAACTACACAGAATCAAAGTCTGAGCGTGGTAAATAACCTCTCATTTCCTCTTTTCCCGCTTGGGCTTGCACGGCCACTAAGAACTGTGGCTTTTGTCATCTGAGATTCCCGCAAAGAGAAAGAGAAAGCTCAAATTCAAGCCTGGCAGAAAAGGTGAACACTTTCTGGCCAAAACAAAGGAGAAAAGAAGAAGAATTTCAGGGTCACTGGTTAATTTGTCTTCAGTGGGTGTTGGTTTGACTGTGTGAGTATAGAGGAAGGATGACCTATGACCGCTCGGAGACATTTAAGGACAATGAAAAAAGGGGTCTTGCATATTGGCGTCCATCTGACCCACACTGACAGGGGAGATTTTTGTTTGAACTGCACGGCTGAGTGTGCTGTATAATGAGGCAAACCTCATGTTGGTACTCACTGATTCTGCAGTCTGGCCCGGCGAAACCGGGGGCGCACTCACAGCGGAACCAGTTGACTCCGTCCACACAGATACCACCGTTATAACTGAGAGGTGGAGAGACATAAAAGATTAGATGAGTGTGTAGAAGAGCCACATCCTTTCCAGTTGTAACAAAGCACAGCATTTGTGTGTGTGTGTGTGTGTGTGTGTGTATAAAGAAGGTCACAAAGCTCAATTCAACTCATCAATACAAGCTTCCACCTTTCAGATGCTAATAGGCGTGTCCAGTGCCTCCCCTCCCCTCGTCCTACCACTCTTCCATTCCCACTCAAAGCCCAACTCAGCATCCCTCCCCTCCCCTTCAGGTTGCACAGAAAGAAAAAGGACATGTGAACCCCCCTCTGGCTCTCCACCCCCCACCTACATTCACCACAGGGTAGTTGCTATTACTCCACCTCCACCCTGTTCTATTCAATTCCCCAAAGCCCCATGCTCCGTGAGATTCCCCTTTGAGGCTTGATTTAAAGACAACTTCCACCCCTTTTAGGGAGTCCCTGCACCCCTTTCCAGCCTGTGTGAAGTGCGGGGAAGGGGGATGAAGGGAGGATGGGTGCAGAAGGTTTGACTACACCACAGGAGTGTGAGGCAGGAAACGATACATACCATGGATGCGGGTTGCAGTCGTTTATATCTGTTAAAGAAGCACCAAAGAGCCATTATAGGGACATCATCTATTAAGAAACGTCTAATTTTATTACATAAGCAAAGAAGCAAAGGATGTCCGCATCCTTAACAACACCAAAATGCAGGCTCTAAAGGACAAAAAAAATCAACACTTGGCAAGAAGGGCTTCCGATCGGCATCATAGAAAAACGTACTTTGGCCACAGGTGGGACCTTCCCAGCCTTCTTTGCAGATACAAGAAAAGGTGTCTCCTCCTCCCACGCAGGTTCCACCGTTCGAGCAAGGACTGGAGGCGCATGTGCTGTTCTTGGCTGTGAAAGCAGGATTCGGACAGGAAAATGTAAAAACTCACATAAATGTCCAATGAAAATGCTGTGTCGACTCCAACAAGCAGTCATTCGCTTACTATACCTATCCCTACTATACTAGACTATGCAAGGCAAGTTTATTTATTGAGCACAGTTCGTACACAAGGTAATTCTAAGTGCTTTACAAAAAAGAAGGGTACTTCAAAAAATCATTATAAAATAAATTACTGCACATACAGTTCCAAAAATAATTCCATAAAATAAAAAAATAAACAATGAAGAGGTGAAACTCATATAGAATGAGACGCCTTTTTTAAGGAGACTTTGGAATCTCACAACTTGAAATCTGGTGTCTGACAAATGCCGGCCATCCAGTCCGATTAACCACTTTTTGGGCTGTCCGCCTTAGACCTCCGACTGGCATGCGTTTTTTTGACGTCACTCTACTTGCGGAGACTGAAATTGAAACTGAAATTGGTGAAATGATGTCGTCTAGTGAAGCGTAAGGGTCAAAATGTGTGCAATATATGACGAACATGGTAGATCTGTAGCTACAACCTGTAACCAGCTTCCCATAGTCATTAAAATAGACAAAATTAGAATACAATTAATGGTATTTGCATGGTCTTGTTTCGGTCATTGGATCACAAATCTAGTGTTTTGAAAGGTTTAAAAGTGCTTTACTGGGCAAGTGAAAAATTGCAGAACTATGCTGAGAAATACTTCAGTCTTGACTGCTAAAAGCCTTGCACCAACAGGCAATGTGTGCAAAACCAAAATCAAACAGGAGCCGGGGTAATTAGCAAGGAGGTTTTCTTTACCCCAAATAAACACAGACAAAAGCACTGGTGGCTTTAAAAAGGCAGAAGTCGAAGTAAATATGTTTAAATGCCTATTTGCGTACCTTAAATCACTTATGTCATTAACAAATACATATTGTCAATATTGGAACAATACACAACAAATAATAGCTGAGAAGAACAATATTTTTCAAAAATCCATAGAAATATCAGTCCTGTTTTTACTTGGTCAGACCCTAAAAATCCAGAATTTTCAGTTTTAGTTTCAAGCAGGTGGTGGACACGCCAAGCGTGCTAAAAGTCTTACCTGTGTTGCATGTGTTTCCTCCCCAGCCAGGTGGGCAGGCACAGCGGAAGGCGTCCCCATGGTCATAGCAGGTGCCGCCATTACTGCAGGTGGTGGCATCACACTGGCTCTCACCTGTCCCAGATTACACATTCACATCACCCAACCTGGTTTTTTTTATATCTTATTGACATCGTTTGACATTTTCATAAAATATCAAGATGTACAGCATTAGCCCAATTGAGATCAACACAAAGTCAAAAATACTCATTACTAACGCGAATGGCAGGTCTTGCCCTTCCAGATGTCGGCGCATTCGCAGTAGAAGTCGTTCACAAGGTCGACGCAGCGGCCGCCGTTCTTACACGGGTTGTGTCTGCACTCATTGACATCTGAGGAGGTCAAAAGGATTTTTATGCCACTTGGAATCCAATAAAGCATTAAGTGCTCCCATGAAGGCGGGATTGTTGGAACTGATGGTTGCCTGTGTGGAACTCACTCAGGTCACAGAGTTGTCCTTCCCATCCGTCAGGACAGAAGCACTGAAACGAGTTGACGCCATCAATGCAGGTCCCCCCGTTTTGACATGGGCTTTGGATGCAGTCGTTAATGTCTGAAAAAAGAAGACAATTAGGTTGGGTCATTGTATTTACAGTACATGTCTCTGTAAATAGCCTGCCTGAAGGTAAGAATCTGCGTGATCTTGTTTTAACTGCTGTACTTGGTGATCATAATTAATCAATATATAGTACATTTCAAGGGAACATACTATAGAAATTGAAAAGAATGGGGAAACTTTAGAATAGTCTGTGTACAGCTTGTATAACAGCATACATTTACTATCCAAGTTAACACACGATCATTTTTGCCTGAACAGCTGATAACACAAGTGAATACTAAGATAATTGTGTCAAGAATGATGGTAATTATTGGGTTGCATGAATTCTGCTGGCACTGTGGCGCAGCGGTTGCGCTTTGAGTGGAAGATGCACTCGACTATTTTAAGCATCATTTTAGTATCGTGCCTTCAGGAGACATAATAAACTGGTTGCTGAACTTTGAGACACTTGTGGGATACTGTGAGACTTTGTCATAATTTTCTTGTACGTAATGCATAAAATGAATCAAATTCAGGTATGCGCATGAGCGATTTGGGCGAATAGGTTGGCGCTCTACTAAGCTACATTCTGACTCTTAACTGTTCATTAAAAGGCAGTAAACCTTATTAGATGATGATGTGTGGTTGGGTGGTATGCGGGCGTATGACTAACCCATTACATTTTGGTGCAGATTTCGATAAAGACTGAAATTTCACCCTTTTTCTATCACTGTGAGACAGACCTGGGTATTTATGAAGGTTTACAATTTGGCTCCATGACTGCGACTAGATTTTCTCTAAATTCGTGCACTGTACGTACTCTCATGACAGTAGATGCCACTGAACCCTGCATCACAGACGCATGTGAAGTTGCCTGCCTGGCCGCTCACACAACGCCCTCGTGGTCCGCAGACGTTGGAGGAGATGTGCCGCACTTCTGCTGAGTCGTTGGTCGCTACGGCAACAGTGCAGCTGTCGATAACTGAGAGCAATTGAAAAAAATGGCATTTTTACTTCCTCTAGTCAAGCTTCATGTATGTACACGCGGAGGACAGTTGTGGTCACCTTGACAAGGTGTGGTCTTGCAGTCTTCTTTGGGTTGCTCACAGGTCTTTCCCTCAAATCCCTCAGGACATGCACAGTAGAAGTCTTGGTCCATGCTGTGGCACTTGGCCTGGTTCTCACACGGGTTTGAGTCACAGGCATCCAAAGGGGAAAAGATCTGGATCTTCGTGGATAAAAGAGGTGGAGGATGCATTGTAATGGAGTCATAATAAGGTTTATTATCTATCGCTTTAGCAGGCCAATGAGCCGCTTAGCCTTGCTCATGCCAACCTCCCTTATCAAGGTGAAAGACTTTCCCTAAGCTTATCAAGCTTTTGTTTGAACATTGCTACACGCGTATATTCAAGGTTTAACAAAGAGAAGATGAGCAGGTAGCCAAGACATCTTCGACAGGATAAACGACCAAAAAAAAAAAACACCCTGCTTGTTTGGCCTTTTCTTAAACACCAGGAAAAAGGTGTCGTTTTTGTAAACATCACTACTTTTAGCCATTTAAGGTGCTGAACAGGAGAGTTAGAGCGGGTCAGCAGGGTGCGTGAAGTCTGTGGTCACACACAGTTTATTTTAACCCGAGTGTCATGACCACATACCAATTTTCTTTACTGTGTGTGGTCAGCGCGAGGAACGCTATAAATCATTGGATACAAGTGCTTTTCTTTTTGATGGAGGACATTATAATTTTTTCCCCCCATGGCTGTTCCTCATGAACACACGCATTGCTTGACTACAATGCCATTATGGAAAGTATTTTACTTTTTTACCAAAGATTAAAATAACTGTGCACATTTTGGGGCAGCTCGCTTAGCGGTCAGACGGGTATTTTTGTCGTGGTGCAAAGGATGTATAGTAAAGAACATATACATGGACTCCTTTGGGCAGCTTATATATAAAAAATACTCGGTCATTTTCATATTCTGCTATATTTACCAGTATAGATTTCACAAAAAGCATCTAAAATATACTTTTAAAACAGCAGGATTATCACACACACACAGAGGGAGAAAGCACAAATTTTCTCGTACATGTTTGTATCGTAATAATTTCAAATTTTCACTTGCTTTGAACCCTGCTCCTTAAACAATGGGGGTCGGGGGGGGCAACTACAGTTCCCATGATGCTTAGAGTGCTGAAACAGAAAGTGGTGTATTTCCACAGTCGATCCTAATATCACATGTTTCAAACTCACATGCAAAAATGGTGTTTTTATCTGACAAGTAGCTTTATTGAAGTGCAGAATTACTACAGCTTCTGCTTGGACTGTGGCAGATGTTGAACTTTGATTTTCCATCCATCCATCCATTATCTTCCGCTTATCCGAGGTCGGGTCGCGGGGGCAGCAACCTAAGCAGGGAAGCCCAGAGGTCCCTCTACCCGGCCACTTTGTCTAGCTCTTCCCAGCAGATGCCGAGGCGTTCCCAGGCCAGCAGAGAGACATAGTCTCTCCAACGTGTCCTGGGTCTTCCCCGAGGCCTCCCACCGGTTGGACGTGCCCTGAACACCTCCCCAGGAAGGCGTTCGGGAGGCATCCTAACCAGATGCCCGAGCCATCTCATCTGACTCCTCTCAATGCGGAGGAGCAGCGGTTCTACTCCGAGTCTCTCCCGGATGACAGTGCTTCTCACCCTATTTCTAAGGGAGGGCACAGCCACCCTGCGGAGAAAACTCATTTCGGTCGCTTGTACCCGCGATCTTGTCCTTTCGGTCACTACCCAAAGCTCATGACCATAAGTGAGGGTAGGAACGAATATCGACCCGTAAATCGAGAGCTTTGCCTTTTGGCTCAGCTCTCTTTTCACCACGACATATCGGTGCAGTGTCCACATCACTGCAGACGCCACAACAATCTGCCTGTCCATCTCGCGTTCCATTCTTCCATCACTCGTGAACAAGACCCCAAGGTACTTAAACTCCTCCACTTGAGGCAGGACCTCATCCCCAACCCGGAGATGGCACTCCACCCTTTCCCAGGCGAGAACCATGGACTCGGACTTGGAGGTGCTGATTCTGATTCAAGCCGCACACTTAGCTGCGAACCAATCCAGTGAGAGTTGAAGGTCACTGCTCGATGAAGCCAACAGGACCACATCATCTGCAAAAAGCAGAGATCGAATCGGCCATCAAACTGAAACCCCTCAACGCCCTGGCTGCGCCTAGAAATTCTGTCCATGAAAGTAGTGAACAGAATCGGTGACAAAGGGCAGCCCTGGCGGAGTCCAACCTTCACTGGAAACGGGTCCGAGTTATTGCCGGCAATGCGAACCGCCTGGATTAGGTGGTCCGATACCCCATATTCCCGAAGCACTCCCCACAGAATTCCCCGAGGAACACGGTCGAAAGCCTTTTCCATGTCCACAAAACACATGTAGACTGGTTGGGCAAACTCCCATGCACCCTCAAGGACCCTGCCGAGAGTATAGAGTTGGTCCACAGTTACACGACCAGGACGAAAAACACACTGCTCCTCCAGAATCCGAGATTCGACTATCCGGCGGATCCTCCTCTCCAGAACCCCTGAATAGACCTTACCGGAAAGCATGAGGAGTGTGATACCACGATAGTTACAACACACCCTCCGGTTCCCCTTCTTGAAAAGCGGGACTACCACCCTGGTCTGCCAGTACAGGGGCACCAACCCTGACGTCCACGCAATGCTGCAGAGTCGTGTCAACCAAGACATGCCCACAGCATGTTCCATCGGAACATGGTCAAAGCTCTCCTGGAGGTGGGAGTTGAAACTCCTTCTGACAGGGGACTCTGCCAGGCATTCCCAGCAGACCTTCACAATGCGTTTGGGTCTGCCAGGTTTGACCGGCATCCTCACCCACCATCGGAACCAACTCACCACCAGGTGGTGATCAGTTGACAGTTCCGCCCCTCTCCTCACCCGGGTGTCCAAAACATGTGGTCGCAAGTCCGACGACACAACCACAAAGTCAATCATCGAACCGCGGCCCAGGGTGTCCTGGTGCCGAGTGCAAATGTGGACACCCTTATGCTTGAACATGGTGTTCGTTATAGACAATCCGTGACGAGCACAGAAGTCCAATAACTAGACACCGCTTGGGTTAAGATCAGCGGGGCCGTTCCTCCCAATCACACCTCTCCAGGTCTCACTGTCGTTGCCAACATGAGCGTTGAAGTCACCCAGCAGAACAAGGGAATCCCCCAAGGGAGCACTCTCTAGTACTTCCTCTAAGGACTCCAAAAAGGGCGGGTATTCTGAACTGCTGTTTGGCGCATAAGCGCAAACAACCGTCAGGACCCGTCCCCCCACCCGAAGGCGTAGGGAAACTATCCTCTCGTTTACTGGGTTAAACTCCATTGTGCAGGCTTGGAGCCGGGGGGCAACAATAATTGCCACCCCTGCTCGTCGCCTTGGGACACGCAAACTCCTCCACCATGATAAGGTGGTGACTCAGGAAGGGGACTTTGATTTTTATTTTAAAGCGTCTCACCAGAGTTAATGAGTGATGCTGGGAACATCGGGTGCAGGTAGGATTGCAAGGTTTATACTGTTTTTCTGTGTAAACATCCAGTGTTACAACATGGACACCTGCGGCTTCCAGACAAGTGTGAGCTGTACAACATTTTCTTTCTCTTTAAATTTGGTAGGTGCTGCTTATATTCCAGTACATTTAACAATATGACATTTACTGTAATTTGCATGCTTTTTTTTCTCAACACTGATCAGTGTTTTTGGTGTATGAAGCGTTCACATTTAAGCTCACACTTAAAGCAGACCGAAACCCATCTCAATTCACGTGTTTGGTTCAAACCAGGGTTTGGACGATCACATTCACAGTAGCAGAGCATCAGAGTTTGTTTTAACTAAACCACACATGACCGGTGTAAATGCACCCTTAACACGCACTCTCTTTATATGGAAAACATTCTTTAATTATTTTAAAAATATCAACATTTTTGATTTTTATATCGTTCTTGTGATTCTTGTGAGATGGCGTCTTGACCGAAAGAACGGGATCGTGTGGCTGAAATGAGTTTCCTCAGTAGGGTGGCTGGACTTATCCTAAGACAGGGGTAGGAAACCTGTGGCTCTTGGGCCAAATGTGTCTCTTTTGATGACCACATATGGCTTTCAGAAGCTTCTAAACACCATAACATTGATTTATTTTAATTTAGTTTTTCCTTAAAATATTTGTAACATATCTTACTTTACAGGGGTGATTTACTTGCCCGCGGGACAATTTAAAATTACAATTTAACAAAAAACTTTAAGGAAACAGCAAAAATTGAAAACGAGCAGTAATTTTACAAAAAATAAAGTCTAAATATTAGGAGAAAAAAAGTTGTAAACTAAAAAAAAAAAAGTTGTCATTTTTGGAAAATTAGGTTGTGGAAAAGGTTATAATATTAGGAGAATAAAGTCAAAATATTACAAGAAAAAAGTTGAAAAGTTGGTAAATAAAAAACATTTAAAAAATTGCTATAATTTTATGAGTAGAAAGTCAAAATATTAGGAGAAAAAAATTGAAATTTTACGAGAATAAACTTGTAGTATGAGTAAAAAAATTCAAAAACATTTTAATAACAGAGTTCTTTTTTTTTTTTTTTTAAATGTCGCAATATTAAGAAACAAAACAATATGGTGAGGAGCTCAGAGTAGAGCCGCTACTCTTTCACAACGAGAGCAGGCTGAGGTGGCTCAGGAGCCTCCTTGGTGAGGTGTTCTGGGCATGCCCACCCGGGAGAAGGCCCCGGGTCATAATGCTGGAGGAATTATGTCTCGCAGCTGGCCTGGGAGTGCCTTGGTGTCCTCCCGGTGGAACTGGACGAGGTGGCCGGAGACCGGAAAGTTTGGACTTTTGTACTGACACTGCGGCCCCCGTGACCCGGACCCGGATAAGCAATATAAAATGGATGAAACATTTTTGAAATGAAATATGTATTTTAAATATTCTTAGATGTAGTCTGCAAAGTTTGTAATACTGTAGTAGCTCGGTTTTTATTATTAATTCATTCCAAAAGAAAACAAAGGCCATTTTTGCATAGGAAATCATGTAAATCCAATGAATCCATTCCAGACACACAAAAATATTAGGAAAAAATATAGAAAATAATTATACTTTTACATGCACAAGACAACGCAAAATAATTGTAAATGATGACTGGATGGAAATGATTGATGATGCAAAAGTATGTCGTGCCTGTGTTATCAACATGCTGGGTTATACACCCAGTGGCCATGAAAAAAATAACGATGAGTCAGCAACACATAGGGTGCTTTTTTAGGGCACTCAATGTCTTGGAACGATACAGTACAGGGCAAAAGGTCTAGTTTGTCACATACAATACTTTACAAAAACGGAAGCAAAATTATGACTGTAATTACCTACAGTGTATGTACACAATCGGGATAAGCTTATAAAAGGAAGTAAGTAAATGCAATGCTTAACAACTATCAATACATTAAAAAAAAAAAAAAGCAGCAGTAACAGGCAGCAACCCAGCGCACCTCATTCTGCGAGACTGCTGTATATATAGCGGAGATGCTAAATCAGGACTGGCTCCCAACCAGCAATGCCCTCCATTCAGGCCCCAAGAGAAGCAGAAACAGAATCAGTTTCCTCGCAGATAACCTACATTGGCTTCAAACGCGCACTAAATATAACGGATTACAGCGAGGAAACAGAGACGTCATGTGATAGCTGCAAATACAAGCAGGACAGGTGGCTGACTGGATGGACTCTTGTTTTGGTGGCTGTTTGTAAAGGCGCCATGTTGTATTTACCATTCTATTATCTTCATAGTAGCAGTTCCAAAAATACATAATCTCACTGCATTTTCTGTTTATTTTCGACTGACCCACTTCTTGAATCACTTTTTCGGAAACCATTTTACTCTTTATGCTAAAGCTGCACTATAGTATGTCACTAAGGTGGGTAATATTCTGAACATATTTTATCATATTGTTTCATGCAGTATGCATAAATGTGTTTTTTATTGATATGTAAGTTCTACTCTCTGTTCCTTTTCAATGACCTTTGATCCTGTCATACCAGCTATGCGTTTTCTCTGCTGCTCGTTGGAGAAAGAAACCGCAGAGTAACAAAAAAGAGAGTCCCCAACCACAAGCTGAGCTTCCCTTGCAGTCTTAGAGCAATTTCCACTGGTTTCATGAGACAACACTGTAGACAGTGTGCAGCTTGGACGATAACTCAACACACAATCATTAAAGTCAAAGTCTAAACCACTGGCAACTACTGTTGCTCTACATACAGATGTTCTAGGCTATAAGAAGATTGCCAACACCCTGAAACTGAGCTGCAGTACGGTGGTCAAGATCATACAGCGCTTAAACAGGACAGGTTCTCACCAGGCGTCCACCAAGGAAGATAAGTGCACAGGTTAACTAAAAAAACGCTATTTTTAATAAAGGCGATGCAGTTTTTCATAAAGTTTGTTCTGTGGACCTTACCAACGAGCCAAATATGAGACCTACCTCACACAGTTGTCCTGCGTAGTCTGATGGACATTGACACACAAAGCCACCCAACACAGCATGGCACTGCCCACCATTCTGACACGGTCCGCTGTCACACTTATTCCTCTGGAATTCACAGTGAGAACCCATAAAGTCTGGTGGGCACTGGCAGCGGTACCCGTGTGGGCCCTCCTAATGAAAAAGAACAGATCACGTGTGTTAACAAACAAATCAAAAGTCTCTTGGTTGTTCTGAATGCAAAATGACAAACCTTGCATGCAGCTCCGTTCTGGCATTGTCCTTTGCAGCCACTCATGTCTGATATGCGAGCAAATACAACACTTTAGTAAATCATCGCGTAAGTCGCATACAATGTTTAGAATTATAACATGGTATTTGTGCAGACCAGACAAAGTTTGGGAAAGGAAGACACTAGTTAAGCTGAAAAGACACTGTATGGAATAGCTCATGCACTGGATTTAGAGTGGCCATGCAACTGGTTTCATGAGGGTACAAACAAGTGAACGGAACAAGTTACCACATGTGAATAAATGAGTAGCCTAAACGACACCTATATTGTGAGTCCAGGAAGTGAACGGCGGCATTTGGAATTTCAAAAGAAAGTCTGCCGGTCAAAAGTTCGGAGGGACAAACATGAAGAAGTGTCTTTGAGGTAAGGAAATACTGACTGATGTCACAGTTTTGTCCAGACCATCCCCGAAAACAGTCGCAGTGATATCCACCAATCAAATTTTTGCAAGAATAAGCGTTCACGCACGGCTTCCTTGCACACTCATTAGCATCTGTGAAAGCAGGTAGAGGGAGACCGCATTGATAAGAGGGTACAAAGATGGGAAAGCACAAGAGTACCAACCAAAAAAACTATAGTTCCAACAACAATAAAACGCTAAGGTCCTTAATTAGGTTTCATTGGCTCTAAAACAACCAGAACAGAACAACCCAGAGTTTGAACCTCTCTGGAACAAGATGTCCTGATCAGCAGCGTCAGGATTCAGTCTTCAGGTGTGTTTTGCTTTGGCTTTGGATGTTTTTGGGAAATTACGACAGAAGCAGACAGGTAGAATGTGATGATTACCATAGAGTCCAAAATTTAACTTAAAACAATGTAGGAAAAAGGACCAATAAGTTGACAGTAACAATAATAAAAGAACAGAACGTATACACAAGGAGACGTGAATCATTTTATAATGGTAATAGCTTTACCATGGAACAGAGTAATTCTATTTACATTTGTTCTGTGAATAAAACTGATTTTAACTTGGGATGCTCTGATCAGGGTTTAATGCTGCCGAATCTGATATCCATCATCCGTGAGTGAGCTCGGCCAATACCGATCAAGTGGATTACCTTTACATTTTCCAGTTTATTTATGATGAGTGCTATAGGCCGAGGCCGCCATTAGACAATTCCAAGAGCCCCTGGCAAATAGTTATTAAAAAATCGTGCGGATTGTTTTTTTTTCTTTATTTGTGTAATGATTTTTGTGATTGACACAAATCTGAATTTAATTTCATACACATTTTGGGGTATTGTGAATACATGGGAAATAACTTAATGAATAATAAAATTTTTGGTTCAAGATGACAAAACTAACAGAATAGAATAAAACAAATAAATACATTTATTAAATAAAAATGTGTCCTGCTCAACAGTATAAATTCAGTGTCCAGGTTGCAGGAGTGTCCGACTTTCATTACTATTAGAGCTGTCAACTAATTGTGTTTTACTTATGACTGGCAACATTTCAATTCTACACAACTTTATTTAACGCACACATTTCCACTCAAAGTGTGGCCAAAGTATTTACGCTATTTTGTGCTCGTTTGTCATGTAAGAAAAAAATCATAAAGTTTATTTAACATACATCAATTTAATTTCATTCAATTCAACAGTTATGAAAAACTACTGGAGTTGAAGCAAATATTCTTTGACCCTTTGTGAGCCACTCAAAATCATCTGGTGAAATGGAAGTGACAGTATCACAATCATGAGGCTGGACACACTATGTGTTTATGTTCATTAAAACACACACACACACACAGTTTCTAAAACAAGACATTAGTATAACAACAAGAAAGCAAAATTGTCCAGTGACACAGTTGGCACGCGGCCAATGGTGGTGATCCACTTCCCCGTGGGACAGAAACAAGCTCCGAACTAACCACATTGCTTGTTTGTGTTAAAAACAAAATGTCACTGTGGTAAAAAGTAAAGTAAAGTTGGAGTCCAGAGACAAGAAGCTAGGCGGATAAACTCTAGTTGTAGCCAACAACTAGCAATTTTAAACAGATCAATCACTGTTTTCAAATTAATGAATCTTGATTCGTCACCATTTGCTTACCAAGTCTGAAATATGCTCATTTTTACTGTATTTGATTCATAGAGAAATAAATGTCAAGACGATTCTACATATATATGTATATACTTATTTGCAGTATATATGTTAACAGCCTCCTCCCTGAGTCACCACCTTATCGTGGTGGAGGAGTTTGCGTGTCCCAATGATCCTAAGAGCTAAGTTGTCGGGGGCTGTCATGCCTCTGGTAGGGTCACCCATGACAAACAGGTCCTAGGGGAGGGACCAGACAAAGAGTGGCTCAAAAGACCCTAAAGATGAATGATACAATTGGACTTTGTTTTCCCTCGCCCGGACGCGGGTCACCGGGGCCCCCTTCTGGAGCCAGGCCTGGAGGCTGGGCACGATGGCGAGCGTCTGCACTCATGGGGCCCGGTCGGGCACAGCCCGAAAAGGTACCGTGGGTCCCCCCTTCCATGGGCTCACCACTCGTGGGAGGGGCCAAAGGGGTCGGGTGCAAAGAGAGCTGGGTGGCGGCCGGAGGCAGTGGCCTTGGCGGTCCGATCCTCGGCTACAGAAGCTAGTTGTTGGTACGTGGACTGTCACCTCTCTGGCGGGGGAGGAGCCTGAGCTGGTGCGTGAGGTGGAGAAATTCTGGCTAGATATAGTCGGACTCACCTCAACGCACAGCAAGGGCTCTGGAACCAGTTCTCTCAAGAGGGGCTGGACTTCATTCCACTTTGGTGTTGCCAGCAATGAGAGGCGACAAGCAGGGGTGGCAATTCTTGTTGCCCCCCGGCTCCAAGCCTGCACGTTGGAGTTTAACCCAGTAAACGAGAGGATAGTTTCCCTATGCCTTCAAGTGGGGGGATGGGTCCTGACTGTTGTTTGTGCTTATGCACCAAACAGCAGTTCAGACTACCCGCCCTTTTTGGAGTCCTTAGAGGAAGTACTAGAGAGTGCTCCTTTGGGGGATTCCCTTGTTCTGCTGGGTGACTTCAACGCTCATGTTGGCAACGACAGTGAGACCTGGAGAGGTGTGATTGGGAGGATCGGCCCCGCTAATTTTAACCCAAGCGGTGTCTTGTTATTGGACTTCTGTGCTCGTCACGGATTGTCTATAACGAACACCATGTTCAAGCATAAGGGTGTCCACATGTGCACTTGGCACCAGGACAACCTGGGCCGCAGTTCAATGATTGACTTTGTGGTTGTGTCGTCGGACTTGCGACCACATGTTTTGGACACCCGGGTGAGGAGAGGGGCGGAACTGTCAACTGATCACCACCTGGTGGTGAGTTGGTTCCGATGGTGGAGGAGGATGCCGGTCAAACCTGGCAGACCCAAACGCATTGTGAGGGTCTGCTGGAAAAGTCTGGCTGAGTCCCCTGTCAGAAGGAGTTTCAGCTCCCACCTATGGGAGACCTTTGACCATGTTTCGATGGAGGCAGCGGACATTAAGTCCAAGTGGGCGATGTTTCGTGCCTCCATTGTCGATGCGGCCGATCGGAGCTGTGGCCGTAAGGTGGTCGGTGCCTGTCGTGGCGGTAATCCCAGAACCCATTGGTGGACACAAGTGGTGAGGGATGCCGTCAAGCTGAAGAAAGAGTCCTATCAGGCCGTCTTGGCCCATGGGACTCTGGAGGCAGCTGACAGGTACCGGAAGGCCAAGCGGTCTGCTGAGGCAAAAACCCGGACATGGGAGGAGTTCGGAGAGGCCATGGAAAACGACTTCCGGATGGCTTCAAAGAGATTCTGGACCACCATCCGCCGTCTCCGGCGGGGGAAGCAGTGCATAGTCAACACCGTGTTTGGTGGGGACAGTGTGCTGCTGAACTCGACTCGAGATGTTGAGGACCGGTGGAGGGAATACTTTGAAGACCTCCTCAATCCCACCGACACGCCTTCCAACATGGAAGCAGTGCCTGGGGACTCTGAGTCGGGTTCGCCTATCTCTGAGGCTGAGGTCACCGAGGTGGTCAAAAAGCTCTTTGGTGGCGATGAGATCCACCCAGAGTTTCTTAAGGTCCTGGATGCTGTGGGCGTGTCTTGGTTGACACAACTCTGCAGCATTGCGTGGACGTCGGGGTCGGTGCCCCTGGACTGGCAGACCAGGGTGGTGGTCCCGCTTTTCAAGAAGGGGAACCGGAGGGTGTGTTGTAACTATCGTGGTATCACACTCCTCAGGCTTTCCGGTAAGGTCTATTCAGGGGTTCTGGAGCAGGAGGATCCGCCGGATAGTCGAATCTTGGATTCTGGAGGAGCAGTGTGTTTTTCGTCCTGGTCGTGGAACTGTGGACCAACTCTATACTCTCGGCAGGGTCCTTGAGGGTGCATGGGTTTGCCCAACCAGTCTACATGTGTTTTGTGGACTTGGAGAAGGCATTCGACCGTGTTCCTTCGGGAATACTGTGGGGAGTGCTCCGGGAATATGGGGTATCGGACCACCTAATCCAGGCGGTTCGTTCCCTGTATGACCGGTGTCAAAATTTGGTTCGCATTGCCGGCAATAAGTCGGACCCGTTTCCAGTGAGGGTTAGACTCCGCCAGGGCTGCCGTTTGTCACCGATTCTGTTCACTACTTTCATGGACAGAATTTCAAGGCACAGCCAGGGCGTTGAGGGGTTTCAGTTTGGTGGCCGCAGAATTCGATCTTTGCTTTTTGCAGATGATGTGGTCCTGTTGGCTTCATCGAGCTGTGACCTTCAACTCTCACTGGATCGGTTCGCAACTGAGTGTGAAGCGGCTGGAATGAGAATCAGCACCTCCAAGTCCGAGTCCATGGTTCTCGCCCGGGAAAGGGTGGAATGCCATCTCCGGGTCGGGGATGAGGTCCTGCCTCAAGTGGAGGAGTTTAAGTACTTCGGGGTCTTGTTCACGAGTGATGGAAGGATGGAACGTGAGATGGACAGGCGGATCGGTGCGGCTCTGCAGTGATGCGGATTCTGCACCAATCTGTCGTGGTGAAAAGAGAGCTGAGCCAAAAGGCAAAGCTCTCGATTTACCGGTCGATTTACGTTCCTACCCTCACCTATGGCCATGAGCTTTGGGTAGTGACCGAAAGGACAAGATCGCGGGTACAAGCGACCGAAATGAGTTTTCTCCGCAGGGTGGCTGGGCTCTCCTTTAGAGATAGGGTGAGAAGCACTGTCATCCGGGAGATTTAGAGTAGAACCGCTGCTCCTCCGCATTGAGAGGAGTCAGATGAGATGGCTCGGGCATCTGGTTAGGATGCCTCATGAACGCGTGTTCAGGGCATGTCCAACCGGTTGGAGGCCTCGGGGAAGACCCAGGACACGTTGGCGAGACTATGTCTCTCAGCTGGCTTGGGATCGCCCCGGCATCTGCTGGGAAGAGCTAGACAAAGTGGCCGGGTAGAGGGACCTCTGGGCTTCCCTGCTTAGGTTGCTGCCCCCGCGACTCGACCTCGGATAAGCGGAAGAAAATGGATGGATGGATGTTAACAGCTCCAAATGAACTGAAAATTAAAAATCAAGATAAAAGATGTGTCTGAAACTATAGTAGCACAACATTTCAATCACACTTTAATGAGCAATGAGGGGTTGCGTTCAAAGACAATAAGTTGAATTCACCTTTTGAGTGGATTTTCTAGCCTACATAATGCAGCAAATTGTACTTCCATAATTTGGAGTTAGGCAGTACGCTTGAACGCATCATCGTTAGGTCCTGCTCTGACATGAGGGGCATGTACAGCTTGTGTCAGAGAGACTGAATGCTCACAGGCACAGAATGAAAATGCAATAGAGTAACATTGCAAAAAGAAAGAACTCAGCAGATTAGGCACTATAAAGCCTGTGCGCATTCACACTGTATGCATTGTCAAATTGGGCTTCATAAAGTGCCTCCAAGGGAGTCAATGAAACAAACAAAAGAAGTAAAAAAATAAATAAATAAATTTGAAATGCGATGCAAATAACTGACGGCCACCACCTTCCACAGACATCTAAAGCACTGCTGCTCAAATATCTAAAGGCAAAGTGAGGTGGGGTTGGGCAGACCGCAGGGGGTCCTGCTGTTCTCTCACGTACACACCGGCCATCTTTTGAAACCCTACCCACACTCAATGCCAGGTAAGACAGGCAGCTGATTGCCGCTTGTAAGCTGAATTCTAAGCTGGTAAGACGAGACCTACTCTTGAGATCGTTTTTCAGAGCATCTTGTCCCCACACACATACACGCAACAACTTTATTTACTAGTTGTAAATTTGCACTTGTCACAGCCGTTTTTTAAGGAGCCATCGAGAAATATAGACCCGGCGGGAGCTGATTAAAAAAAAAATACTTAAATACTTAATACTAAAAGTGGTAGATGTCATCACACCAGTATATTGACATACATCCATTCATTCATTCATTTCTGCTCAATCATGTTATTTAGGGTCATGGGTGAGCAGGAGCCTACCCCAGCTGACTTTACAGTAGATCTTTAAGTGGCAAAGACAAAACAGAAAGAAGTAGAAAATAAACAATCCTCAAGGCGAAAACCAAAATGTCCTGCAACATAAATATCTACACGCACGTGTGCTCGTACTTAGATCAAACAGATGTTGCTCACCTATCTGGCAGGTTTTTCCTTCCCACTCTGGATGGCACACACACTCAAAGCCATCCACCAGGTCAATGCAGGTTCCACCCCGGGCGCATGGATTAGAGGCACACTCGTTCAAATCTGAGTGGACGTAACATGACATCAGATTTGATTGGCAGTGTAACAGGGCTGTCTATTTATCAGTATTTTCATGATCCACATCTTATTGAGATGTTTTTTGTATTCTGTCACATAGCTAGATGACCCAACCTAAAAGATTAGTCACCACCAAGTTCAGTATTTCCCATATTTAGTTTTTGCTCGTAAACACATTATAATGGGACTGTGAAAGAAGCGCGTCGTTCCAACTTTGCAAAGCAGATGGTAACTCTTCTTTAACACACCTCATACGCACATGGTCTGCCAGAGAATAAGACGACGTAGCAGAAGGGATCAGTTTTGACAACTTAGCAACTAGTTTTTTTCTGGCGTTATTGGAAACTTTTGGATGATAAGGTGAAAACACTTATTGCTCTTCTCAATGAGCAACGGGTCCTTCTGTGCGGCCCTCCCCCTATACAAAAGACCCCACAACAACAACCAAAGAACTGCAGGCCTCATTTAAGTCCAGTGTTCATGACATCGCCATAAGTAAGAGACTGGACAAAAATGGCCTGCATGGCGGAGTTCCAAGATAAAAAACACTGCTGAATAGAAGTATTAAGGCTGGTCTCAATTTTGCCAGAAAATATCTTGATGATGCCCCAGACCTTTGGATAAAATACTCTGTGGTCTGACGAGACAAAAGTTTAACATTTTGGTGGTGCCCCAATACATTCGGTGTAAACGTAAAACTGCATTTGAGAAAAAGAACATCATACCAGCAGTAAAATATGGTGGTTGTAGTGTGATGGTCTGGGGCTGTTTTGCTACTTGGAACCCGAGTGACGTGCTGTGATAAATGGAACCATGAGATCTGCTGTCTACCAAAACATCACCTCAAGTTGAAACCAACTTGGGTTCTGCAGCTGGACAGTGATCCAAAACACATCAGCAAGTCCGAATGGCTGAAGAAAAACAAAATGAAGACTTTGGAGTGGCCTAGTCAAAGTCCTGACCTGAATCCTATTGGGATGCTGTGGCGTGACCTTAAAAATGCACTTCATACTGGAAAACCCTCCAATGTAGCTAAATGACAACATTTCGGCAAAGATGAGTGGGCCAAAATTCCTCCACAGCGCTGGAAGAGACTCATTGCAAGATATCACAAATGCTTGATTGCAGTTGTTGCTGCTAAGGGTGGCCAAGCCAGGTATAAGGTTTAGGCTAAAATCACTTTTTCCACACAGGACCATGTAGGCTTTGGATTTTTCTCCCTTAATAAAAATTTCATTTAAAAACAACATTTTATGTTCAGTTGTGTTGTCATTGACTAATATTTCAATTTTTTTTAAAATCTGAAACATTTATGTGTAACAAATATGCAAAAAAAAAAAACTAATCAGGAAGTGGGCAAACACTTTTTCGCGCCTTGTCTTGCCGCATAAAAAAAGTTCACTCATATTTCTGAACATATTTCTTTTGCTTTTCATGTTTTTTGTTGTCAGTGGCATCCATAAAAATTACATGCACAAATGTCATGGTTGATGATTGTGAGCGTGCATGTAAATGTGTATATGTGAATATGGCAAAATGTAATGAGTAAAATATCAGAATGTCTGATTTTAAAAAAGGGCAACTTTAAAGGAAAAAAATCATTCACAATCCTTATGTGAGACATGTAATACTTACAGTATTTTGCGTGTTTTAGTCATTTTAAGCATTACCGGAACTTTCTGAAACACAACAGCACTGGCCTAAAATATGTAGTCTTTACTTTTGGTAGTGGCCTGGCTTTGCGTGCAGTAATGAGCCGTCTCTTTATATTTTTGGAACACACAGTAAAGAGAAAGTGGATGTGTTCACATAAGGATTCCTAAACCAAAGTGCAGTTTTCCTTTAAGGAGAAATGTATGGTTGTAGACAGTCGCAATGTATCTCACAGGCATCCTGCAATTCTCCATGCTACTGATGTGTACATGCACTATTCACTGCCCTTATGATGACATTTTGTTTTACCCAAAAATCCCTATCTTGAGGTCTCTATCAATATGTCAAAAATACAGGTTTGACCTGTGTTCTGCTTCCACTATTTTTTTTAAATCACTGCAGTGGAGTTTTAAGAACAACTGTGTTTCCCCCAGTGGGACGCAATAAAAGATATGTGTGGAGCAACTCACTGTGTGCACAGGTCGGACCCACCCAGCCTGGCAGACACTGGCACTCGAACTCCGAGGAACCTTCACGGCATGTGCCTCCATTTGCACAAGGACTGGAAACACAGGAGTGCTCGGCTGATGGAAGCACCAATACGACGGTTAATTAAGTTGAGATGGTCAAATTTCATACCTCCAAGTTTATTTTTCCAAGTAATAGCACAAATAATTCTCTTATTTTATTCTGTCCTTCTTAAAATAATAAACTGGCAGTATGGAATACAAGAGAGTCACAGGTAATTCCAGCAGATGCATTTTAGTGAGCATACTGCACTCACCAATCTGACACGTCTTGCCGGAGTAGCCTTGTGGACAAGCACAGTAGTACTCGTCTGGTTCGGTGTTCATACACGTGCCTCCATTGATGCACGGTTGGTGGCGGCCGCAGTAGTTCAAGTCTGGGGGTGACCAGGAAACACACAAGTAGCAAGTACATTTTCGTTTACATAAGTAAGCCAAAGTAAGACCTTCACAATTCACAACATGAAAGAAGTCATCTCTTCACTCTCGCTGCTTCTATACATGCTGCTGTACATTCAAACCTTGGTTTGCAAAACGCCCCAGTTTTCATACACTGTCTCGGTTATCGTACACTGTTGTGCTTAACAAACTAGTGTGTTTGTTCTGTATCGTTCCATTGAGTGCCCAAACAGAGCACACTGTAGGTTGCTGACTCAATGTCTGTGCATCTTTTAATTGAGTGCAATTGCTAAAAATCCCTCCACAGGGCCAAAGAATATATTATTTTTTAATCGTTTGATTCTTTATTTTGAGCCACACAAAAATACACCAAACATAATCAAAATACACTTAAAGACAGCCTGTTATATTAACACAATATGCAGCATGTTATACATTACAATGCATACACAAGATTTTACACCTACACATACGTGTAATTCATTCATTCATTTTCTATGCCGCTTATGTGCATTATTATTAATGTGTTATACCCTATACATCTTATCAATACTAATGTGACAATCATTATTGTACCATTATCATAAATCAACATATCAGTTATGTATTATAACTAATTCTTGGATTTACTGTAGAGTATATACAGTATAATTTTTATGCATACAAGAGAATTTTGATTAATAAATATATCAGTTGTTAGTTGTGATGGTAATAATAATTTGTTTGGATAGACCTGTTGCCAGAGAGGTTATTTTATTGTATGTTTTATATGCTGTGCATGAAAAGAGACAACATTTTGGAGGTCTGCTGCAAGAGGGTGGATAATCTCCTGCAGTTGAGCCTCCACTTGTCTGCCCTAATTTGAGGGTCAGAAACACATGTCCATTTCATTCGATTAAAATGATTATAATTATTTTCAATAACAAAACACAAATGTATGTTTTGTTTTAGGGTGTAATTGGATATCCCAAGGGAACTATTTTAACCAAGGTGATAGAGAAAACAAAAAACATGCAGCACCAAAAGTATTCAAAGTAAGCATTCATTGTCAAAAGTATTTTATTTACTACTGGATAGCTTCAGTATAACAATGTTATTAAAAATAATAAATCCAGAGGCTTATTTGCTTTGTTTTCCAGCATTTATCTGTTTGTTTGTGTTCAAAATAGCTTGAAAAGTCCTAAATACATTTGAATGAAATTATCAGGAATCGGCATACGGAGGAACTGATAACATTTTCGGGGTGATCCGGATCACTGTCTGGATACAGGAGGTTTTAACATTGCGAGATTGGACCGTTTTTGGCATCTGCTCATACAACACCACAAAAAATGGTCAGAGGACTTGGAAAAAAAATACAGAACAAGTTACCAACAAAAAATACCTGATCCAAAAGCTGATCCAAAAAATGTAGGATTATTATATTGGTGTAAATCAATTGCAAACCTACGCGGGGAACTACGGTGCTTGGCGGAGGTCTGCGCTCTCAGAGTGCTTTTCTTACTATATGGTAAAATAGTTGGTCTTTTCAAATATATTATATGGCTCACACAGAAATACATTTTCCAATATGTGGCTTTAGTGGCTCTCTTGGCCAAAAAGGTTCCTGAGCCCTGCTGAAACAGGTAATTAAGACAAACTACTTACTAAATACTTTCAGTGACAAATTGCTTTAGATGGCCTTGTCATGCTGTTAGATATGTAATACTACTACTAATAACTCTCATGCAATTTTAACGGCCCACTGGCTTCCAATCAGGAGAATATCATCCTTGTTACTGTCATGGTAACCACATCATGTACTTTAGTGGTAAATATTATTGGTGGACCAGCCAGGACACCTCTAGTGTTACACTAGAGTGCTGTGCAATATCTTACTGTACAGATATGTGTACACTAAAGTCTTTTTTTTTGCAGTGATGATGTTATAATGCCAAAATAGTTTTTGACAGGAACTAGAAAAGGAGTGTATTGGGCCTAAAAAAGGAGTGAGAGACTTCTCCATGAACATGACAAGCTCTTGGAGCAATATCAGCTTCCACCCCGTCCTCAACTCTGCTAATTGGCTGCCAACATTCATCCGGCTGGTGCCAGGAGTTCCCGGGAAGCTTGTTGGAGTCTTCGTCTCAGTTATAGAGCACCAGCTGTCCGTTTGACGGGAAGCACTGAGTGTTTCCTCATGCACTCTGCCGCTCGGCATCTTGAGAGGGATGTGCTCAAGGAGTTAGCAACGTGTCTCTCTTTTAAATTATTCATCAAAAAAAAACAAGATACTTTAAAATTTCAGTGCGCCCCTATTACAAAACACTTCAACTAAAACCATTTGATCCTTGAAACCAGCTTCAGCCTGAGGGGCAGGTCACACTGAAGGCTGCGGAATAAATAAATGAACAGGGATGAGTCTCTGCGGGGGATCTTTAGGACCGACTCTCAACCCCCAAAGTGCACTCAAGTGACGAAGAGGATGTGTGGGGATCGAGTGTCTCTGCTGCTGCTCAAATCACACGAGCAGTAAAACTATACAGCTGCTCTTTTCCAGTCAGAAAATGGGGAAAGTCGCCTATGACCTGACAAATGGTACACTGACAAAAAGTGAGTACAAGTCTCACTATCTAGCAACTTTTTTTATTTTATTTTATTTTTAGAGTGTACCCTCTCTAGGGAGCGTCCTCTCTAGCATCTCGATATCGGGCTGCCTAAGTGTTGCTGGCAGTGGGGAGCTATGGTTCATTCAAGCCAGGGGTTCAGCCGGTGAGCTACTTTTAAAATGACAGATCTACTTTCTCCTATAAACATAAAAAGTATATCTATAAATGTATTTGTGTGTAATATATTTACTACTGTATAATTATAATTGTGAGGATTTACGTACATTGCCCATGAATATCAGGGGTGCACAGTTGCTTGTCAGCATGCAAGTTACAAGTAGACATGATGATAAACATCTACTCAATACCAATGATTCGCATTTCACATTCACAGTTTCCAAGTTAACAGGTAATCAAAGTATTCGAGACCACTCAGTAATTTACAATTAAATTCAATACGAAATAAATGCAATAAAGACAATTTCAAAAATGCAATAAAGATAATGTCACATAATTCCTTAGCAGCGGTGCTATGTCAGTCAAAACAGCTACGCGGCGTTCATATATTACATCCAGTTAGCATTCGCTATCAAACATTACACATATACAAGAAATGGAAATGATCATGCATAAGACAATGAAGCCAAAGTCAAGGCAACATATGAAAAAGGTTTCAGTGATGGGCACGTTTTTCCATTTAATAGTTGAACCGGTGGAAGTGTAGAAAAGAGGCATTTCAATAGTGGAGTTCATGACGCAAAAGTTAAGCCGTCAAACAATTCGCTTTTTTTCCCGCGTAACTAGCAGCTACACGTGAACTTTTAAGCATGTAGACATCTTACCGCTGACGTAGCTTATCCGTAATCAAAATAAATAAAGATGAACGTTGCATCTCTGTGTGTTGATTGACACGTCTGATCACCACTTATTCTCTGCCGCGGGGGAGCACCAGCAAATCAGGAGGGGAGCTTAATGTCAGCTGACTGATGTCATATGATATGATATGATATGATATGATATGATATATGATGGCAGCTCGGGCACCGCTGGTTTAAGTAAACAAATTCCATTGGCACACATTTGGACATGTTCACTGTGGTGTACTCACTTTTGTTGCACAATAACACTGTAACTATCTGTGGACTCTTTTTCAAAAGGACTGTCAATTTAGACTTACGTAAGCTGCACACGGACTACTTTAAGCTATATCCAAAATACACTTCTGTAGTATTGCCGGTCGACAAGCAAGTTGCCAGAATGTTCCGTGTTGACAGGTTGCAGATTAAAAAGAACATATAGTTTGAGGGTACCTGCAGCATGAGCGAGTGTGCCAATTATGTTAGCGTGGGAGGTAAAGCCACAAAACCTCATGCATACCTTTATCGCACAGCAGGCCACCCCAGTTCCTCTCGCAGTTGCACTGCCAGGGGACACTGCAAGTGCCGTGAACGCATCCGGGGAACACCGCACATTCGTCGCAGAACTGACCCTGCCAGCCGTACTTACACCTGTGCACACAGACACCAAAACAACATTGTCACTTAAATTCCCCCTCTCCAAAACTGAACATAAGCAATCACTGTAACGTTTGTTTACATAGAGTATACTAGGGCTGCAACTAACAATTATGGTCTTAACCCATTAATCTGGAGCTTGGTGAGGCCCTAGGCGGACCAAATCAATATGAGTAAAACACACAATTAGAGGTTTGGTTAAGTTTGGTTTGGCTTTGATTAAGTGTTGCAGCTTTAGAGTATATTACATTATTCAAGCAGTTGACTGAATTAAAGATTTTTATGTTTTTATAAAACATCATATCAAAACGTACCTTTAGCAATAGTTCTAATCAATCAGGAAAAGGACTTTCAAACAATTTTCTCACAATAAACCATCAAATTCCTTGAAAAAGAAAAAAAAATGGGCTATGAGGGCCGCGGAGCGCGAGGTTCTTAACTAAACTTCATCCCACTCAAACACTCAAGTCACAAAATCCAGCCGACAGATTTGTGTTGAGAAACATGAGCGTGTCAGTGCTTGAAAGCAACCTGGTGATTGTCGAGAAGAAAACACCCATTCTGAAACTACCAGATTTGGGGTATATGTAAACCTGTGGATGCTTCCCCGGCCCACCAATATCAATACAGTTGGTATTTATTTAGCATTAGCATAAACATGCTGCAGCACATTTGGTAGGTTGTGAATGACTTGGGGTCTCGGCTATTTGCTGCCAAGTAGTGAAATCAATGTTTGTACCCCCTTATGCAAGAAAAAGTGATACATTAAAAAGCCTTTCTCAAACTTTGCTCTGGGAGCCTAAACCGTTCCTTGTTAGTTTTATATATAAATTATATATATATATTTATATATAAATTGCATTTTCATAATATGCAATTCAAGAAGTAAGATGGGGATATATATATATCCCCATATATATCCCCATGTTACTTCTTGAATTGCATATTATGAAAACATTGTTCAAAAATGACTGTGCCAATCAAGCCATAAAGAGACTCAATTCAGAGGGTAAAAGGGAGCACACAAACCTTTATTTAGGGTTTACAAAGAAATAGTTGACTATGCTGAAAATGAACGACCAATACGTTTTTTAAAAATTGTTTTTCCAACAGGGATGGGAGAAGGTCACTGAATATTCTCGACTCCTGTTTCAAATACATTTAGATAAAAACTGCTGAACAACGTATTGTTGAATTCAGGGTTGTTGTTCTTACGACCATAAACTACAACAGCGTCTCTGCTGGTTGCAGCTAAGTACTGCAAATGCATTAAAAAAAAAATCTGTCTGGGCTTTTGAGAACCCATCCCAAAGCGCCCTCGCCAACTAATCTTAGTGGTTGGTTACATTCCAGGGCAGGAGAGGTTAAGAATACTTCCAGGCAGCTCCTGTCTGGACCAGGCAGGGGAGGGGTGTCTGTAGGTCTTTGAGGGTCTCAGAGCAAGTGTCTGGAGACGGCTGTGTGTTTACAGAGTGTGTGCACACGCCTGCCGCTTCATGACAGCACTCGGCTATTCCGAGGTTCTGGTGTCGTCGAGCCAGCTGTCTTGTCAATTGGTCCTATTTTGAGCCAATACTCCTTCAGACGGCATCGCTAGCACTCAGAGAGACAAGGTCTTTCAACGTCTCTTTGGCGGGACGGGTGCTAGGAATTGCTGACATGCTATCTTACAGGGTGCCACTGTCTTAAGAACTTTTTTTAAAAAATGTCTGAATCAGTCAGTCTTTTAAGCAGGAAAAAGTCTCGGCCAAGCCTGTACCAATACTCACATTGTCGCAAGACCGATTTTTGTATCACGGAACCTTGACGTGTCAAAGGGTTGCCAAATGTTCTGGAGTGGTGAAAAACAAGCAACACTATTTCACCATTTATTTACCCCGAGGACTGAAATATGTCATGGCAGGCCTAACATGTGCCGATATAAACCCCTCAACATCACAACCTCCCAACCAGCAGCTTTTGTGAGTCTTAAAGGCCCGTGGCTAAATGGGACCTTGTAAAGCCCACAGGATTGATGAAATAAAGGCAATGAAAGGGCCATGAGATCACAAGGGATTTATTGTCGGCTTTCCGTGACCTGGGGCTTCATTAAATTCATGCCACAGCAGGAAGAATCTTTACTGCTGCTCCTTTACTCATATCACTTTTCCCATCTGTCGGGACCTGACATTTCAGGAGAAGACGATGCCTTGCTCCCTTGTCTGCCTGCTAACTGGAGTCAGGATATCAAGTCCGGCCAAACGCAGACAAATCTGCTCCTCCTACTATTTGATTACACATCATAGTAATTGAAAGCAAATCATCCTTTCCACTTTGGAAACATTTCAATGTAACTTTCCTTGTCTTGCCCTTGAGGACTGCGTTGCAGACGGCAAGGAGGCTTGACGATTCCCGGCACGTTTATAGCGCTCACACTGACATTTCCTTGTCTCGAGAGTGGTTTAAAAAAATAAATAAAAGAACAACGGAAAACGGAGGAGTTGCTTGGTATTCTGTGTGGGAAAACATACCAAAAGAAGCTGGATATGCCCGCAAGACAGTCTTTGTTTGGCATCCATTATACATCAAAATTAAGGATAATTAATTGATCAATTAAACAGTAATAATTCAGTCAATTGTGAAGAGTTGGGTTTTTATTCATTGTGCCTTGAAGCCTTGTGTTAAAATTTAGTGCACTTTTTGGTGCCACCAGTAGAGGCGCTGTTGATTCAGTCTCAACCTGTTGAATACCTGTTCCACACACTTCCTAAATAGGGATTTAACATTATTAGAGCCCTGTAGACATGAAGCAACACCCCTATAGACACCTTAAAAGGACGGGCGCGACAAAAATAAGTTTGGGAACCACTGGTTTACACCAGATTGGGCAACAGTAATGCACAGGCTACGGGGTCACGGCAGGGACATGAGAGATGGCCCCCATTCAAGCTACCAAGTATCAGAGTATCAGATTAAATATGTATCAGAAAACATACATCAGTCTAAATCTAAAATATCAGCACTCTGATACATGCAGTCCATTCCTGACTTTGAGGTACTTCGATCCAGCAAGACCCCGATGGAGCCTGCGCGATCACAACAACAGCATGTGATAACCGGCTAACAAACAAGCGGGGGCGACGACATGTTGCTATGTCTGAAAAAGACACAGCAACAGAGTGCAAACCCGCCATGCACAAGCCGATCAATCGCGGTGGCACAGCACTGGGGAAGTTTAGCACGACCAAGACTACTGCACATCCAAAGCAGCACCACAAAAAAACAAAAAAACAACAAAAAAAACATGGCGAACCTCGAAAGTCGAAAAATAACCACGCTGCCCCAAAAATCCAAAAAGTGTGTGAAAGTGAGTTTTATAACGAGTAATATTATGAGTAACAAAACTTTAATAACAATCTTTTTTTTTAAAAAAAACAATACAAGCTACAAAATAAGTATAAAAGTATATATGAGTTAAGCTGATATTGGGTAGGATTGATATCGCATTGGTAGATTGATACTCAAGGATCTGTATGGTATCAGAAGTTTTATCAGGAAACCCCTGATATAGAGTGGTGTACAATTACAGAGGTGTGTATAGTAGTCCAGTGACCTGTTATACTTCTTAAAGAAAATAATAAAGACATATACAGTAAAATCATAATAATGTATGTATGAAAGTATCTGACAGCCTTACTTGCATTCCCCCGGAACCGTACAGCCACCATGCAGCAGATTGCAACCTTGCTTGCAGATTGCTAGGAGAAGAAATAAAAAGACAAACAAGAATTAAAACAATGTAGACTTTTGAATAAATAAGAGGAACTAGAGTGGAAATATTTTCAAGTGAAGGTGGAAGAGCAGAGGCTTGCTAGTTTTGAACAAGTGCACCAGCACGCCCAGCTGGGGGGCTAAAGAGGGCACAACTTTATAGCCTCCATGTGGAGCACCACCTCCCTATTAAAACCAACCCAAGCCCTCTTTATTTACATACTCTATAGGCACGGTGCATTTCCAACATTCATATAGAATGACAGCTACACCATATCAAAGTCCATTAATACTTAACGGTGTGAAATGCAAACAAGGCATAAATTAAATATGCACTTGTTGGCTGGTACCTCACCTGTCCTACAGTCAGGACCCATCCAGCCTTCCAGGCAAACCTTGGCGCCTGACTGCTCACAGCGATAGTGGCCAAAGTAGTTGTCGCGAGGAACACACAGCTTATTGCACTTGTTGCCGTAGTAATGGTCATCACAGCGCACCCGGATACGGTAGATGATACGAGCAACGGGCCCGTCGTAGGGGACGGTCTTCCACGGGTCACCGGGGTTGACCATGCCTGTGTGAGCGGTCCGCTCGATCAGCAACTCCTCGTCATCTGAAACGGACAATTGAATAATGAGCTAAATTGATAAACCCCAAATCAATATTTGCTTGAAATAAAATGGACGATCAATTGCTATTTGTCAAGTACTATTTTCTGACGTTCTGAACACCTTTTTCGATGCCTTCACTGGTATTCTTGTTTTGTACAGTTTATAATGTCAAATGGCTAACATGGTCCTAAATACAGTCAGGAATAGGGACGTCCCGATACGATCTGCCAAGCAGCTGTATTTTAAGGATTGGAAAAGATTGCCGTCCGCCACAATATCGGGCCGATACGGCTGCCCTAACGCTGGGCCACACTCCAACATGGACAGGTACGTTAAATGCACCTCAAAGCTGGTTGCCACTCGACTCCTGCCACCGGGATGAAGACAAACGCCACCGTGCAGACATGTCCGCAGGGTATCTTGGTGAAGTTACTTTGACATCGGACACTGGATATTTGGCACCGTACCTCTGTAGCACCCTCGCTGTGCCTGAACGCCTCTGTCATGGTGCCGGGAGCGCGCACGAGAACTCCCGCTCTAACCGCTGGTTGTTCTAAATATCACACCACAAACTGATCTACAACCATTTGAAATGATTAGTCCTACCTAAAAGTATTGTAATGGCAGATAAATAATGGCTGCAATTCAGCTGGCCATTTATTTGCATGTCAACAAAGAGCACTCAGTCCTTTTTTTAAAAATTTTTTTTAAAGCTAATCGTTTTTAAAATTCCCCCCCCCCCCAGAGCACTCAGTCCTTCACAGTCCGACACTTGCGTGTTTTCTTCTTCCATGCACTTGCATTCCAAACGGAATTATTGGATGGACTTTTACTTTCATTAGGCACCTGTTTCACAAAAGCCAAACAATATTGTTTGTCATACTTGTGTTATAAAAAAGTAAATTCAGCAATACATTGGTTATATTACTTTTAATGTTTGAAGAGCTATTTTAATAACCATATTCAATTCCACAAATTAATGTATGTAACAACAAAAGGTCATTATTAAAAAAAAAATTAAAAAAAAAGACTACTACCGGATCGAATTCGATGCCCAAAAATGTGGTTTAAGTCATCAAATAAATTACAAGCAATATATTTATGCTAGTCAAAGATCCTCTATATTACAGGACCTCCTGCAACAAACTGGTTCAGACCTGTTCTCTATTGTGCCAAGACGCACATCAATTCATCAACCATTAGTTAAACACAACTGGCCAAATCCTTGAAATCCAATTATTGGATTTCTTTTCCTGCTCATGTCCACAATATTTTAAATTTATCTTTGTAAAAGCATCTAACAAACAACAACAAAAACCTGATTAATTCCATCTTCTTTTTGAGTTGTTTGGCACCTGTAAATTGCAATGAGCATTACTGCCACCTTCCGGACTGAAAGGAAACAGCAAAAGTCACAGTTATTGTTTAGTATGGGTGTTGAAAAAAATAGATTTGGCAAAAATTGCGGTATTACATCGCACGATTCACATACCCATTCAAAATGCATTCAAATCAATGTTTATATTTGTACTTTGTGGGTTAGTACTGTATTCATAGCAGCGCCTTTTGTGCCAGCGTTATTTACACTCCCAGTCACTAGTTGGCAGCGTCGGCAGCACACCACCCAAGCCCGCCAGAGTAATAGCATCTGGTGAGAGTTACAATGGTGTGAAAAACTATTTGCCCCCTTCCTGACGTTTTATTCTTTTGCATGTTTGTCACACTTAAATGTTTCTTCTCATAAAAAATAGTTAATTGGTCAAAGATAACATAATTGAACACAAAATGCAGTTTTTAAATTAAGGTTTACGTTACTTTACTACATGGCCCTGTGTGGAAAAAGTGATTGCCCCCCCTTGTTAAAAAATAACCTAACTGTGGTTTATCACACCTGAGTTCAATTTCTGTAGCCACCCCCAGGCCTGATTACCACAGTGAGAGCCATTATCCACAAATGGCAAAAACATGGAACAGTGGTGAACCTTCCCAGGAGTGGCCGGCCGCCCAAAATTACCCCAAGAGAGCAGAGACAACTCATCCGAGAGGTCACAAAAGATCCCAGGGCAACATCTAAAGAACTGCAGGCCTCACTTACCTCAATTAAGGTCAGTGTTCACGACTCCACCATAGGAAAGAGACTGGGCAAAAACGGCCTGCATGGCAGAGTTCCAAGACGCAAACCACTATTAAGCAAAAAGAACATTAAGGCTCGTCTTAATTTTGCTAAAAAACATCTCGATGACTGCCAAGACTTTTGGGAAAAGATCTTGTGGACTGACAAGACAAAAGTTGAACTTTTTGGAAGGTGCGTGTCCCGTTCCATCTGGCGTAAAAGTAACACAGCATTTCATAGCAACAGTCAAATATGGTGGTGGTAGTGTGATGGTCTGGGCTTGTTTTGCTGCTTCAGGACCTGGAAGGCTTGCTGGGATAGATGGAAGCATGAATTCTACTGTCTAGCAAAAAATCCTGAAGGAGAAGGTCCGGCCATCTGTTGGTCAACTCAAGCTAAAGCCATCTTGGGTGCTGCAGCAGGACAAGGACCCAAAACACACCAGCAAATCCACCTCTGAATGGCTGAAGAAAAACAAAATGAAGACGTCGGAGTGGCCTAGTCAAAGTCCTGACCTGAATCCCATGGAGATGCTGTGGCATGACCTTAAGAAGGCGCTTCATGCTAGAAAAGCCTCAAATAAAGCTGAATGACAACAATTCTGCAAAGATGAGGGGGCCAAAATTCCTCCAGAGCGTGTAAAAGACTTGTTGCAAGTTATGGCAAACGTTTGATTGCAGTTATTGCTGCTAAGGGTGCCCAACCCGTTATTAGGTGCAGGGGCAATTACTTTTTCACACAGGGCTATGTGGGTTTGGATTTTTTTCTCCCTAAATAATAAAAACATTCATTTAAAAACTGCATTTTGTGTTTACTTGTGTTATCTTTGACTAATATTAAAATGTGTTTGATGATCAGAAACATTTTGTGTGACAAACATGCAAAAGAATAAAAAGTCAGGAAGGGGGCAAATAGTTTTTCACACTACTGTATTCCAAGTGATATCTTTACACTATATTCTTGCGGCGTTTAGAGAACAGCTAACGTTTCAATATGTAGAAGGAATTACGAGATGCTCCGAAGCACACTTATAAATCTGCAATATGAACTCATTTTGGCTTTTACAGAACCACGGACGGAGACCCAGATTATGAGAAAAGCTACGCCGTCTGCAAAATGTGTTACGTGAGACACCACAAACCTCTATGCACATGTTGCCAGATATCATGGCAAAGAGGAGGTAAAGAGAAAATAAGCGACCCCCTCATTAAAATACGCCGCAGGGTAAAAAAGTAGCGGCTTATAGTCTGACAAATACGCTAATAAATACAGTTGCTGTTGCAGTTATGCTGACATTTCAGATAATTTTCTTTTGAATTTGTACTAGTTAACCAACTCGTAGTTTCTAGAATGTTATATTTTTTTAAATTGCAATAATCGTCTTGCTCTTAAATGGGATACATCAAAATCGAATCGAACCATGACCTACGAATCGTGATATGAATCTAATCGCCAGATGCTAAGCAATGCAAACCCCTATTGTTTGGTAACGGGTTTTTTTCCACCTTATTGACAAAATTACGTTTGCAAACGGTAACTATTCCAAGATGATAAGCAAAAACTCTTTAACCTACACAGTACCGAGTAAGGTTTATTGGAGACAATAAATGGTCCACAGGTGTTATGAGAGCGTGAATGATTGTTTGTACATATGTGCCATGCCAATGACTGGTGACCAGTACCCCGCCTCTCGCCCGAAGTCAGCTGGGATAGGCTCCAGCATACCCCCGCGACCGTAGTGAGGATATGCAGCATAGCAGCAGCAGATGGATGGACTGAGCTCCACTTGTTAAGTGTACAATTCAACAGTTCTGTCAAAAAGTGAGTATCTCTGATCTCACAGCACCCACATGCAAAATATACTAGCATTTTTGCGTGATTTCTGCATATATTTCTGGCTCATGGTAGAAAATATGACTTTTTGTGGAGGCTGTAATGGTGGGAATGAAGCTGGTAAACAATCTTTGTGGAAATGGAGTGTTCTGCAAATTTCCTTTCTGTCATAGCTTTGCAATGCACTATAGACAGTTTTGAAGTGAGCGCGACACACACACACGCGCACTTTCCTCTGCCGGGGGACTGACACAATGTCAGACAGAATTAAGCAACAATAACAAATATAACCCCCGGCAGTTGCCAGATAGAGAACAATAGGTCGCGGGCCCAAGCCGGGCTCTGCTACCTCTGTGTCTAAACAGCAAGCCCAGCCGCCCAGTCCACTCCACTTCCTGCTCGATAAACACAAGGAAAACAGCCGGCTGCCTTTCCTGAGGACGCAAGGGGCGGGGGTAAAGTGGAGAATGTAATGCCGGAGGAGAGGAATCTCACTGACACACTGACAGGCTCTTACGTAGGACAAGACAGGAGACGGATGCTGACTCAGGCCAGGATTCTACTCTGATGTCTCAGAGATACAAAATATGTCCATGCATGCACTGGCATAAAACTATTTTACACCCACTCCATATCTTCCCTGTTGTGCAAAATTGACTTTTTAAGATACATTTCAAGCATAACTTCTACTTTGACACAAATATTTTTGCTTTTGTGACAGATCAAATATTTAAACAACTACATCACAATATAAACAACACAAAAAGGGTTGTTTTACATCCGAATGACACATTTACAAATATAACGTAATGAACTATTTACAAATTTCACATCTGGAACTGAATTGTGTGTGTGCAACCATGCGTGCATGTGTGCGTGAGTGCGTAAAATTTCCCTATGACACACTCCTTTGTGCTCTTCCACTTCCTCCTCGTTGTTGCATGTGTTTTTTACATGCGGATGATGTCTGCAGAGCTTTTATCAAATGCACTTCTCCCATCATATGGCCATTGTTACGGCTTTAAATTGCTCTCAAAGTGACATCGATTAGTGGGGGAGTTGCGTCATCACCTCTTTTTGCCTCTTGTGCTAAAAAAAGTAAAAGATGTATAACTATGTTGTTGGGATGAGGCATTTATAAAACGGTATAATAATGGCTTTGGTATCAATGATGTTCCAGCAGTAATTTGTGGCCAGGGAGCCTGTTTATGTGCACAAACGTTATTATAAAAGTTCCTTAAACATAGATGAAAGCAGCAAATTAGTTAGCTTTTATTTTTTTGCCTTCTGGCTCGCCTGCTGTGGTAAAGTGTATTTCTACCTGACACAAATCCAGCGCAGTTTATGTTGATTTGTTAAAGCACTGTTTGAATTAAATAAGCCAATGTACTTAATGTTACAACTATGCTAAATCAACATTGAATGCGACCAAATTATTCCACCAGTCAAGCAGAAGCTATAAAATGTAATATGGGATGTTTTAGAAATATAAGCGGAAGCTCTTTAAGATTTTGACAAAAGGAAGATTTGTTCTAGACGCGTGTTCTGTATCCTCAACCCATGACATTTAAACTGAAGTCAGCTGATGTTTATGATGCGACGCACAAGGCAACCACACTGAATGAGCACCAATAATCCCTTCGGCATAACAAGAGTAAGCTGTCTTGGGATGAGAATATGTCTTATTGCATTCTTAGGCCCAAATATGTGTGTTTTATGTCATGTAAAAACAACTATTTAACTGTAACTGCAGTCACCATGCAAATAAATTGCTAAAACAACACCCTTTCAATCAGACTCTCTTTTTTAAAGCAGCTCTTTCGTTGTGGTACCTTAGGACAAACTCCCAACCTGGTCACCAGGTAATGTGCAGACTTTCATCTTAAAGGGGACCTATTATACTCATTTTCAGGTCTGATAAATTGTTCCTTATATCTTGCTTTTCTGACTATTCAACACAACCTAAAAATAATTTATCCCCAATAAGAGGGGGATAAAAAAAAAAAGTTTGGGAACCACTGGTTCAACTAGTTCAGAGCTGGCGTCACCATTCATTAGAAACTTACGTCCCCAAGGGAAATGGTGAAAAAAAGGAAAAAAATAGCCTTCCCTGATGACATTATCCATCTCTAAGCAAGAGATTTTCTGATGAGGGAATACGCCTGATATATAAAAGGAATAAAACGCAAATTGAAATATTAATTAGGCCATTGTTAGGAGATGTACAGGTCACAACAGTCCTTGTTGCGTTCTCAGCCTGTTAGTATTTCCATGTTACAATACAGTGGAACCTTCAGTTATAAAAACCTCATAAGAAAAAAATCATAACAGGAATTGGGTTTCGAAGATATTTCCATCCAATTTAATGAAAAAACATTCAAAATACCAAAATGAAAATGGAACGTGCCGCCCATCATCTATCTCCCATCATCCTTTTTCTCCCAAAATCCCTATCCAATCACGGCGCCATCAGGCTCACCTCGCTTGACCCCAAAGGTAAAGTGTCATTTCTCCTAAAAACGTTTTATTATTTTTCATTGCTTTTATTATTTTTGACATGCGCATGTAAATGATTATGTTGTCAATAATGAACATATTTGTTTCGGGAGGGTACAATATTTACACTTTATATGACTGTTTTTCATGAATAAACAGATCAATGTTTGAAGTATACTGCAATGAGAGTCAAAAAAAGTTATTGTCATTGTACACAGACACACGTTTGTGTGTTAATCTCTCTATTGGCGGCAACAGTCTTTTTGAACTTCTTGTAACGCTCCATAATAATCATTTGCTAAATTTGTATAAAACACGCCGGCTGGAATCACTTAGTTTTGGCGCTGAAGTAAAATAAAATAACTTCAAAAGCCGTCTCGTATGTGAACGCGCACATAGCGTAAAGCCGAGAACCGGACTTGACTAAATTAGTTGATAATGGCCGCCATGGGACTAATTAAGTCTGATTTACTGTACAAATTCTAAATTCTGTTGAGTTGCAATTTGGGCATAAGGGCTCGGTTAGTTGAGTGACTTTCACAGAATACCCAGTGGGTGTAGTTCAAACAGTGTTGGTCTTTGGTCATCGCGAATGTACGCAATCTGCTGCTCCCCCCGCCACCCCCACAGTACAGAAACTATACAAATCACAGCCATGATGACAAATTCTATTTCTTCTCCATTGTCTGAGCTCATGAGTAAAAGTGTGTTTGATGTCGTGGACTAAACAGGATGCCATGGCCTCTTACAAATAAAAGTGGACGGAGCCAACAGAGCGGTATGGAAACGCATTCATGTTTCCATGCACACACAAGGATATTCCAGACTCGTGAAAAATGCCAAGGGATCAAGGGTGCATGCAAACATTTATAGTCGTCAAAAGATTCCTCCCAGAACGGTAGCTGCTCAGACGGGAGAAAGGGGGATGTACAGGAGACGAGGAAGCAGACATTTCTAAAGGAAAACAGGATACAGCTGGTCAAGCACTGACCACCACAAGCCGACATTGCTGCTTGTATTGTATACAGGTTGTCTGGAAGTTAAAATGCAGCGTTTTACGGTAGGAAGAGCTGCAATCACAATCAAATGCACTCAGATATCTGGCAGAAACACCTGTCCAAGTCAACCCACTTGAGTTCAACAAGCATAAGGATTGAGATATGCCAGTGGTTCACTTACTGTTCCTCGTGGCGTTGTCCCAATCCCAGGCCTCAACAATTAAGGTGTATGTCCGCTGAAGAAAGAAGACAAAAAAAAACAACACATCAATATACTTATATTGCATATTATTAGCAGAGTTGCGTGCACACAGTACACTTGCAACATGTATGCACTGCCTCGTGTTCCTAACATGACATTTGGTGATCATATGGACAATTTATATTTTCCCATTGTTCTCACTTTCATTACGTTCAAAAGGTGTGCTGAAATATCTTACAGTTTGACTCAAAAATGTTAAAAAGACTAATACTTCAAGGACAAAGTGCTTCCCACCCCATAAGAGGTGCAGTAACAAAGGCCACTTTGCCAATATTAGCTACAGTATGAGAGTTGAATTCAGTCTGGCTTCGTCCTTGCTTGCCAGACACTGAGGTACAGTAAATAAGCAGCTAATGGGATAATCTTGTTTCAGTTATGCTTTGCTTTCCGAACACATCATGCAACGGATGGGGTGTGCTGAAGCCCAGTGGCAGCTGCTGGTCATTCAAGGAGTGGAAGCTGATTTCTTCCCGGCCAACATCCTAAATGTTTATTTATTTATATGTAAATTGTACCTACTGTTGCTATCCGTTTTTAACAAAGACAAGGACGCTGGTGATAAAGTCTCCAGATCAGTTCACAACAATGAAATAATAAATAAATAAATAAATACTTGGAAAATTCGCTGGTGGAGGTTTACCCTTCAAGATCGCTGATTCGCTCATTTCACTATCAATCAAAAAGGGTTTCCATCTCAGACAGATCATCCAATCATCATGCAGAAGCCAAGCGTCCGGGTCAGCCCACTACCCCATAGACGTCCAGGGATGCTGAGCGTCCGATGGGTGGGAAAAAACCCAGCATTTATCCAATGATCCTCCAGTTTTGCGCAGTGGAACATACCACTGTACACTTCCCCATCGAAGTCAGTAGATGCTCAGCGTCTGATGGGGTTTACTCTATTTTGACTCCAATGATGCTGCTATCCCATGACCTTCATTAGCTTCATAATGTTGAAGCAGTCTAAATGGCACATCAATGAGATTCCATGATGCTCAGCCTGTTTATAGACTGGCCGCAGACGTTCTTTGTCATGTCAAACAAACTTTACCGGCACTTTCATTTTTTTTAGGTCCCGAGACCAACTTACGCATTTCGAACATCATCCATGGCCGATGTGCGTCTTACTTACTTTCTACGTTATCCACAAATAAAAAAATTCAGCGATTTTTAGGAACGCCAAAAATCGAACAGCCAAAAAAAAATTGTAAGTCAGGTTGAGATAAAATATATAGATATGATATCAGTAAGGTAGCCAAAAGAGCATCAGCGAACATAGCTGTTTCCAAACTACCTAACTTCCAAGTCACTTGGGCTACATTTGCTGATATTCTTTTGGCCTGGGTGAGGCTGACAGTAATCACTTTTGTTCACTGAAGCATTTGTTGATCGACCACTTGCTCATCATTTTTATAGCATCTGTAGATGCTAAAAAATAACAGTAAGCAAGCGGCGCTCTGGTATTGTAACGGTATTGTTAAACATTAGTGCATCTTAAAATCAAAATTAAATAGTATAGACCCGGATACAATACAATACAAGATAATGCAGCTTATGTCAGAACTGTTCTTCCTGTCACTCACAAGTATCTGCTACCTGACGGCCTTAGACGCTAGTCTGGTGCGATCACTCTGACAAAAATCTGCAAAAAACACTGAAAACGCTCATGTAGCATTGAATCATTTAACAAATTAATTATGCAAAGCTACCAGTGCTGCAGGCACACACAAACAACACACATGCGCCATGCACGTAACCTAGCCGGTGTGCTGCATGGCACACTGCTAGGCAACCAGCTGACCTAAATAGCATTCATTACATCACCACTAGAGACAGTTGTAGTAGCCACAATCTGACCTCTACTGTAATGTCACTGACCGGACATTAGACCCATGAGGAGTTTTTGGGCAGGGCCAGGAGGGGGGTCGGGGGCCCATAACGCCAGAATCACAACTTGCGGTTACTCAAATGAAGCGGGAAAGAGAAATTCCAGGGAGGAGGGGGAGGAGGGTGATCTGTCAAATGTGTGCATTGTTGATCTGGGGGACCAACAAGCTGGTAGGCTGGTTGCTGCTGGGCTGCAGGATTAGGAAGGCTTGTCTGGCTGTGGGTTGCGGCGGGAGGAAGGGGAGGGGAGTGTTGTTGAGGAGAGACCACAAGGGCGAACGGGAGAGAGGGATGCCACACGGGGCTTCGCTTGAGGGTCTGGACTCCAAGACAACTGCTTCAGATTGGTTCTCAAGAAGTGAGTTTGGGAGGAGGGCTAGGGGTGTTTTGATGAAAAGTCAGTCTATGATTACAATTCCGCATCTCAGCACAGACACACAACAGATGCAGCCTCCATGATGGATTATTTGAAATGAACGTGGATCATCCCACGACATGTAGCCCGGCTTCTGACCTTTCCACCTACACCCCTCCCCCCCCACAATAGGGTAGACTGGTCTGATAATGTGGGTGGGTGTGCACATATGCCAGCGCACACAAATACTACTACTTTGATTGGCAAATGCGTACATCAGCAACTTTTAGGGAGTCAACCCTAAATGATTCAGAATTAATGATAGGTGTCCTAAATGTACCGCCGCACCTTCTGCGCTGGACTGCATGTCAGGCTTCCTTGCATGCCTGCTTGTTGTAAGCACTTGCGTTAACAGTCGGCACAGTCCGTGTGTGTCGGGCTTGAGCAAAGCCACGGACTTGTCTGGTTTCCCACAGACTATCCCAGTCTGTAATTAGCTGGATTAAGTGACAGCTGCCCAAATGGTCAGAACAAGGTAGATGATGGTCAGGGCTGGGGGGATGGGGGCGGGAAGTGGTGTGGGGGCAAGAAAGGCTACCAAACAAAGCCCATGTTCCATCACCATAACTCACCCCCATCCCAATCCAAACCATTATCCACGATGAGACACATTTTAAGGACAATTAGCAATCAGCGTTTGAACCACTGAGTCAGACCAGATTAGGTGAATAGAATCAAAAAAATGTCCATGCAACAGATTGCAAAATAAAAATCTTGAACTTTCTAAGCTATTTTTCTAAGCTTTATTCCTGAAGCGAGACTGAAGAAGCTGCTGTCAGTCAAATCTCCAAAACCCTCCGTAGCCCTTCCCTCTAATGGATTAGAGGATTTACTAAGAGAAATCCTGGTTTTTAAGTGAAAAAGGGGGGCATGTTTAAAAAAAAAAAAAAAAAAAAGGGTGTTTCTGTGTCATGCACTTGGTGATTTAACACTCGCGTTGCATGCATTCAAAATAGAATAGGCACAACCCTTTCTATACAACAGGTGACTACTTGTGGAAGTAAAACATTGAACTTTGATCTATGGAGATGCGACTGATATCAAGCGGAAGCCACAGGTAGATTTTCACAACAGATGAGAGAGGTGGATGGGTGAGTGGGTGGCAGCCATCGTTGCTAATGCAGAGTCATTTTGTGCTTTGAATAAAGAGTGCCGGCAAACAGCGGGAAGCGGCAGTGGGAAGTGGAAGCTGGGGCTCGTCAGGGTCATTAAGCATGGGGATCTACACGCTTCTGTTTCTAAAGAGGGGTCAGCGCTCTGCATGTGGGGCGATGTGCGTGTTTGCATTCGAAGAATACTAAGAATGTGAGATCCAGGCCTGGTATATAATCCCATGCAAAATCCCAGTTGGCCAACAGTCCGCTATCAATGGGAGCGTCTGCAACGAGGATCAGCGGTTTGATTGACTCATTTCTGTCTTCCCGGGAAAATTTTGCTTTGACAAATCAGCCCATACCTACCATTTCTAAAATGTACACATTTTTCATCCCGATGTCCCGTTCAGGGGTCACCTGAATGCCCGATATTCCTGCTCCACCATGCAAGAGTTTCATGGCCATATTCTGATTCTTGCCTTCTGATGGGACATAAGGTCATCACAATTCATCCTGTGGCCAGTAATCGCTGCATGTAATCTTCATTAATCTGTGATGTCAATCCCAGCTTTTGTTTTTACTAGGGCTGAGTCTACACTATCCAAGAGAGGGCAACGCACCACGCCGTCTCTGTTGGATACGGTAATGGTAATGGTTTAATTTTATTTGAACATGCATAGAAATGGACATCACTAAATACAACAGTTCCACATGTCCAAAAGGAGTAGGAAGAAGCAAAGTTTATTTAATCCTATTCCCGTAGGTTTTCCCCTATTTCAATACATTTGTAGACTTCCTGCAGTTAGTAAGTTTAAATTCATAAGTAAGGTAATGTGACAGTGTATTGGATAGTATTCAATGTCCCTATTATCGCAAATAACTAATAATACTGCAGTCCTAATGACTGATAATCATAATAAACAATAATAGTAATGAGTGGTATATAAACAATTAACAGAACATTGTTGTAATACAGACAATGTCCTCAGTAGGATGAAAAGTATAAGATGATAGTAACAAACATAGCATTGACGGTCAACAGAAAGAAAATTTACTCTCCAAGAAATGAAGTAGTATGACCTTGGATGTACACAACATTTCACGACTCTTTTTCCTTGTATTTTGTAAACATCAACTGTTTGTAATGTTTCTTGAAATCACTCATTGTAGAGCATTGTTTTAGTTCTTTACTTAATCCATTCCACAGTTTGATTCCACATACCGAAGTACTAAAGGTTTTTAGTGTTGTTCTTGCATATTTGTGTTTTAAGTTTAGTTTATTCCTGAGATCATATTTCTCTTCTGTTGTTGAGAAAAATTGTATGACATTCTTTGGTAACTGGTTGTTGTTTGCTTTATGCATCACTTAGCGGTTTGAAGGTTTACCAGATCAGCAAATTTTAATAATTGTGATTTTTGAAACAGTGGTTTTGTTAAGAATTATCCTAATTGATCTTGTTTGCAGTACATCAAGCAAGTAAAGTGTACTTTTGTAGTTATTTCCCCATATCTCCACACAATAAGTTAGATATGGTAACACCAGAGAACAATAGAGAGTTTGGAGTGATTTTTGATCCAGGACAAATTTTATTTTATTCACTATTGAAGTATTTCTTGTTTCTTTATGTTGTATGTTTTTGATGTGAGGTTTCCAACTCATTCTGTCATCAATTATGAAGCCCAAAAATGTATTTTCTTTCACCATTTCAATTTCCTCACTATCAATTTGTATTTTCTTACAAATATATCTTATGCTATTACCAACTAGCATAATTTTAGTTTTTTGTAGATTCAAGGTAAATCTGTTTTTATCAAATCATTTTTTTTAGATAACATTTCACCTGAAACTTTTCTTATTAACTCTTGTGCGTTTTCTCCAGAGCAAAAAGCGGTGGAATCATCTGCAAATAGTACTATCTTTAGGTGTTTTGTCACTTTGCAGATGTTGGTAATGTATAGGTTAAATAATTTTGGTCCCAGTATTGACCCTTGTGGTACGCCACATAATATCTTTAAACTTTTAGATGTATATTCTCCTGACTTCACATATAGCTTCCTGTTTGCTAGGTAGCTTTTAATCCAATTTAGAACTAACCCTCTGATTCCATACCTTTTCAATTTTGAAGTTAGGATGTTGTGATTGATTGTATCAAAAGCTTTTGTTAAATCCATGAATACTGCGACTGCGCACTTTCCACGGTCTATAGCACGGTCTTTGTATCCGTATTGGCTGTCTGCCAGTATGACATTCTTATTGAGAAATGTGTCCAACCTATGGTTAAATAACTTTTCGAAGATTTTGGTAAATTGTGGTAATAATAAAAGTCCGTAGTTTGTGAACTGATGTTTATCTTAATTTTTGAAGATTGGAACTACTTTAGTTTGGACCTGCTCCATCTTTAACATTGCAGTACCTTTTTGATGTGTGCTGCCTGTAGTGACACACTTTGATTATGGAGAGGGGAGCTGGACAGCAAGAGAATTGCACCACCAACTGAATTGCATTGCTAGGCAGCAATACAATCTTATTTAAAACATTAATTTCTGAATACAGTGCATGCATTTGCACAGCATAGTGAATGAATACTTTTCAAAGGCGGTGCTGCATGAACCGACAACCACAATGCATCGCACAGTTCATTCTCTAGTTTTTAATTGTGTGTAAATAGGCGCTTAATAAATATTTAAGCCTAAAGAATGTCATCAAAACTGAAAAAACAATTCCATTCAAACCTCAGGTAGTGTTACAAAGACACAAACTATAATCTAGTCCGACTCATGCAGCAGTAAAACGCAATCATAGAGAAAATAAAGATGTCAATGTTGCTAGGCTCTGGCAGTAAACACCTGCAACCTGCACAACCATACAACTGAGCATAAAGAAAGGACCAATAATTGAAACCAAAAATGGCAGAAGTAGCATCATCATCTTTACATTGTAGATGTTGTAGGTTGCAGGTTGCTTTGCCAGAGTGCCAAGAGAGGTTACAGTGAAGGCAAGGCATTTGGCTGGTTACTGTGCACCGGCTGTGCGCAAACACACACACGCACACACGGCCCATTGAGCAGGCTGTTATGATGCCAAAAGGGTCATTAGGCATGCACTTCCAATTCAACACACCCTGGTGCTAATTAACCAGAATGATCCAAGACTGTGCAAACAGCACAAAAAATGCATGTTAGGAGGGTGAGAAACAACATGCAAACAAACCAAACTGTGGGAGTATTTTACAATGAAAGTACCTAAGCATAGTAGGAAGAAAATTACTTAAAAAAAACCCTGTTTGGATTGGCCACCACTGTAATTTTACTACATTAAAACTATAAAACACAAATTTAAGGACAAATAAGAAGGGCGCACTATGTTATCTTGCAGATACCCTGCAAGCATCTTATTTTTTTAACATTCAATTTTACAATTGTGTGTGATAGCGTAAACGTTAAAGTACAATCAATAAAGCACTACTTTGGATAACAAATGACAACAGCGTCTTATTTCTTCCCCCCTTCCCCCCTGCACTTGAGGCATCTTGTGGAATATGGTTTGCTAAAAATGCCGCAAAAAGCCAAAAAAATAAATAAAAGCTAAATGTGCAGATTGGCAGACGTCGCACCTAATGACAGTTCAACCTCCAAAGGAGCGAGTAAACAAAAAAAATTAACACAAAATATGCTGCAGAAAATGCTTTTTATGAAGATGATGGGCTCACTGTACCACACTTTGAAAACGGATGTTCTAAGTTTAAAAAAAAGGTCAAGGTAATAAGTAAAGCATTATCACATTACCTTTGCAAGCATGAAGTTAAATCTCAACTTGAGTGTGCTCTTGGCTGTTCGTCCATTCTTCCCTGAATGTGGCTCATTTGCTTAAAGACACTGAAGAGTTGCCACAGCAATGGACATGCTCCCCAAACATTAACAGGCTAACAACCAATCTAAAGTAACAGGGGAGCCTGACAGGACTGTGATGCAGCACCACCTCCAGCTGAGGCCCATTATCATTTCAAACAGGTCCAGCAGTACAGTGACGAGTTAACTGCCCATGTAATGACATGCGTTAATTACCTCCACAAGAAGCCCATGGCACCTGCACACAATTTAAGAGGAAGCGGCCATGACAACAGGCCATGACAACTAATCCATGCATGGTGATAATGAAATGCAGGAAATTAATTTAGTGCAATGTGTGCCTGTAGTCACATCTAGGAAAAAGCTGGAGCTAACAGTGCAGTACGGACTATATCCGCAAATCTTGTAGCATATTTACCCAAATCTCGTCACAAACATGCTTTAACAGCTCAACAAAAAGACAGTCAGCGTCGACTTGCTCTGGCCGAGTAAGCTCGACCCACCCAGCTTAGGAAGTTTATTTCCAGTGTACAAGTTTCCATGACAGCTCATAACCACTTTGAATGGTGGTTTACACATTCAAAACCAGGACAGTTTGAGTGGCGCTCAGGCACTGACCTCAGCAGGTCACATTTCTATACAGTACAATCTACAGACTACCAAGCATTTTGTTTTGGAATGGCTGCACCGCACTTCCATGAATTCGTGTATATTTAGATGCTGACATGTCATGAATAGTGTCAGCTGGTGATTGATGCAATAACCTCCATGTGGAATAATGCACACAATAGTTGACATAAACATACAGCCACAAATAAACTGGCGAATAGTCGTACAATTGGGTAGATGTCCAAAATTGATGGATGTACAGGTGGTCCTCGGGTTACCAAAAACGTCTGTTACTAGATTATTATTATGAGGAACATACTACATTATTGTGCGTGGCCAGTATTCATCCCACTTCGTACTCTGTAACTAGTTCTCGTGCCAGTCTTGTGTTTATGGACCAAAATTTAGTTTTATTTCAAATTTATGAGAGTGTGTTTGAAACCACGCAACGGCATAAACAAAGGACCGCCTGTAATGTGAACTGCTTGAAATGTACAGTATAATTTCAAATGAATGAAAAATTTCCATATTATTTTCATCCATCCATCTTCCTCCGCGGGGGCAGCAGCTTCAGCAGGGAAGTCTAGACTTCCCGGTCCCCAGCGACCTCTTCCAGCTCCATCGGGAGGACACCAAGGCGTTTCCAGGCCAGCTGTGAGACATAGCCCATCCAGCGTGTCCTAGGTCTTCCCGGGGGCCTTCTCCCGACTGGGCATGCCCGAAACACCTCACCAGGTAGGCGCCCGGGAGGCATCGGCTCTAGATGCCCGAGCCACCTAAACTGGCTCCTCTCGATGTGAAGGAGCAGCGGCTCTACTCTGAGCTCCTCCCGGATGGCCAAGCTCCTCACCCTATCTCTTAGGGTGAGTCCAGCCACCCTAAGAAGGAAACTCATTTCCGCCGCTTGTATCCGCGATCTCATTCTTTCAGTCATGACCCATAACTCATGACCATAGGTGAGGGTGGGAACGTAGATCGATCAGTAAACAGAGAGCTTTGCTTTCCGGCTCAGCTCTCTCTTCACCACGACGGTCCGGTACAGTGGCCGCATTACTGCAAATGCCGCACCGATCCGTCTGTCGATCTCACGCCCCAACCTTCCCTCACTCGTAAACAAGAACCCGAGATACTTGAACTCCTCCACCTGAGGCAAGACCTCACTCCCAACCCGGAGGGTACAGTCCACCCGTTTCCGACTGAGAACCATGGCCTCTGATTTGGAGGTGCTGAGTCTCATCCCAGAAGCTTCACACTCAGCTGCAAACCGCTCCAGTAAACGCTGAAGGTCACAGCCTGATGAGGCCATAAGGACCACATCGTCTGCAAATAGCAGAGACGAGATCCTAAGGTCACCAAGCTGGACTCCCTCAACACCTTGACTGCGCCTAGAAATTCTGTCCATGAAGATTATGAACAGAATCGGTGACAAAGGGCAGCCTTGGCGGAGGCCAACGTTCACCGGAAACAAGCTCGACTTACTGCTGGCAATGCGAACCAGGCTCCTGCTTCGATTGTACAAGGACCGAATGGCACGTAGAAGCGGACCATCAATCCCGTACTCCCGGAGCACCCCCCACAGGACACCACGAGGGACACGGTCGAATGCCTTTTCCAGGTCCACAAAGCACATGTAGACTGGTTGGGCAAACTCCCACATACCCTCGAGTACCCTTGCAAGGGTGTAGAGCTGGTCCAGTGTTCCGCGACCGGGACGAAAACCACATTGCAGCTCCTCTAACCGAGGTTCGACTAACGGTCGTACCCTTCTCTCCAGCACCCTGGAGTAGACTTTCCCAGGAAGGCTGAGGAGTGTGATCCCCCTATAGTTGGAACACACCCTCCGGTCACCCTTTTTAAAAATGGGGACCACCACCCCGGTCTGCCAGTCCAGAGGTACTGTTCCTGACTTCCATGCAATGTTGTAGAGGCGTGTCAACCAACACAGTCCTCCAACATCCAGAGCCTTGAGAAATTCTGAGCGGAACTCGTCTACCCCCGGAGCCTTGCCACTGGGGAGTGATTTGACTACCCCAATTACCTCAGCCACGGTGATAGAACTGTCCACGTACGTATCCTCAGACTCTGCTTCCTCTATGGAAGGCATGTCAGTGGGATTGAGAA
>QODF01000074.1:150278-166243 GCA_024372805.1 Oostethus manadensis
TATATATATATATATGTATATATATCTGATAAAGACTTATACATGCAAACCGACATGCAGCACCAATAACTTCTCTCCAAGTGTGGCTGAGCTTTTCTTCCCGTCACTCACGACCATTTTATCCATATCTGACATATATTGATATAATGATGGTCAAAGAAGCAGAGACGAACCATTATCTTAGGTAATTGTTAAGTATCCTTTAAGAAATATATATCTACTCCACTCCATCTCAGTTATTTCACTGAAACCTTGATTTAAAAAATACTTATCTGTGCTTGGGAGACATGTGTCATTATTTAAGGGGATTAACACTATTTTGTACTACTAATTGGACTGGTGTTTTTTCATTGCACAAAGTATACAACCAAACTTAGTTGCATCCTGACCCGTGTATCTACATTAAAATTGAATAGTGTATCACAAAAGAGATTTATATCCCTAACTGGGTCGATGTGCAGAAAGTTTATGAATGACATTTGAACCAATATCCCAACCCGAAATTTACTGCAAATAAATGTTCCACTGCACGCTCTTCACTAATATTCATCTTGAGAGTCATAAAAACAAACAAACAATCTATGCTATGTGATTGACTGGCGGCTGGTCTCGTCCAAAGTCAACTGGGAAAGCTCACCCTTGACCCTGAAAACAAACAACCGAATTAATGAATAATATCTAAACTCTGAATCCAGCATTACACTGCCTTCTGTGGGCTAGAACAAGGTGGTCAGATGAAGAGGTTTTTTGGTAGTAAAGCACTAGTACAGTCTAAGACACACTGCAGCTTTGTTGATGAGGCAACATACAGTAGCATGCCTGTGTGACAAAACAGGGAGCGTACACAAGAAACAGCACGTGCAGTGTCGCTGTTGCTCTTGCACATTCTTTCTATTCATTTGTTTTCAAAAGACACGTGCACATAAACATGAGGAAGCAGTGTCTTTGGTGTATTCACGCTCGCTTAGTTGAAGGATTGTCCTGGAATATGGTGTTAAGACTTGATTTCCTCGGATGCCAAATGTTACTGAAGATTGTTGGCAAGGCTGCTTGCCTGACTGAAGAGGTAAAACCGAACCTTGAGGCCATAAGCACCACTTTTGATGCTGCTTTGAAGCTCCAAGCCTTGGGAGTGTACCGGTCAACTAACCAATAACACAATCGATTCAAAGCTGAGCAAAACCACAGGTGAGTGTCTTTGCACACAAGTAGCCATGGGACCAAAACGAGAGGTTGGGCGGGGTGGGGGGCAGGGAGGCACAGCGGCAAGCAAAGATAATTGTTTACCAGGGACCTATGTAGCTGTCTCCTAGCAACAGCTTTTGACATGCTCCATATCAGGTGTGGCTGGCTGAACAGAGGCTGCCTCCGCTCCGCCTCAGCCAGCGTGTTCTTCTATCCACTTCAACCGGGCGTCCAGGGGTGACATACTGTGCAAGTCCTGACTCAAAAGCGTTTAAATGAAGCACCGCTACCGGCTTCTTCTGTCCTACTTCTTTTTCATTTTAATAATCACAGCGTCGCTTCGCTGGCCTAAGAGGGAGATTTTTGTCTCTTTAGCACGAGCCAGGAACACAGAGGCACAACACTGAGCTTCATTTTTTTGGTTGGATTTGCCAACATGAAGAACTTCAAATGAACACACTGCAGGTTCGCTTTTTTTAGAAATTGTTTAACAAAAGTAAAATAGTAACCTACTAACCTGCGCACATAAACAATGTACACAACCAGGCATCCGGAACTAACATTCAGATTCCCCTAGGATCATTAAAAAAAAATTTTTTTTAATTGCAGCCCCTACATTTGGTGATCGACGCTGTCATTACGCAATTAGACCAGCCTGCCATCTGGGAAAAATGGTCACATGACATGATACAATTTACAATGCGAATACGGTGGCCAACTCAAATATCTAGCTAATGTAAGGCTTTGTACTTTTCCATGCACAAACGACCTGACGTTAACAATAGCTTGACTGAGCAGTCTTCAATTATCATTATCCCTGTAATTTCTTCTAAATCATGATTGCAATGAGAATATAGTGTTCAGTCCCTCGCTACATAGCCGTTCAAAAATCACACCCTCACTCAATTGCAGTTTTTCAAAAATTGTTTAATAAAAGATCACCCATTCCTGGTTGAATATGATCTTTTTTTTTAAAAAAATGCATATTTAAGCACATTATATGTATTTATGGTTTAAATTAAATTAAGCATTAAAATTTAAATTTACATTTCATTTAAATTAAGCATTTCATAAAAATGTTTAAATGAACAAAAATACAAATATAAAGAATTCATAAGAAGTGACACAGTAGAAGTGTGAGATATGTGTAATACAGTGTCTGTGTATCGTTGCGTGCATCTTTAGGAAGTAGGGCTGGGAAGTGATGTGTGTGACATCAGCAGGGTAAAGTTGACTGTTAGCCAAGTGCTGGCAATAGAGAGTGGCCGACAGCAGCTCCTGTGTGAATGTTTTCGGCTTGTTAATAAAACGACTGGAGGGCATAGTGAGTTTTTCCTTAAATAGTGGCAGTAGAGTAGTATTCAATACTGGTCTGTCTGTGTCAGTAACATTACAATGATAAGACAATAGCCACCAGGAAGTACACTGTCAATGCTGAAATTATTTATATCTAAAAAGGTTAATTTTTTATTATTACGGCGGCTATATTTGGTAATACCGGTGTACAGGTTATTGTAGGGTGTTATTTTATGTCTAAAGTGATCTAATAATGGTACAACCCATATATAAAAAGACCATAAACAGGTTCTAACTACGAAACCATTCCATTTAGTAATACTGAATACTACTTCACAGAAATTCACCCATCTCCCGCAAGTCTGGAACCAATTAACCGCAAGAAACGAGGGACAACAGTAGTCCTTTAAAAATAAATAAATATAATTAAAATAAGGTAAATAAACGATTTAACCATGCCAAAATCTGCCAATTTTCCTTGTTAAAGTGATCCACTAATCCCCTCATTGGTTCTTTGATTTTTAGCACTGTAAAAAAAACAAATAAATAAATTTTCTTGTTTTATGTTAATTTTCAAAGACAAACATTTGGACTAACACTATTGCAAATAACATTTAAAACTAAATAACATTTGAAGTTCTGTATGTACATTTCATAATGTTTCATAAACATCACAACAACTGTAGCATGACTACCGACTGTCTCTTTATTGCTGAAGTCTGCACTCATCTTTAATGTGAATTAATGCCAATCTGTTTTATTAACCAATCCTGTTCCACAAGATGCCTTTAAATTCAAGCTTACATGTCATTCGAAAGGTACTTTTTCCCCACAGTGGAGTGAGCACAACAACATGTCTGAGTTTGCAATTCCTTCAAGATCACGACATCTTCTACATAGTTGTAGCAAGATTAAAGAAGCAAAATGGAAATGCACTGAATCTTAAAACGGTAAACGTCGACAGCTGAATTTCTGCAAGAGTCCAAAGTTTATTCTGTGAGTTCCACAGATCCCACTTTAAAAAACCACATGCAGGGCTGCACTTGACTGCATCTGCTTGAAAGTGCATGCCGCGTGCATTTGATGGACACGTGGATGGAGGAGCAAGCCAAACCCATTCAAATAGTTTGGGTTCTCTCCAGGAAAGGCCTGTCGCACACACGTTCGTACAGAGAGAAAACATGGTTTTGATATGGTCACAATTTGTGTTATTTTATTTATGAGCAAATGTAGTAAAGGTCCCAATTTCTTTAAATTCCGAAGATTCTACTAAGTGAGGACCGGCCTGAATTTCCTGTTGACTGGCTTCTAGTCTGGCATTTAACTACAGATACAAATCTATATTACCTCGAATGCACTCTGTGTAAGACTTTTCACATTGAGTAAAAAGTCAAAGTGATGGAATAACTGAAACACCATTGGAAGTCCAGTCATTGTGCAACAATTTGCAGTCATTCTGTCATTTGGCTAAAAGAATCCAGGAAATGACACTGAACATACAGGGCTCTAATTTTGTAGACCGCGCGCAAGCCCATTGGCAAGGCACACTTTCGCTTTCGCCTCACCAATGGGGGTGTTTTAGGTGCATTTGGCAATTTTGTGCCAGGCACAGCCTGGCGTAAGTTCGCCTCCGTTCTTCCTACCGCCGCAAGTGGAAAAGAGGGAGGAGAGAAGGTGTGATGGCTGGGTTTAACACAGCCGGGTCAAATCTTCACCAATCAAATGACCTCCTTTCCTCACGGCTGGTGAAGCGAATTGCAAGTTTCGTTGAATACGGATGAAGACAGCCAAACTTCTCCTGGACAGAAAGTGATGTTTTGGTCCAGGAGGTCCAAGCTTGCAGTGACCGAATATTTGGACACATGAGCAGACCTCCACAGTCTGAGTGGCGTGGCGTGGGAGGAGATTACAAGTACAGTAAATCAGGTTTGCCGTCTGACGTACTGAGAACCTTTGCCCTGTGGAAAAAAACGGTTCAATGATGTCAGAAGAAGGAAAAAAAAATCAGAGCACACGGTAGCCACCGGTAAGGTAAGCATTTTTTCCCCACTAATAACACTCGTATTTAGTAACGAGTGTTTGTAATAATATATGTTTATGTTTGTAATATAGAAATGTAATGTAATATGAATAAACAAAAACTACGCATAATGGGGATGCAGTCCAAAGCATTTGTGCGTAAAAGACGCATTGACAAGCTTGCGGTCTGACGTCACTTCCACAATACGTCACACAAAAGCAGGTACTTGTCCGTGCACCCGAGACGTTCATATATTTTTTCATATAAAAAAATATATGAAAACAGACAATCAGGGTGAGGAAAAACAAAGAAGAAAAATTACAAAATAAAAAACACCAGCAAAGCTTTTTTTAACAATAACTTTTTAACAAAAAACGCAACTTACAATAACAAACAGCGACAACACAAATCAATACAACAAGCGTCACACAAGACGTCCATTGAGTTTCGCCATGTGAGGGGAGAGATAACTTGGGCTTTCCTAACCACAAAAATGAAGCCTATAAGAAGCAAACATCGCCTGGCAGTGAATAACAGACACAGGAGCGGATTTGGGAGAGTCGTTCTTCATACTCCCCCACCACTACCACAATGTCTTCTGGCAGCAAAACAAATGATTAGGAGTTGGACAGCTCTGCTCCCTCGCCCAGTTCTTCTATCTCGTCCAACGTGGAGCCGTGTGATTTTGCATCAGACGCCGAGCGGGTGAGCAGTACACCCGCTGTCCCACAAAGGGGAGAGATGCTTGAGGTATGTGTGTAGAGTGGTGACGTGGATCCGGGTAAATCTGAAAATCTCCACTTTGGCCGGAGCTTTTAAAAACCTTCATTTAATGGGGGAAAAAAAGCCGGGGACGTGTGGATGACAGGGCAAAATGCAGAAAAATATATCTCGTTTGCAAAAACTATGGCTACGTGTAGACATGGCCAGTCTCATTTGTGTGGCCAGACTGGGAAAAAAAAAAAATCATAATGCGTCTCTGGTATTTATCAGGGGCCGGGCCGAATGTGGGGGCGGTCTATATCCGGCCCACGGGCCGTAGTTTGGGGACCACTGATATAGATGAAAATGTATGATTCAGGTAGTTACTTTAAACAGTGGTTGTTGTGATTATTAAATGCATTCAAATGTGCCTGACATTGCATAAACCGGCCTGTGGGGTTTTGGTAAAAGCTAAATTACAACTAGACCGTTCTGCGATTCGTCTTGCGCCAAGAGTAGACCAAGTTGGAACTGGCGAGCTTTCAGCGCACCTCCGGCAAAGCCTTTTGGCATGAAATTGTCACTTCGTCAGGCTGAATCAGTCAGCACCTCCCCCTTCTGCGCCACCACATTCATCGCGGCACGCCTTGGCCTACCAAATTGTTACGGATGAAATGGCGCAGCCTATGCGGCATGCGCCAAGCTGCGCAACCCACAAAATTAGAGCCCGCAGTGTACCTGTGTTCAGTACATTCTCCAAACCTTTTGCGGGTTACATGTTATGGATTAAAATATGACAAGGAGCAGGTAAATGAAATTTTTTTTTGTTTTTATTGCAAACCTTTATGGTAAACGATGCTAATCATGGTTTGTTCCGTGTTAGTTTTATTTTATTTTTTTCCAGAAATTCAACTGCTCTCTAAAAGTAAACATAATTTTTTTTTTTTTTATTGTTTGATAAATTGCTAATATTATTGCATCTACAGCAAGATTATCATTTTAAACACCTGCAGTGACATTACTATAGTACATTGACAAAAACTTTCAGGGCAACAAGCTAGGCTATATATCAAAAATATTCTTTATTATTTCTTCTTTAGTGACTTTTCATTTCCCTTGTAAATATACTCACCAACACGGAGGTGAATAATTCTTTTTAAAGCCATCATTTTAACTAGCGAACAACAGCCTGACTTCTTGTTGCTAGGCAGAGTGCATAGGGCTGCGTCATCAGCCAATGACAAAATTGTCATATGCCACGCCCACTAGGCATTTTGAACCGCAAACCAGAGGCTAATAGACACAGTATAGAGACACTGGGCGCACACACACACACACAAAAACACCTTAAATAAGCTCTTGTGGCATTTGTGAGATAAGTTTAACCCCACATAAATGAACAACTGCACTAAACTCAAAAACAACATTTGTCACCACTGAGTATAAACTCCCAACCATACAGAGCTGAGTAAGAATCATCATATGTCTCTTTACTGGCAATAATGCAAACGCAGAAAAACTGGAACATTACGCAGTTACAGTCCAATCAGATAATAGCGAGAGCATCACGCCGCGAGACGGGCACTACACCGGCGCCAAGCTATGATGTCTTGTCACCCACAAGCAGTTCTTCCCAGAAACGTGAGGTGAGACACAGTCAGCTGATGGTAGCTCGTTGTCCGAAAACTCACAATCACAAGATCAGGCTGGTCTTGGTATTTAAATTAAGTTGGTTACTTCTACATTTTCAGTTATCATTTGTATTTTGGCTTTCTAAAAATGTCCCCATCATAAAAAAGGTGCCTTTTTTGTTATGTTAAAACAGTAATGGGAGTACCAGGAGCTTGCTGATGAGCACCAAACGTGAGAAAAATCTACCATCTCCCTCACTTGTTTGCTTCGCAAGAGAGACAAGGCACTGAAATTCTGAGTTTCACTGACCTCTTTAAGGAAAAACCTCCTTTCTTATGGACAGAATACCACCTGTGAGTCGCCCGACCCTGTGGAATGTCTACCATTTAATAGAGGTCAGTAGGCTTCGCTACACATTTTATAATAAAGCCCAGAGCTGAAAAGTGGACAAACACAGCTCGATAGCATTAAAGCTACAGGCACTATGAACGGCACGTTCCCTGCAAGACTTTCTAAAAACACTTTTACGGATTTCATCGCGCATCAGGGCTAAACTGTGATAGCACATCTCCAGTACACTATGGTGAAACCTCTGACCCTTAACAAAAATAGTTTAAATGGGAGCTAGACGGTAATGGCATAATATTTGGAAGATGCAAAGTGGAGCGGTCCTATGACTGTAAAATTCCCTAAATATCGCAAAGATACATGCCTCTTAAGTAGTAGTGTCCGATATCGAGATCTGATATTCACGACAACAAAAGATTATGGGATTTTGTCGGCCTTTATTTAAAGTCTGATATCGGCACGCTTATACAGGCGATTCTAGACTCCACCCCAGCCCGTCTATTCAGAGGCAGCCAGACAGCGCCCACGTGAGAGCGTGGTGTCAAGCTCGGCGAAGGAGTGATGTTGGCCATGTGTGTGTTTTTCGTTAAAGCCAGAAAAAGGCGTTGCAGCTGAGTGGAAAGCTTGTCATGCGCAAGTTTCCTGTGAAAGTTTAATGCCACCGAACGCATTTTATACGGGAAACTCCCGTGGGACGACAGGAGGTCATTAGGACCAGCCCGTGTCAGTGGTGAGTAACGTCGAGTTTAAAAGCTTAACAGAGCACCAGGAACTTTGCTCTATTAAGGCCTAGCCGGCACTACATTGTGTATAAAACAATACCCCACATGCTTGAAGAAGTTGGTGAAGTTAGATATCGGAATTGGACAATATTCAAGTCAGCAATATTGGTATAGGATCGGAAGTGAAAAAAGTTCTATTGGCACACCCATACTCTAAGGTTGAACCACAAAAAACCAAACCCCCAATCTCATCAGACCTCCGCCTCGCTCCCATTAAAGGCAGCAGGAGTCTGAAAGTGAAGGAGTGTTTCCTTCTTTTTGTGACCGTATACTAAATATGAAAACAAATCTGCATTCTGGAATGAGTCTGGACCCCAAAGCTTCTACTACATTCCCCCGTTCAGACAAAAAGGCTGCTGGGTGCCAAATGTGTAAAGTGGGCAGTAGTCCAGGCGACACACAGCCAATGGTACACACTGAATCTTTGTGTTGCAACACAGCAAGTGATCCCATGGGCTTGTTGGGACATCTGCCACTAGGATACTGCGCGGCACTGTCAGCCTAATGGACCACTTGACACATCACAGCAAGAATGAACATCTTCACCTCGGACTTGAGCATACAGCCTTTCGGATTTTGGCATGTGTTCTTTCACTTGGCATCATTTGTAGGTCGCAGATCTCAGGGAAGTCAACGATCATTTCATTTGTTGTGTCTAGGATTGTGAAAAATTATGTCATTGTGAGGAAACGACTGTAGATGTCTGGGAGCAACTGAGGCAAAATGGAGTGCATCACTTGGCCGCCACCACCAGCAGAGGTGCCACTGATTTTGTCTCGACTTGGCGCTGTCTAACAAAGACCATCAGCAATGGGAAGTTGAGCTACCGCCATGCAGACCTGGCCCAAAGCACAACACCCACTAGGAAGTAGGATTCCACTTCACACAAACAGAAGATGGAAACAGGAGTTCAGAACACTTTCAAATTACACACATTCTTCATTCTAGCATCTGAACAATATGTAGAAATCTTTTAAAACATTTTTTTAGAGTCATTTGGCAAGATAGCAACTTCTGCATTATTCTCTATTATTATCTATTATTATCAAGGGACAAAAACTGTGGTGCAAAAAGGTTTACATTTTCCAACAAGCATGCAGATGCACTGTCACTAAAAAAAGAAAGCTGGCTGACTGAAAGATCACCGGAGGCAGCTGTTGAAATGAATGAAAGCGAGTATAGCCATTGCTTGTGCATTTACTGGATGTGCACACATTTACTGAAAGACATAAGGAGAATGATAAACAGCAGTTTGTTGACATTCTTTTCCCCCATTTGTACATATTTTTAGTTGAATTCTTCGGTTTTCATGAGCTATTATATACTCGTTTCCAACACAGCAGATCCAATCAGAAGAAGAAGCTAACTTTGCACAGAACAGGAAGTCACTGTGTGCACAATTTAATGCTGTGTACCGAGTAGGGTTGTCCCAACGTTGAGATGAACGTTGCAAAAACATAAATATCAGATTATATAAGCCTGCACGAAATCTTGACCACGCCTTTTCTATCAATCCACACATTGCAATATCGGTATTGGAGTGGAAAAAGTTGTACCCAGACACCCGTAGTATCTAGACTAGTTATATCGCTGTTGTTGTGTCATCCTGCCTCGGGATAATGATGACGATGACTACACTGTACTTCAACACCTTGACATAAACCATAGAAAAGACCCTTTTGTATGTCGACGTGGGCTTACGCGGGCTACTAAGAACACGGTGGACCGGGACTAGAGCGCCGCTTCATTTTTTCCCAAATTTTGCTTTACATTTTTTTCCACATTTTACACTTACTTTACCACCATAGAGTGTGTACTTTTCGTACAGTAAACAACATGTGTTAATGAAATGCAAATCCAATTATGTTACGGATGTATGATATGTTTTTAATAATATATACATGATAATTAAAAATGAATGTGTGACACTCTTCGGACACAAGAACGTGGCGCTGTTATTTTAAAGGCTGGCAGTGTGTGGGAATGTCTGTTGACCGTTACGACGAGCTGGGAGTAAGAATAAACGTGCCTCTCGTCCTTATTTCACTCAGAACTTGCATGATATCAGCAAGCATCGTAAAGCACTCTTTTGCATTAACAAATGGTAAAAGAGTCGCACGCACACAGCGGCACTAGAATGCTCTGCTAAACTACGCTAACCCCGCTAGCGTTTATTCACGCTCCTTAAGAGGAATTGTTTACTTTGGGAGGGGGCGGGCTAGTGTTGCTTGAGCGGTCGGCCAGGGGAACACTTTTCTACACAAATGTTCCTTCTCTTCACGACAACAGCATTTTATTCACATTAGGTCAATTTCCTCAAAATTTTGCGTCTAACAGCACAATCCGTTATTAATGGCCAATTCCGCTATTCTGTCAGCAATTCTGTTAACGCAGAAATAACAGGCTACTGTGGAACTAGATCAGTGGTTCTCAAATAGTAGGACGAGCCCCCCCTGAGACTGTCGGGGGGGCGCAATAAGCAGGGAGTACTTTCTATGTTAGTGTAAACCTGCCAGTATGTCCAAATTTATTATGCTCAACATGCCATTTGAATTTAATACACTTCACAGCTCTCCATGTTATTGCATTTTGCTGGTTTCAGTTTCAAATTCAGTTTGTACACTACAGTACAGATAATCAAATTGATATTATCCGTTCAGTTATCAGTATAGTATTTCAAATGGGGGGACGCAACAACATTTCTGGCCCCTAGGGGGGGGCATGACAGAAAATGACCACTGGAGAACCCCTGGACTAGATAATTAGATGGATTGTTAAAATAAACAGGGCCTGAGTCTGAAAAGTCTAACAAGGACAGGTCATCTTATATTGGGAGTCTAAAGATTTATACATGCAAATCAGCAGGTAGCCATCCAAGCAATTTTCTTTCAGGCGGGTCAGAGCTTTTCTTTCCGTCACTCACACACACACACACGTTACCTGGAGAGATATAGATTAGGTGAGTATTTTTTGGACAATGAAGAATCACACCAATGCACAACAGCTTAGAAATATGAGAATCATTTTGTGTATCATTTCAGTGCCGTCCTATATCTGGGTCAATACGGTAACTGGGACAAGTAGAACACTAAAGTCACCCGCCTAAATGATCAGCTATGAACCTTGGGACAGTGTGGGACAGGCTTAATTGTCCTGAAGGGACCACCTGGCACCCACAGCAGGGGAGGAAGCGGTGGACCCACACCAAACTCAAGCCCACTCACAACATATCATCCACAATCGCATTAAGAAGTTACCCCTAGCTGGCTTTAAAATAGAAACACACGGTGGTAGACGATGACAAGGTACTCCATAAAAAAAAACAACAATCAGATCTGCTCAAATGAACCGTAATGGTCTTCATCGTTACCATTCAGAACAACAAGCGGCTCTCTGTAACTGCAACACAGACACACTTCAGGGTCTTCATGTTAAAGCACGTCCCTCTGTCTAATTAGCCTGTGGTGGCTTTGGCAGGTGCTTAGTGGTACCCTGGAACAAAGCCATACCTCATATATCCTGGGCAGTTTTTTTTTCTGTTTTATAGAAGAGACGACCCAGGTGACATTACAGAGCCCTGCAGCTGCAACAGGATCCATGGGAGGCATGCCATCTTTTAGCAATACTTTCAAAGAGAGGATGCTGCTGCATTTGAATGCCACTTCAGTGACACATGTGAGTAAATATGGCAGCAATGTGTGAGACTGACTTCATAAAATGCCAACGTTCAGCCCCGGGCAGAGTATAAAGCTTGCAGCTGCAGAGCTCGTTTTCGTCAATGAAACAAACTATTAACATTCAGCTACAGTGCATAATTGCTGCTGCAGAGGTTTGCAGGAATGCTGGCACACACACACACACACACACACACACACACACACACACTGAAGTACAGTACATGCGTTCTAAACGTTTGATCTTTCCAGAGAGGAAGTAGACATATGTAACCTCATAGGTTTAACTTCAGCGGAAAAATAAAAATCAATCACTTACCGGCCATGCAAACTGGAAGGGGATCACAATCTTGCCAGCCTCGTCGATTTTATTCTTGGCGTTCTGAAAATTCAACATATTTCCACCGAGAACTTGCGTAGCTCCTGCTCCGAACGTGCAGGGCCCCCCTGTGGTGATGTCCACCTGGTACTCCTTGAGGCAAACCTTGAAGTAAGTGTCGCACTCGTCCGCCACGCAGCGCAGATCCTCCTGGGAGCTCCTGGAGCCGTCGCAGCACTCCCCGCTGGCCAACTCGCCGTTCACATTCTCCACGGAGATCAGCTGCAGCTCGAAATAGCCCGTTGACTGGGACGCCTGTAAAAACGACATGGTAAAAATGACCAAAAATTGCAAAGAATTGAATACTGGATCAGAAATTCTGCTTTCGACATCATCATTTTGGTCAGTGTGAATGTTGTTTATCTGCACGTGGTTGACTGGTGACCAGTCCGGCCCAAAGTCACTTGGGACAGGCTCCAGCCTAACCTTGAACCTAATATTTGGACTCTCGTGGTTACCGATGAGGTTTCCAGAATTGTAGAAAGAGTTATGGTTATGGTATCTATTTGGAACGTGCCTAATGGAGTTACTTACATGCTGACACAATTCAACCTGTCTGAAAAGGAATAGAAAGGAGGAGAGCTTTTTTCACTCTCAGTCATCTTAGTCTCCACACTTATGGGTAGTTTATTCACTTGTTGTGTTTAACATACAGCGGGGTAACATTTTCTCACGGGGGAAGAAAGGGATAAAGGAAATCCATTCATCCATTTCCTATGCCGCTTATCTTCACTAGGGTTGCAGGAGGTATGCTGGAGCCTATCTCAGCTGACTTCAGGCGAGAGGCAGGGTCCACCAATCGCAGGATCGAGAATATTTAATAGTAAAGCTACTGTGAGAAAAGTGTTATTATAATATCTAAGGACAGGATACACGACCAACAATACCTTGCTTAAATCTTACAAAAAAGAATATTAATAAGTAAAGGGTTCAAACTGACTGAGTATCACCAGTATTATGTACTTCAGGGGTGGGCAAATATTTTGACTCGCATTGAGTTAAAAAAATTGGCTGAAGGCCAAACTATATAGAGTATTAGATATGCGTGTAAAAAGTGACTTAAACTATCAAATTGTTGTCTCAGACTGACTTTTGACTACTTGCAAGTCATGTTGCCAGCTTGTATGTTACAAGTTTATATTAATCACTTTGAACGCAATGGCGGGCCGCATTCAAATGCCCGGCGGGCTGGATGTGGCCCACGGGCCGCAGTTTGGCCACCCCTGATTGTAGTTGGACCTACAACAATCATAACAAACATGGTGTCAAATTACCACAAACTCAAAATTGAGCTTTATAAATATTGTAGATTGGCTGGTGTGTGTGTGTGTATATTAATATTTTTTTTTTTTTTTTATTTTTTTACAGTATATAGACTATTTTTTATTGTAATATTTACATATACTGTACTGTCAATTCAATCCAAAGTACATGTATGAAAAATGCTATGTGAAATATTTTAGATACTATTTTATATCATTTGAATTTATGCATGCAAAGTATACCTAATGTTATATAATAAATTAAATCAGATTCAAGACAGAAGCTGCATAAAAAACTCAAAAACAACATTCATTCATTTTCTATACCGCTTATCCTCATTAGTGAAAGTTTTTTTTTTCATTATTTATACATTTTATATGATTATTTGTGTTGGCTCATTTCAGTTATTTAAAATGTCATATTTTCATATAAATTAAAACACAAAAAAAACATTTTTAAATTATTTATATAATGTATGTCATAATTCCTGCCGGCTTGCGTTTTTCTTTAAAAAACATGTTCTATGTGTAAAATTTACCAATCAGCTGTGTGAAAGTCATTCATTCATTCATTTTCTATGCCACTTATCAATCAAAATACATGAAATATTTTTAATGTTTTATATACTTTTGACCCGTGTAATATAAATACACCTATACAAGAGGTTGATGGGAAAAAATCACTAAAATATATGAAAATTTCCCATCTTTTATATCATAACTTGTTCTGGCTTGTGTAATATTCATTAAAATTGTCATATTCGCATAAAAATTGAACCACATGCAATACAAGAGCTACATGAAAAAAAACACTAAAAAATGTATAAAACATTTTTCAATTATTTGGCTGGGATAGGCTCCAGCATACCTGCAACCCTAATGAGGATAAGCGGCATAGAAAATGAATGAATAAATATACTTTATATGGGAATTTGTGCAGGCTTGTGTATTTTTTTCAAGTTTGTAAATTCAACCAGTCAATACAAGAGCCGTGTGAAGGTCCAAAAAATACATTAAATATTTTGACATTACTAACATACCTTTATATCATCAGAATTAAAATTGTTATATTTGCATACAAATTCAACCAATTCAGTGCAAAAGATGCATGAAAAAAACACATGATTTATTTTTAAATTATGCATATATTGCTTATCAACACACACACACACACACACACAAAATGCGCATATGTGTATTTCCTCTCAAAGGCATCCTCCATGATGATGCATGGCATGATGGGAATTTTCAAAATAAAGTGTCGCATCATGACGAGAGCACGTGAGCGTGCAGGTCCGTGCAATTTTGAAGCAAGCAAGTTTTGACCCACGCCGGCGATAAACGGGCGAATAGTGCTTAACGATCCCTCCCGATGCGAGTCCGGTCAAGGTGGCGTGATCACACGCTCCGCCAATGACGCCTGCGTAATTGAATTATCGATTAATGTGATGGCGAGGATACAACCAAGAACGCCGGGCGGCAAACGCGATAGACACAAACTTTGAAAGGCTTATTCCGCGCACCGATTAAATGATGTTTTTAATGAAGGAGAGAGATGTCTTACCTCGGCCCATAACGTCAACAGCAGGCACACTATTAGGAAGCGATGTCTAATCCTGGTGCGAGTCCACATGCCTCCGATTAATTAGAGTCCCATAGGAGGGAGTGGGGTGGGGGGGGGGGCGACGACGACAAGCACACACAAACAGCCGCAGAGCCGGCGAGCAGCAGCCTCCTTCACATGCGACAACAATAACAACACACAAATCACACGCTGTGTCTCTCCGCGGCCACCGTCAAGCTCTCAGCCAGGTGCGTGTGCATGTGAGCGGGCGGCGGCGGCGCGCTGATGATCCACGCACAACATTAAACACACGAGTGGGCTCTCTCCCCCTCCGGCACACTTGTCTCTCCACGCACACAGCGACTGACTGACTGACTGACTGAGATCTGCTCTCTCCCAGCCCACAAGCCCCAGGAGAGGACGTCGGCTTTGATTGACGCATTCACCAGCCACTCAGCTCTCGGCCACCGGGCAGGCTGCCAGCCAACCGGATTAAGGGGGCGGGCCTTTAGTGGGAATAACCCCCCCCACACCATCATCACCCAACCAACACCAGCCTTCCCTGTAAACACCCTCCTCTTGTTCTTCCCTGTAAAACTTCTTTTTGTGACAGCCTCTTGGTGTTTTATTATAATGGAGAAAATAAACAATGGGTCATTCATTTCAAATAGGCTTAACATATACAGTAGCTTTGATACTGTATATGTTTCATATTGTAGCACAACAGCCATTCATTTACATCTGCGGTGTCCAAACCTTTTCCCAAGAGGGCTGCATAGTTTTGTGCAATAAAGATGCTAAAAGCAATCCGATGTAGGTCAATATATGCTAAGATGATACCTACCAATGATTGACAAACAAAAGGTCACTGTAGTCCATTCATTCATTTTCCTTGCAGCTTATCCTCATTTGGTTTGCAGGGGTTTGCTGGAGCCTATCCCATCTGACTTTGATGGAGAGGCGGGGTACACCCTGGACTGGTCGCCAGTCAATCGCAGGGCACATATAGACAAACAACCAGTCACACTCACATTCATACCGATGGACAATTTAGAGTCACCAATTAACCTAACATGCATGTTTTTGGAATGTGGGAGGAAACCGGAGTACCCGGAGAAAAC
>QODF01000074.1:166667-181609 GCA_024372805.1 Oostethus manadensis
TATGTATGTATGTATGTATATGAGTTCTTTCCACCACAGCATATATGAGATGACATATTGGTATCGGTTGGTTTCAGAAATTGAGTTGGACAATATCGGCATATCTGATATAGGCAAAAATGCCAATATCGGATAACACTAATATCATATATTTTGTATACTGCGTGTTCTCATCAGGGCCAGGCGTGAGGTGGAGCCTATCCCAGCTGACCGTTGAAATGACCACCGGGCCATCACAGGGTTCATATAAAACAGCCATTCACACTCAAATTCACACCTATGGACAAATTAGAAAATATTAAATAGTAAAAAAAGCAAAGTTATTATTATAGTTAATATAGTAAAAGTTATTATAGGTTTTTTTTCATGTGTAAATGTGGTTTCAAATAGAGATAAGTACTGATAGTTTTACAACCCTAGCTGCTTATAATAAATAAGAAAATTAAAATAAAATCTTAATTACATTTTTCTTCTTGGAATAAGGTTAATTTTCATAGTAATGATTCCCACAAATGCTTGTTTTTTCCTGTTGACATTTTGGTCAAAGTTTTAATGATAAATCATGAATCTTGAGTATAAAAGCAAGGCTTTTTAGAAGGGTGGGTATCTATGAAGGTCCTGATCTAAATTAGTTTCTTGTTGTTGTTTTTACCTTGTACCACACTGTTGGTATGAAAGCGTCCTCTCCTCGAAGGCTCCAACCACTGCAGCAGCAGATTAGAGCGCCCTCTACTGTCTGCAGCACACCCCTGTTTTCAGGTCACGTCAACTTTTTTTTGTCACATTTTTGGCATTTATCACAGATAATGAAATATGAGTTAATATTAATGACATATTGCTATTTCAAGTAGTGTTAAAAATGACCATGCGGCAACAAGTATACTGAATATACACAAACAAAAGTCTCTATTTAGCGCATGGTGAGCTGATGCACGTTGCCAGATGGTGACATGAGAGCGAACACACTCAAGGGATTTTGCATGGTTTCCTCTCACATATAGACTAAATAAAAGATGACGTGTACATTAATGAAGGGGGTTCATTTCCTGGTTACTTGCATTGAACAAACACTAGTTGTAGTAGGTTATGGGGAGCAGGGAGCCAGGCAGGCAGTGAGATAGGCCTCAAAGGAGGTGGCCGATAGCCTGACCTGCTGCTGCCGCTTTGACTGGAACACTTCACACGCTGTCACAAGTGTGTGTGAGTGTCTTAAATTGGCTCACACCTGGCTTGGAGGGCCCTGTGTGTGTCTTTTTGTGGCTCTGACTGCCAAATATACAGTAGTGTTCAAAGTAATAGCAGACCAAAGCGACTAACTAAATCAAGTACTGTTATTAGTATATTTTATTGCTACACAGAAAACAAGTTGACAGTAGGGGCTGTAGATTCTCGGAAAACAAACAGCATTCATGATATGCACGATTTTAAGGCTGCGCAATTCGCCAATTAGTTGAAAGGGGGGTGTTCAAAAATAGTGTGGCATAGAACCAGCGATCAATTTTGTGAAAAAACAGGTGTGAATCAGGTGGCCCCTATTTAAGGATAAAACCAGCACTTGTTGAACATGCATTTCTCTTTGAAAAGGAAAATGGGTCGTTCAAGACATTGTTCAGAAGAACGACATAAGATGAGTGGAAAGGCGAAAACTTATGAAGAAGTGCAAAGAATTTCTGGCTGTTCAGCTAAAATGATCTCTAATGCCTTAAAATGGAGAGCAAAACCAGAGACACGTGTCAGAAAACGAACAACAACTATCAAAATGGATCAAAGAATAACCAGAATGGCAAAAGCTCAGCCAATGATCAGCTCCATGATGATCAAAGACAGTTTGGAGTTACCCATAAGTACTTTGACAGTTAGAAGACATCTGTGTGACGCTAATTGATTTACAAGAATCCCCGAAGAGGTGAGAATTAGCCAAAAAACACATCAACTGGCCACGGAGAAATGGAGGAACATTTTGTGGACTGATGAGAATAAAATTGTTCTTTGGTCTAAGGGCCACAGACCGTTTGTGGGACGGTCGCAAACTCTGAATTTAAGCCACAGCAAGCATCATGATATGGGCATATTTCTCCCACTATGGTGTTGGGCCTATTTATCACATCACCGGAATCATGTCAAAATACTTGAAGAGGTCATGTTGCCTTATGCTGAAGAAGTCATGGCCTTGAAATGAGTGTTTCAACAAGACAATGACCTCAAACACACTACTAAACAAGTAAAATCTTGGTTCCAAACCAAAAAAATCAATGTTACGGAGTGGCCAGCTCAATCCCCGGACCTTAATCCAATTGAGAACTTGCGTGATGAGGTCAAAGACGCTGTTTCTAAAGCAAAACCAAGAAATGTTCATGAATTGTGGAACATTTTTAAAGAATCTTGGAGTGGAATAACAGCTGAAAGGTGCCACAAGTTGGTTGACTCTATGCCACACAGATGTAAAGCAGCTATAAAAAACTGTCATTCACTCATTCATTTATTTTCTATACCGCCTATCCTCATTAGGGTCGCGGGAACTCATATATTCATTTTGTATGCCGCTAATTAGGGTTGCAGGTATGCTGGAGCCTATGCCAGCTGGCTTTGGGCGATAGGCGCGGTACACCCTGGACTGGTCGCCAGTCAATCGCAGGGCTATAAACAACTGTGCTCATACATTTAAATATTAGTTATATTAGAAACAAAAAAGTTTGCACAAAATAGTTTTGAGTTTGTGAAGTCCATTGCAGACACTGCTATTTTTTTTAACACACCCCTTTCAACTAATTGCCCAATTACACAGCCTTAAGAGCATGCACATCATAAATGCTGGGTCTTGTTTGTTTTCTGAGAATCTACTGCACCTACTGATAACGTATTTGCCATGTAACAATAAATATATACTAATAACAATGATTAATTTGGTTAGTGACATTGGACTGCTATTATTTTGAAAATGATGGTAGGTCCTTTCATTGCATTTTCCACACAAGCTTAATTAGAGATCATTACATATCTTCAGGTGTCTACAGTAGTAATGCCTTTTTGACCCAGGGTGATGCAAAAAAATTTACAGTAATGCAAAGTTTGCATAAATACTGTATATAACGATTATGCTGATGCATACACACCATTAGAGGTGTCCTGGCTGGTCCACCTGCAGGGTGGTTAGCATGTCTTGCCACAGTCCAATGGACAAACTGCATGGTTGTCAATGTGAGTCTGTTTTGCATATGTTGTACTGTGTGTAAGGCAGTGGTTTTCAGTTATTTTCTGTCATTGCCCCAAAGGGGACAGAAATGTTTTCACGCCCCCCCCCTCCCCGATTTGAAATACTATTGAGAAACTGATAATATCTATTTCATTATCTGTACAGTACAGACTGAACTTGAAACTCAAACCAGGAAAATGCAACAAAATGGAGAGCTGTGAAGCATACAAGTGCATTCAAGAGTCAAACTGCATGCTGAGTACCATACATTTGGACATGTAGCAGGTCTTCACTAACATTTAAAGTACTCTCCGCGAATCCCCACCCCCCAGGGGGACCTGCCCCACTATTTGAGAAGCACTGGTGTAAGGTGACATTGACAGCAATAAATGGAATCCACAAATGTACTACCATGATAATAACAGTAATAAATACAGGGAGAGATTCGAACCGCACCGTTAAGCCACTGTGTGGCCCTTCACATACACTACAGTAAATAAATGTTTTTAACTCATTCAAGTCCTTTGTGATAGTGTATGATGCTACTACCAGTAGGCAAGTAAGACTTATCGAAGGGCATTGGGTGGTGTGCACCTATAGTGTTTTCCCCTGTTTGCACGCCACGCATGTGTGTGTGCAGAAGGAGAAGGGATTAGGAGAGGGAGCACCGTGGGGGGTTTGCCAGCCTCCGGGGCGGGGGAGGTGAAGTGGATTTCTTCTCTCATCCATTTTTCATGGTTTTCGTTCCTTTCAGATCTCAGTATGTGTATACGTATACGAATGGAGGGTCCATTTTCTTTTATCTCTGCTCTACCTTTTGGGCGACTGTGTGTGTGTGTAGGTGCACGTGAGTGTGTGTGCTTGGTGGGTTCTTTTTGGACTCAAGCTATAATGATGACATGATTCTATAGTTGATAAATAGCTTCTCGCGCCTTTGTGGCTTACGTGTACTAATAAGTCATAAGACCATAACACGGTAAGGGGTGTTTGGTTTTCTGTCAACTACAACAGTCTACAAAGGAGTCATATGATCGACCCCACTCGGACCAAAAAAGCGTTTCTTCTCCCAGTGACACCAATTTTGAATATTCAATTACCTTGAGTGGTGACCTCTCTGTTGCAGGTGTCAGCATTATTGATATGTTTCCTGGCTACCACCACCCTTTCCCCTTTTTAGGACAATAGCATGTATGGCAAAATCAACATGTAAAAGGATGAAATAATAATAATACATAATAAGTAATTGCTGTGTTTTCCACTCATTTCCTTCCGACTGTTGGATTGTTCCCTCGGTGTATTTTATTTTTTATTTGAGTTTTATCTTTTGACTTGGCTAAGGTTATTTATTATTTTGCTCTAATTGATTAAATGGAAAGCGTAACAAATAAAACAAACAACTATCATTTACAGTCACACCTCAATTTGTTTGACTGTCACAGTTCCACGAAAAGTTGCAAGAAAATGTCCGTCCCTTTGCCCTGTACACGAGTACAGGGCAAAGCATCCTACGCATTGCTGTCTCACTGTGCGTTCCATTCATTTATAGTATATAATAACATATAATATATATAATAATATATATATAATAATATAAAATATATAATACATTTGCGGGGCCGCACAGTGGCTGAGTGGTTAGCACATTGGCCACACAGTCAGGAGATCTGGAAGACCTGGGTTCAAATCTCCGTTGGGCATCTCTGTGTGGAGTTTGCATGTTCTCCCAGTGCGTGTGTGGGTTTTCTCCGGGTACTCCGGTTTCCTCCCACATTCCAAAAACATGCATGTTAGGTTAATTGGTGACTCTAAATTGTCCATCGGTATGAATGTGAGTGTGACTGGTTGTTTGTCTATATGTGCCCTGCGATTGACTGGCGACCAGTCCAGGGTGTACCCCGCCTCTCGCCCAAAGTCTGCTGGGATAGGCTCCAGCATCCCCGTGACCCTAATGAGGATAAGCGGTACAGAAAATGAATGAATGAATAATTAATACATTTGCATTGATTTCTGCATGTAAAACCATAATTATTCTTTATAAAAATGTGTTTTGTTAATACTTTGTTGTGTCTTTAATGGATAATTATTTCCTCTTGGAAAAAGTGCCTTGGTTTTCATACGCTTCGGTTTACATCTGACCTTGTGTAAAAGGTCGAATTAATAAAAAATATTGCTCTATTATTAACAAAAGGGGCAAAGCAGTGGGGTTTTTGGTATTTTGTGAAGTCTTAATAATGTGTCAAACAATTGATAAGGCTATTCTTATTTTAAAGTGGTGTCACTTCCAATCTAGAATAAATATGACTAATACATGTAATATAACCTAATATATTTGCACATTATCAGTATAGATGGATGTCTCAAGTAGTGCCAGAATCATTCAATTTCAGGGTGGTAATGTGTTTTGTGAGGTAATATGATTTGAAGATGCAATGGCTGTCAATATAGGAAAGACAAACACAGAAATGGTATTAGCCAATAGCTTTGAAGATGATTATGAAAAGTAGCATATTTATAAACATATTCCTTCAGTTTTCATTAAGGGCACTTTATTTTGTTCTTTTGCTGCTACCATTGTTATTTCAAATGTTTGAAATGAAAGCAATAAAGAAAGAAAGAGCCCAATCCACACTTTTCCACTGTGGTGTTCCGCAAGTGACATATCTAGGTCCCATATACTTTCCATTGATACATTTTTTCAACATTCTATACTAAATGTATTGTAGGAGCAACAATATTTATATGTGCCTTTAATTTTTTAACAGTGGGACCTCTGATGTCCATGCCCCTGAACACTTGTTGTAAGTTTGACTATGCAGTTAAACACCCCAGATGTCGATTTAATGATTTAACTGTCTGTGGAGTAAAAGGATTTAATATGGTCTTCTGCTGTTTGTTTGCTGTTGTTCCACCCCACCAAGAAATTTTCTTGATGACCTTGATGATCTTGTACACCCACTTTCAAATGCCTAACCGGAGCTTTAAAGCAACATGTTCTTATTAAATTGGCATTGCTACTGATGTATTTATCTCAATGTTGTACTGAAGCCAGCTTTTCAATGACTTTAATGATTTGTGACAGTGTTTTAAGAATGAATTGCTGCAAATGAAGCAGCTTGCAGCTTTTCTTTTGGTTCCCATGGTTGACTGAGCTATCAAGTGCGTGGAAAGGGCAGTTCCGCTGAGATAAGAGGAGACATGGAGTCACCGTTGACACACAGAGGTATCTTTTTCTTACCCTTATGTTCTGCTCTGCTGGTCGTACTGTATGCATTGGTTTGCTGTCATGCACAAAGCTCAGGTTTCCTTCACTGCACGCCAGCCAGCCAGCCAAGGTGAAATGTTTGAAGTCAACTGACATGACTTTCCCAAACAAACGGGAAATGCATATTTGCATGTTATTAACGTTGCAGCCCTACCCATAAACAAACATGTTAGCCAGTTGAGCCAGTGAATGGCGATGATGCCATTCCAAATATCTGTCCTTTCTCATTATGATGCAATGGAAATGATTTCTCACAAGGAGCAGACGCAGGGTGATATAAGGCACATTTCTCAACAGCCTTCGACACTTACAGGAGATTTTATTTGGTATACCTGCACAATGAGATGTATCGAGAACTATTGGGAAAAAATGAAAATATGAAGCATTAAATTGACAAAAAAACAATGGAAAAAAATTAAGTTAGAAAAAGCAACAAAAAACCTGCACTTATTTGTGGTGTTCCACAACTGTCCTATTTATGCCATCTACACTTTTTCATTATCTAACTTTTGCTTTATCATTTTTCACACAGCTCAATTTGCAATGCACATTTTTTAATTGTTGATAACTTGTTGGATTTTGTATTGAGCAGCCTGGTCAATGGGAATCAGCAATAATGTTATAGACATGACTTTAGATTACATGACCTTTCACACTGCATGAACACTGGCTACTGAGCCAGCAGAGCAGAGCTGACATGCTATGGCTGAAATTTAAACTGTCAAAAAAAAAAAGCTTCACCTCTCATTTCGTGTGGTAGTGGTAAATGTTTGGTTTCTTTGTCCTTCTTCCCCACTCCATTTGAAACACTTCACATTTAAAGCTGACACTGATTACCAAGCAGGAGTTGGGCGACCAAAGTCCGACGGTTAATGGGGGTCTTTTTTGACTTAGCTTCTTCCGTCAGGGTCCCCACCTTTATGGCCGGGCGCATGAGCTTACATTTAGGACCAGCTCTGCAGAAATGTTTGAGACTGGAGCAATACATTTCCATTCTTCAGTTGTTAATTTCGCCTGTCTTAGCGAAATTGGCTCTTCTCGTGCGTGTTGAGTGAAGCTTGCACTAAGGCTGGGGCTGAGGTGGCTCTCAAGGGGGGCCAGAATTGATGCTCTTGAATTGAGGGGAACTGAAGATTGTGATGCTCGGCTTCGAGTCGGTTGTCTATGCGAATGCTCATAGGGACAAAGGTAGTGAGGCTGTCGAGTCAATCTGTAGCTGTTAAATCATCCTTGAGGATCTCGGTCAGCCCATTGATGAATACGGGTCAAAGGGCTATCTCATTCCATCCAGACTCTGCTGCTAATAACCTGAAGTCTATGGAATGGCCGGCAACGCTTCGGGAGCCTTAATGAAGGACTGGAAGCCGGCTTGCAGACGGACCCAAGCAATCAGGATGGCACAGCAAGGTTTTCATCTTTTGGGAAAACTCAGCAAAGGCGATAGGTCTACCTTGAGACAAAAACAAGGCCCATGCCCATACCAAAATGTTCGATCCCGTAACAAGCCCACAAATAGTTTACCTTGCAGTCACAATCCTCTGCACTTGTTGAACTCTTCCGCAAATGGGCTGGGTGGCATAAGATTCTCTCCATGCTGATGGCTCGGCTGGCAAGGCTACTAATCTAAAGGACGTATCACTATTGGCACTTTGGCAGTGATCTCTGAGAGAATGTCTTTGTTGGAATGGATTAGACTTGGAAGAATATCTGAATGATGTTCCAGGAGACGGTCGTGAGAGCCCTACACTTCCCAAGTGTCTGCAGAGTCCATGTTGTTTGACCAGAGTGTTCTGTTGGGAAAAGCGTTTGAGATTGTGGGCTGAACTCCAGAAAGTTTCATATAAGTAAAGATGAGAGGCTATTGATGCTCAGAGTTTAGGAATAAGGGTAAGGGGGAATCTCCTGAGGGTAGTCTAGGGTTGGCTCGGCAGTGAATGCAGCAGCAAGGCCAGGCAAGGAAAAAGATGAATCCCACTGTAAAAGTGCATGAGAAACAGGTGGTCAAAAGAGTAGCAAGAACACGAAGAAACATCTTACTTGAACATTACCACTAAAGGGTTGTTAACATTCTGGTGACGTCTCCGCCTCTGGGTGGGCCTTTAAGGGATGCCATCAAGGACAATGATCCCATTTCAAAGCCATGAAGGGTGTTCAACAGGGAGCTGCCATGAAGGATTGATAGGTAGGCAAGAGGAGGAGGGGGGGTGTAGGATTTGGAAGGAGAGCAGGGAAGGGGGGGGGCTGACATGAATCCTACTCTGTGTAAATTCACTTTTCGCGGTCGAGTCTGGAACCAATTAACCATTTCTATACCGCTTATCCTCATTAGGGTCGCGGGTATGCTGGAGCCTATCCCAGTCCCAGCTGACTTTGGGCGGCAGACGGGGTACACCATGGACTGGTTGCCAGTCAATCGCAGGGCACATATAGACAAACAATGACATACAATCAGTCACACTCACACTCATACCATATGGACATGCATGTTTTTGGAATGCGGGAGGAAACTGGAATACCCGGAGAAAACCCACACTTGCAAGGGGAGAACATGCAAACTCCACAAAGAGATGCCCAACGGAGATCCGAACCCTGAACCTCCTGACTGTGAGGCCAACATGCTACCCATTCAGCCACCGTGCGGCCCGAACCAATTAACCGTGATTAAAAAAAAGGATACGTATATTTTGCAATCTACTAATTCCATTTCTTCTGCACCCTGTGTGTATGCTGGCGGCCCCGCCTCCACCTAACCGAGAGACAAAAGCTACATTCACACTGCAGAGTAGGATTTCCAATTTGGATTTTTTTGTTTAAAATCCCATTTTTTACGTGGTCGTTCACATTACCAAACAAATGCAACTTGTAATGTGAAAGCAACGCACCTGAAAAGTGACGTGCATGCGCTGAAGTACGACATCACTCGCAGGGAAATAAAGACTCCTGCGGTGTACGATCCAGTGATGTGCAATACCATTGATTTCATTTCGGATTTGATACCGGGTAAAGTCAGAATAGTATCAGCGATACCAATTCAATCCAATGTGCAAATTCATCTAATGTGTCTGGTAAATTTTTAAACGCAGTGTACAGTATTTCAAATCATAGCATAAAGAGTACAAGACATAGTCATTTATTGATTTATATTAAACGTGTATATTGAGAGTGGGGTGATTTACAATACAGCCAAGCTAATATACAACATCAGAAAAAACAGAAGACAAAATCATATACCTGAAGTATGAAAAGCATCACTATTCTGATTTCAGAATCGACTCTAGATCATGAAGAGCTGATATCAGAGAAATTGACATCGGTCCACACATTACTAGCATGTTCTCCTTAATGGGTTTGTGGCAATTTAAAGGATTTTAGGCAACGGGAGTCAATATTTTCTGAACCAAATGATTTCGTGTAGAAGTTGAAGAAGAAAGATGGCAAGAATTTTGGTATGGAAACTTGTAGACAACTTGTTGCCATGTCTGTTTTAAGGTGTACGCGGGTGGAGTTGAGTGACATTGCTGAGATCTGCTTTTTTAACAACTTTAACAACAAAAATAATTTTTAGATGAGAATAACTTTTGCCTACATGGGTGAGTACATTTATCGAAGTCTTGCACGATAAACTACAGTGGTGTGAAAAACTATTTGCCCCCTTCCTGACTTTTTATTATTTTGCATGTTTGTCACACAAAATGTTTCTGATTATCAAACACATTTTAATAATAGTCAAAGATAACATAAGTAAACACAAAATGCAGTTTTTAAATGAATGTTTTTATTATTTAGGTAGAAAAAAATACAAACCCACATAGCCCTGTGTGAAAAAGTAATTGCCCCTGCACCTAATATACCAAATACCTAATAACTAATAGCTGGTTGGGCCACCCTTAGCAGCAATAACTGCAATCAAACGTTTGCGATAACTTGCAACAAGTCTTTTACAGCGCTCTGGAGGAATTTTGGCCCACTCATCTTTGCAGAATTGTTGTAATTCAGCTTTATTTGAGGGTTTTCTAGCATGAACCGCCTTCTTAAGGTCATGCCACAGCATCTCAATGGGATTCAGGTCAGGACTTTGACTAGGCCACTCCAAAGTCTTCATTTTGTTTTTCTTCAGCCATTCAGAGTTGGATTTGCTGGTGTGTTTTGGGTCATTGTCCTGCTGCTGCACCCACGATCGCTTTAGCTTGAGTTGACAAACAGATGGCCGGACATTCTCCTTCAGGATTTTTTGGTAGAAATGATGCTTCCATCTATCACAGCAAGCCTTCAGGTACTGAAGCAGCAAAACAACCCCAGACCATCACACTAACACCACCATATTTTACTGTTGGTATGATGTTCTTTTTATGAAATGCTGTGTTACTTTTACGCCAGATGTAACGGGACTCGCACCTTCCAAAAAGTTCAACTTTTGTCTCGTCTGTCCACAAAATATTTTCCCAAAAAGTCTTGGCAGTCATTGAGATGTTTTTTAGCAAAATTAAGACGAGCCTTAATGATCTTTTTGCTTAATAGTGGTTTGCGTCTTGGACTCTGCCATGCAGGCCGTTTTTGCCCAGTCTCTTTCTTATGGTGGAGTCGTGAACACTGACCATAATTGAGGTAAGTGAGGCCTGCAGTTCTTTAGATGTTGCCCTGGGATCTTTTGTGACCTTTCGAATGAGTTGTCTCTGCTCTCTTGGGGTAATTTTGGTCGGCCGGCCACTCCTGGGAAGATTCACCACTGTTCCATGTTTTTGCCGTTAGTGGATAATGGCTCTCACTGTGGTAATCAGGCCTGGGGATGGCTACAGAAATTGAACTCAGGTGTGATAAACCACAGTTAGGGGGGGGCAATCACTTTTTCCACACAGGGCCATGTAGATTTGGAGTTTTTTCCCTCTCTTAATAACGTAAACCTTAATTTAAAAACTACATTTTGTGTTCAATTATGTTATCTTTGACTAATAGTTAACTATTTTTTATGAGCAGAAACATTTAAGTGTGACAAACACGCAAAAGAATAAAAAGCCAGGAAGGGGGCAAATAGTTTTTCACACCGCTGTATGTCTTTCCATGACCACCTACCTTTAAACACGGCAATAGACACCTTTCCATGACGTATATGTCGGAATATGCCACATGAGCGTTCACACTGCAGTCGCATTGCATACATATCCATTTATATCCACATACGAATGAGACCTGAGTCGCATTTGAAAAAAATCACAATTGTGCTGTTCACAATGACATGAAACAATCAGATACAGGTCGCATATGAGCAAAGACATTGGAAATGATCTTCAGTGTGAACATAGCCAAAAAGACTGTACAACTGACAAAAGGTCTCACTCAGTTCTATGTAGCTGTAGTTTTATGGAACAAACGTGCTGAAACTAATGACTAACTTAAAGGCGCAAGACGAGGACAACAGACACACATACCCTTGACAATGTAGTGAGGCTGGCAAAATTATCATGGTAATTTTCACTATGTGCTTAATTTATTTATTTAGTATTTATTTAGAAAAAAAATTCTGAACAATTATTTTGAGATCATGTGAGACCCCATTTATGCCATGCCCGTTTATTGTCTTCGGGGTAAAAAAGGCATCAGGAGCGTAAAAAGGGCCACCTATCATCCTACCAAGTACTGCACATCTACAGTATATACCTTCCAGGGATTGTCTTTCCCGCTAACATCCATCCATTCATTTTCTATGCCATTAGGGTCGCGAGTATGCTGGAGCCTATCCTAGCTGACTTTGGGCGGTAGGCGGGGTACACCTTCGACTGGTCACCAGTCAATCACAGGGCACATATTGCATAGACAAACAAACATTCACACTCACATTCATACCTATGGACAATTTAGAGTCACCAATTAAGCTAACATGCATGTTTTTGGAATGTGGGAGGAAACCGGAGTACCCGGAGAAAACTCACACACGCACGGGGAAGTCATGCAAACTCCACACAGAGACGCCCAACAGAGATTCAAACCTTGATCTCCTGACTGTGAGGCCAACATGCTACCCACTCATCCACTGTGCAGCCCTCCCGCTAACATAGAATGTCGATTCAACAGATGAGCTGATAGTCAAAGAGTACATCTGTAACAGGAGTGTTGCTTACAAGTGTGCAAAGCTTACATCAAGAAAACTGTAGAGGAGTGGTTGTCCTGCCTGCATACAAGATTGTTATTTAACAGAGGAGACAGTCAAAGGTTGTCTATATAAAAGGAGCGTTACCTCTGACGCTAAATTAAGGATTATTGCATTTTTTGCATTTCTATTTTGAAAATGACAACAGTAACCCTGAGGGCCGCCAGCTGAAGGCCCACTTTAGATGCTCATTGAGCGGAATTTTTTTCTTTTGTGCAATATTCCTGAAAATATTGGTTTGGTTTCAAATTTTACAATGTTTAGGACATTTGAATGCGGAAGATGCAGTACAGTTGTACACCCCCCACAAACTACTACTGCAAAAACTAACATATTATTTGAATGAATGAATACCTCCTTGGCAGGGTCTATTAAATCTGAACATTGTTTTTTTGGTGAAATTGCAAAGAGGAAAAGGCAGCTGCTCTTATACATTAAATCTGCTCCACTTTCACCCAACAGTAAAAGCTGCTTTGATTGGCTATACCGTGGAAGCGTATATAACCAATTTTGACCAAGAACGACATGCTTAAACAGGAAATGTAACAAATTGATATCCTGACCATTTGAGCATCCCAGATAAGACCGTCTCCTTCCACGCAAACAGATTTACCCTGAATCCTATCATCCATTCCGTCACGTAAAGCCTCAGGTGCTCGTAAAAATACAGGTAAGCCAAACCCCAACTCATATCGCCTGCAGAATGTGGAGCAAAAACCTCAAGAGGCCGGTCAACTTTAAAGCAGAAACAGGATGTCAGCAATCACCTTGGTTCTTATCTCACAATGGATAAGTCCTTCACCCGCTGCTCTTCTTCAAAGCTTGATGTTAATCCATCCAGGTCATGACCTCACTGCCAGAGGGAAAACAGGGATACTTCACACAAGCTGGATGAAAATATGGATCTGAAATTTGTATATTACACTTACATTTCGTTGTTTTGCAAAATGATGATGACTTCTTTCCAGTGTGATCCAGACCCGCACAAATGCCTAATTTAAAAATAAGTTGAGTGCCAAAGTAAAAAAAAAAATATGAGGGGAAAAGTCTGACTGTAGTGCTCAACAAAAACTATTATAGAAAAAAATATATAATTGTAATATTGTATGTAAAATATTATTATTAGGTATAAGTTTTACTAGAATAGTGTTTTTACAGATAGAAGAGCAAGATTTCTCCTTCGGATAAAAACTGTGAGCACAGTATGTGTGACAAAAAATTAATGAATTAATCACACAATAAATGAAAATAAATTGAACAATTTTGCTGGCCTAAGTATATTGCATGCATGTGCATGAAGGTCTGTTTTGCCTCCAAACAGGCAGGAAGAGAATTCACTGTGTGCATTGATTCTAGTACCTTGGCGCATTAGTTCCATGAACAGAGTGAGCCCTTTTGTCAGATGTACAGTTTCTTTGTCTCGGTGGGTGGAGGCGTACACATAAGAGTGCAAAAAAAGGGAAACGTAAAAGACCTTAATTTTTTTTTTTAATTAAGACATTAAATTAATTGGTTGCTATATATTGTTCATTGTACTTTTATTAAAAGTAAAGTTAAGTGAAGTTCTTCTTGTATTTGTAATCTCGTGTTTCGTGACTTGTGACATATTTAGCATGAAAAAGTCTGTTCTATTGGTCTGCTCAAAAAGGTTTTGAGTTAATATAATTAGGACACATTTTCTTGGATGTCAGATGACACCATGATATTGGCCGGTATTGGCATAAAAGTGAAATATAGATAAAAATAGAAATATAGATCTCGTGAGGCCCCTAGTCCTTACTCTAATAAATAAGAATATGCATATTAGGATTTGTATTATCATTGTTATAAATGTTATTCCATTCCATTCCGGGTCCGGGTCGCGGGGGCAGCAGTTTCAGTAGGGAAGTCCAGACTTCCCGGTCTCCAGCGACCTCTTCCAGCTCCACCAGGAGGACACCAAGGCGTTCCCAGGCCAGCTCCTCAACCTCTTAAGGTGAGGAGCTCACGACCATAGGTGAGGGTGGGAACGTAGATCGATCGGTAAACAGAGAGCTTTGCCTTCCGGTTCAGCTCTCTCTTTACCACGACCATCCAGTACAGCGACCGCATTACTGCGGATGCTGCAGTGATCCGTCTGTCGATCTCACGCTCCAACCGTCCCTCACTCGTGAACAAGACCTCGAGATACTTGAACTCCTCCACCTGAGGCAAAACCTCACTCCCAACCCGGAGGGTACAGTCCACCCGTTTCCGACTTAGAACCATGGCCTCGGATTTGGAGGTGCTGAGTCTCATCCCAGAAGCTTCACACTCAGCTGCAAACCGCTCCAGTAAACGCTGAAGGTCACAGCCTGATGAGG
>QODF01000074.1:184125-213384 GCA_024372805.1 Oostethus manadensis
GGCCAGACTGAGATGGTTCGGACATGTCCAGAGGAGAGATAGTGAATATATTGGTAGAAGGATGCTGAGTTTTGAATTGCCAGGCAGGAGGCCTAGAGGAAGACCAAAGAGGAGGTTTATGGATGTAGTAAAAGAGGACATGAAGGTAGTTGGCGCAAGAGAAGAGGATACAGAAGACAGAGTTAGATGGAGGCAATTGATTCGCTGTGGCGACCCCTAAAGGAATGCAGTAATAATTCCTTGGCCTATTTCAGTCAATTTCTCCAAAAAGGTTTAGTGAATCAGATTAAGTAAATTTTGGGTACCAACACTTTTTGTGGCGCTCATCAAATAGTTTTTTAATCTTGTTAACAAACAAACCCACCAAACTGTGTTTTGGTCCGAGGTTCATTAATTAGAAGCTTGCACAATTTAATCAAAAACTATTTTTTTTTATTTTCCCCCCGCAATCGTTCTACCATCCACAAACAAAACAACAACCCTTCTTTAGAGGAGATAATTAGGTCGGTATGTTGGTGGGGGGCACTATCGCAATGTTGCATTAATTTGCCCACATTTTTCCCCAGATAGAGCAGTTTTATAGCAAAACAATACACTGTAAAATAACAACAGTGAAAAACACGCCTTTTCTCCCCCTTACACAAGGTCTGATTATTATACACGTGGGAAAACACGTGTTGAAACCATGTAACCTTCAAACTCTGGCGGTGGCCCCTGTGTTGCTGTCAAAAAGCATTTCTTAGCTCCCACCTGTGAATAGGTTGACACATTCACAAGGTAATCCATCTGCTGGGCTAACACACATGCAGATGGTCTCTGCAGGTACGTCCTATAGGTCCTGTTGCAACATGAAAGCAGCAGGCACGCAATTGAAGGACTCATCCTTGCACACAGGAAGTTGCCGAATGCTTGGTTTTGTGGATACAGTGGGGTGTTCACATAAGCTTACTCTTCCACGCGTGAACAGCTGCAAACAAATGGGTAAAAATTAGTCAAAACATGCATCCTGACTACAGTAGCCCATCCATCAATAGTGTTCAAAATAATAGCAGTCCAATGCGACTAACCAGATGAATCAGTTATTAGTATATTTTTATTGCTACATGGCAAACATTTTTTGAACACACCCTTTTCAAATAATTGGCCAATTACACAGCCTTAAGAGCTTGCACATTGTGAATGCTTGTGTTTTCTGAGAATCTACTGCACCCACTGGTAACTTGTTTGCCATGTTGCAATACAAATATACTAATAACAGTGATTCATCTGGTTAGTCACATTGAACTGCTATTATTTTGAACACTACTGTACTGTATGTTGCACAGGCGATTATGCTTTCTGACTATTACACTACATAGTAATGTAGTAATGTACTGTTATTGAACCACAAAGTTTGCCCAAGTAAATCAGACTGACTAGAAATTTCTCATACGGCTATATGAAACAACCACTGTAACTCTAGGATGTTTAGCTGAATAACCATGGAAACTGGAACACAGCTTTAGGAGACTGACAAAAACGTCAGGCAAACCAGGCATTTCCAAATAATCAATACCTTTAACATCAAAACTGTATTGTGGTAAAATTGTGGCATGCTTGAGTCGCCAAAATAGTCAGATCAGATAGTCAGATAGTCAGTCATTCTGTAGCTTGTACAAATACATGATCCAAACAACATGTACACCACGTGGGCATACAAATAAATATCTGAACACAATACTCATGCCAAAAAACACCCATGTATTCCCGCCGCAAGGCATGCTGGGTAGATTGGGGTACTCTTTATCCCAACATTTTGCTGTTTTTGTCGCCTTTTTGCTTGATTACTTTATAAGTTTAGGTCGTCAGAAAAGTAAACAAGGAGGGACGTTAACATTTCTCAATGATCATCAGAGAAGATTGCGTGCAAGATTGTGACGGGCAGCCGATGTCAAATATTTGCCAAATCAAAACTTGCGAATCAAACAGAAAAATGGATTCGCTGTGGCAACCCCTGAAGGGATAAAGGGGGATAACCCAAAAGCAAAAGAAGAAGAAGACGGTTGGTATCTGATGTTTCATTGTTCATAGTTAATATTGTTGTTGCCACTGAACTACCTAGCATGCCTTGCGGCATTTGGAAATACCAGTTTTAAGTTACGTGTTATATTTAGAGCTTAGTAGTAGTAGTTTATTTATGTGGTGCATTACCTTACTGTGTATGTATTGTTTTCATTTCATTGCATCATGAGCAAGCATGTCAGTCTGTTTGATGACCACCTATATATAGACCAAAGTCCACCAAATATTTTAACCCAATGTGGCTCACAAGGCAAAAAGTCTGCCCATTCCTGCTCCAATGGTTATAACACTTAGATGATATCGCGGTTACGTGTACACTACCACGTTTTCCCAAGCATTTTAAGCACAATTCTGATTCTGCCTTTCCTAAAATAACTACAATGTCACTCAGTGAAGTGCAGACCTCCACCAAGGCTCATGTTCATTTCATTCATTCATTTTCTGTACCGCTTATCCTCATTAGGGTCACGGGGATGCTGGAGCCTATCCCAGCAGACTTTGGGCGAGAGGCGGGGTACACCCTGGACTGGTCGGCAGTCAATCGCAGGGCACATATAGACAAACAAACATTCACACTCACATTCATACCGATGGACAATTTAGAGTCACCAATTAACCTAATATGCATGTTTTTGGAATGTGGGAGGAAACCGGAGTACCCGGAGAAAACCCACTCCTGCACGGGGAGAACATGCAAACTCCACACAGAGATGCCCAACGGAGATTTGAACCCAGGTTTTTCAAGATCTCCTGACTGTGTGGCCAATGTGCTAACCACTCAGCCGACGTGCGGCCCCAAGGCTCATGTTAACAAAATAATTTGTGAAAGGGCCATAATTGTGCTTTAGTTAAGAGGCTACTTCCTAAGACCACCACAGCTTGAGCCTTATTATCCCGAATCTTTTTTGTGAACGTGTCTATGATGTCTAATGCAGACTTTTTTGTGCAAGTGCAAGGAGCCAGACCACTTCAGGGGAGATTCAACAGCTTGAGAAAAATTAAGAAAAACTGCTTTTGTACGCTAACTTCAGTTATTTTTTAAAGGCAATTAATTTTATGTAGCTTCACAAATTATCAGGGTGTTATTACATTCTCTGCGCTACACTACTCGGGAGAACAAAATCTTCCGGGTTGGTTGTGTCGTTCAGGCTGTTAGGATGCTGTGCAGCATTCCATGCCACCACTGGGCCTTGAAACTCTGGCAAGTGACTAAAGACAAGTTGAAAGTACACAGCACTGCAACACAATATAGCTTCGCTTATGAAACAAAGTAAGTTACTGTATGACAAGGTTTTTTTCCATGCAGTCATTTTCTACCCCTTATCCTGTTAAGTGTCACAGGTGAGCTGGAGCCTATCCCAGCGGAGGTGAGGTACACCATGCACTGGTCACCAGTCAATCACTCACATTCACTATGGAGTGCAGCCCAGACAATGTTCTAAAGTTTGGGTCTGGGTGTTCTACAGTATAATATTATTCATATTTCAGTATAATGTTATTTATATTTTTAAATAGGGGAGTACCGAAACAATATTTTCACCGATACAATATTGATATTACAGTCTTGAGTTTCGGACGATATCAATCCAATATCAGCACAAATCATTCCTAATTGTATTACTTACTTTGTTGTATAGAATGTTGGAAAAGTTTTGATGAAGTGATATTACTCAAACAGAGGAAATTAGTTATTAACAGTAAATATGAGAAAAACGGGCACATTTACTTCTTTATGTGGGCTATACTTTTTTCCATAATGTAGTGTAACCTTTTGACTCACGGGCCACATTGAGTAAAAAATTTGGCGGGGAGGGGCCGTCTATACAGTATATAGGTGGTCATCAAAAAGAACAACATACTTGCTCACATTGCAACAAAATAAAAACAATAAATCCACAGCAAGGAAACGCATCACATAAACTACTACTATACTATGTGAGTGATAAACAACTAAGCTCTAAATATAACGCGTAACTTATAACAGTTTTTTCCAAATGCTCGCAGGGCATGCTGGGTAGACCAGCGGGAACTACATGTATGAACTATAAAGAACGATAGATTGGATAACAAGAGTATGTTAACATCCCTCCTTGTTTATTTTTCCGACAAACTCAACATATTTTGCAGTCAAGCAAAAACATGACAAAAACAACAAAATGTTGGGAGAAAGAAAAAAAGCTACCCATCATGTCTTGCGCTGGGAATTATTATTATTTTTTTTTTTACATGGGTATTGTGTGCAAATATTTATTTGTACACCCACATGGTGCATATGGTACACATTGTGCTTGGATTGCTTTTTACTACAATGTACAGATTGCATCTAACCATTTTGGCGACGCAAGCGTGCCACAATAGCACTTCAAGTCATGTTGCCGGCTACAGTTTTGATGTCAAAAGCAGGTCGGATGAAGATGCTTCACGGGCCTGATGTGGCTTGCATGCCGTGTGATGCTGCTTCATATGTACAATGAGGTTGGTCGTATGAAACTTTCTTGGTTCTGTGTCAACATGGGTAACTTATGCATGACACATTATTCACTCAGCTGCAATTTTTTTTTTCTTTGTTGTTTTTTTTCTGAAATTCTTTGTTGATATTGGCCCCATATCCGATATCAAAATCGGATCATATTTATCATGCACCCCTAATTCATATAATATCTGTTGTGGCAAACGTGGCACTTAATTTGCTAGGCTAGAGAAGTGGCCAAGAGGAACCTACTGTATGTTCTGAATAACCCTTTATGTTCCTAATTTTTATTAATAAAAAAGACTGATAAGATTGGACCAGTTGTACTTTTTTTGAATACTTGAAACCATGTTTTTGTGGTATACCTGATGGAGCCCCATCGGCCCCCAGGTAACTGAAGTTTAAGACCCCTGATTTCACGTCTACAGTTAACAGTTTTTGGAGAATACAACCAGCTCTTCGATTGGGTGTGATTATGTCATGCTGGTGGGTGAATGATGTTTGTTGTTTGTACAATCTGATCAGAAGAAAAGTGTGTTCTGACCCTGAGGTGGGAGTAAAAGGATAACCTGTCATCTTGTTCCTAAGCAACACACTAAGCAGAGTGAAAGAGCTTTAGCATGCACTGCAGGAAATAAAAAGCACCTACATGTCCTAAAGCCATAAGGGTGTTTAAATCATCAAATGGTCTCTTTTGGCACAAACGTTTTCAGTAGTACAATTACGTGCATTTCCTCTTCAAAAAAATCACATTGATTTCTGGAGATTAAGCATTCATAATTTAAATGCTACTATCAGCATGGAAGGGATTCTTTGCATAAATGTGTCACCTCATTTCCTGTTCCATTTTATCAGCATGCACTGATGCATGTGAAATGATGGACAGGTTGCTGATTGGGAGGAACGGCTCAGCAATGCTTCGCATTCTCTGTAAAGTGAAAGTAAATTTACCAACTACCTTTAGTGTTAACAGAATTACTGTCATGGTTATTTACCTAACCTGTAAACAAAGTTCATTGGAAGCAGGTTTGTGTTTAATTGCCCTGTAAAACATACTGCATACTGTGTTAAAATAGTCTCTGGCTTTAGTGTTACAAAGGAGGTGGGTGTAAATAAGCCTGTCTTCCCATCCCTTTTTGAGCCAAATTATTTTCTGTTTATACTGTATATATACTTTGCTTATGTTCTGTGTATCTGCCATACATTATATGCATACTGTATATACTGTACGTATACATGTATTATATATCTTTGTCTTATTTCCTCAGTGTACTGTACCCAGTGTGGGTGCAGTGTATACAGTAACATAAAATATGTGCTATTTTATTTTTTGTGGCTCGAAAAATAAAGAATCAATCAATCAAAATCAGTATGACGCAGTACAATTGTACACCACAGTGCAGTTCTTGTTTTTTAAGCTACCTCTAAAGCCATGCAATTTGTAATTTGACCAAGATATCTAAATTTACCCCAAAATACACAATATTTTGCTGTCATGCTTTACCATAGAGCGATTCACTTCTTTTTACATTTCCTTTATATTGATCAAATGTGACGTAAAACATCGCATGTACAGTGGAACCTTGGTGAGTGCCATTATTCCTTCCAGAAAGACAGACTCTAACCGAATACATTTTTTCCATAAGAAATAATGTAAATCCAATTAATCTGTTAACATAAAACTTATTTTTGTAGTTTTACAATTCTAGTTTAACATGCAGTAAGCATTTTGGGTTACTTTGACCCCTAAAAAAGTCATTGTTCTGAAAAATAGGATGTGGCAGCAAGATTACCACCTTCCTGTTTTGCCAGGAGTTATTTCTTGAATTAAAGAAACTGTTTCTCCCCTCAATAACCCAAAAGTTACAACATTTTGATAACAAAGGTAGAAAAACACTGTTGAAATCAAGAAATATTATTTATACAGTATGCATTTAGAAGTGTTTCATGCATATAAAATTATAATTGAAAACTATAAAAACGTGTTTTGTATTAACATGTTTGGGAGTCGATCGCTAACGACATCATAGAGAGACATACCTGACTGGTTGCCATTTTGTTAGCAAGTCAAGAATGTTAACAGGATGTTTTGTGATAACAATAAAAAAAACACGTTAAAAACTCAGTTGGACTCACACAAAACCATGCAAGCCAAGGTGGTGGTGACAGTTTGACAGATGATTTCCATTCCATTCCATTTTCCTCCGCTTATCCGGGTCCGGGTCGGCAGCAGTTTCAGTTGGGAAGTCCAGACTTCCCGGTCCCCGGCGACCTCTTCCAGCTCCACCGGGAGGACACCAAGGCGTTCCTAGGCCAGCTGTGAGACATAGTCCGTGCAGCGTGTCATAGGTCTTCCTTGGGGCCTTCTCCCGGCTGGGCATGCCCGAAACACCTGACCAAGGAGGCGCCCGGGAGGCATCCGGACTAGATGCCCGAGCCACCTCAACTGGCTCCTATCAATGTGAAGGAGCAGCGGCTCTACTCTGAGCTCCTCCCGGATGGCCGAGCTCCTCACCCTATCTTAGGGTGAGTCCAGCCACCCTATGAAGGAAACTCATTTCCACCGCTTGTATCCGCGATCTCATTCTTTCGGTCAAGACCCATAATTCATGACCATAGGTGAGGGTGGGAACGTACATCGCTCGGTAAACAGAGAGCTTTGCCTTCCGGCTCAGCTCTCTCTTCACCACGACGGTCCGGTACAGCGACCGCATTACTGAGGATGCTGCACCGATCCGTCTGTCGATCTCACGCTCCAAACTTCCCTCACTCGTGAACAAGAACCCGAGATACTTGAACTCCTTCACCTGAGGCAAGACCTCACTCCCAACCCGGAGGGTACAGTCCACCCGTTTCCGACTGAGAACCATGGCCTCGGATTTGGAGGTGCTGAGTCTCATCCCAGAAGCTTCACACTCAGCTGCAAACCGCTCCAGTAAACGCTGAAGGTCACAGCCTGATGAGGCCATAAGGACCACATCGTCTGCAAATAGCAGAGACGAGATCCTAAGGTCACCAAGCTGGACTCCCTCAACACCTTGACTGCGCCTAGAAATTCTGTCCATGAAGATTATGAACAGAATCGGTGACAAAGGGCAGCCTTGGCGGAGGCCAACGTTCACCGGAAACAAGCTCGACTTACTGCTGGCAATGCGAACCAGGCTCCTGCTTCGATTGTACAAGGACCGAATGGCACGTAGAAGCGGACCATCAATCCCGTACTCCCGGAGCACCCCCCACAGGACACCACGAGGGACACGGTCGAATGCCTTTTCCAGGTCCACAAAGCACATGTAGACTGGTTGGGCAAACTCCCACATACCCTCGAGTACCCTTGCAAGGGTGTAGAGCTGGTCCAGTGTTCCGCGACCGGGACGAAAACCACATTGCAGCTCCTCTAACCGAGGTTCGACTAACGGTCGTACCCTTCTCTCCAGCACCCTGGAGTAGACTTTCCCAGGAAGGCTGAGGAGTGTGATCCCCCTATAGTTGGAACACACCCTCCGGTCACCCTTTTTAAAAATGGGGACCACCACCCCGGTCTGCCAGTCCAGAGGTACTGTTCCTGACTTCCATGCAATGTTGTAGAGGCGTGTCAACCAACACAGTCCTCCAACATCCAGAGCCTTGAGAAATTCTGAGCGGAACTCGTCTACCCCCGGAGCCTTGCCACTGGGGAGTGATTTGACTACCCCAATTACCTCAGCCACGGTGATAGAACTGTCCACGTACGTATCCTCAGACTCTGCTTCCTCTATGGAAGGCATGTCAGTGGGATTGAGAATCAATGAGTGTTTGGTGCCAATTGCTCTACATTTTAGTCTCCATAACCCCTTTGAGGAAAAAACTAATTGCACATTGATACTTCATTTGCATACCAGGACAAAAAGTACTCCAGAATCACTTTCAAAATTGTACTTTTTTGCAGGATCTAACAGGACGTATGGACAAGCAGGAGAAAGCAGAAGCTGCAATCAAGATAACTATTGAGGTCAAAACAATACACACATTGATACTTCATTTGCATACAAAGGACAAAAAGTACTACGGTATCACTTTCAAAAATGTACTTATATAGTAATTTACCTGACGTATGAACAAGCAGGACAATAATGACAAGTTGAAACACATNTGCACTTATGGACATTCTTATGTTCGAACATGGTGTTTGTTATCGACAAACTGTAGTTCGCACACCACACGGGTTCAGGTCAGGTCAGGGAGGTCAATCTTCCCAAACACGCCCCTCCAAGTCACATTGTCATTGCCCACATGGGGGTTGAAGTCCCCCAGTACAACTATGGAGTCACCAGCTGGGGTGCTCTCCAGAACCTCTCTGATAGACTCCAAGAAGGCTGTGTACTCTGAACTGCAATTTGGCACGTACGCACAAACCACAGTCAGGACCCTTTCCCCAGCCCTAAGGCGTAGGGAAATAACCCTCTCGTTTACTGGGGATGACTCCAACACAGAGGCACCAAGCCGGGGGGATAATAATAAGCCCACACCAGCTCGCTGCCTCTCCCCTGCAGCAACTCCAGAAAAGAACAAGCCCCTCTCAAGGAATTTGGTTCCACAGCCCAAACTGGGGGTTAAGGTGAGTCCGACTATATCTAGTCGGAATGTCTCAGCGTCTTCCACAAGCTCGGGCTCCTTCCCCACCAGAGAAGTGACATTCCATGTCCCAAGAACCAGATTTGGCCGCCAAAGACCAGGTCGCCCGGACACCCGCCCTCGACCACTGCCCAAATCGCAATGCACCGGACCCTTATGCTTGCCCCTGCAGGTGGTGGGTCTGTGGGGGGGATTTCCATTTACAATATTCACTATAGGATACATCTTTGAGTATTTCCTATGAGAAAAATTGTAAATTAAAAAAATCCATAATATTAAGTGAATAAGTGTCAAAAAGCACTGCAGAAGATGGCCAAGATAAATGATCACAAATGACACTGTCTTTAAATGATGTTTGGTTATTCCACCCATTTTATTTCAACTTAATGCAGTTTAATCCATCACAGTTAGTGCACATGCAAAGTATCTTATTTGAATGTCGTTTTTAAAAGTATCCTGTATTAACACTAAAATGAACTGAATTGGAACAATACAGAAAAACAACGCGCACAAAGATCACTTTAATAAAGCGTAAAACACGTATTCATGTCTTTTTTTTTAAAGAAAGAAAGTCAAGACAGTAAAGGTATGACTAAACACTTTTGTTATGTCTACTTTGTGAAAAACAAACCTAAATACCTTGTATTTCCAGTAAATAGCTTGTCAATGTGAGGAGTTTTATAGCGGATTACTTTCCTGTAGGTTGTGTAAATCCAGCTACCAGTCTGCTAAAAAGAAATCAGATAAATGATTAAATAAAGCTGTGCTGCTTAATGAAAAAAGTCAGCCAAATACCATTTGCTGCCTAGAGTTAATAGATGAACTGCAACATCCGCATATCAACTCCTAATTTAACAGTACTCTACCTGTCTCAATGAGCAGGACACAACCCATAGCACCGTCATAAAAGAAACTGCAGCAACATGACAAAAATACTGCACACATATAAAATAAACAGTCACCGTTAAAGAAGCGACAACAGCATAGTCATGGGGAATAAGATAAAATACTCAAATCTGCTGGATGAAATCCATATTCTGATGCGATGCCGAGAGTCGGATATGTCAGCGCGGTGTTAGACAGCAAACAGGCACAAAATAGTGTTGTGTGCCTGAGTGATGGAGGTAGAAGTGTCTTTAATGTTGAGCTCATGGGCCTATGGTTACCATAGGCAAGAATGAATTTGAAAACAACCGACTACCTACCTCGATATCTTTAAAAGAGAAGGAGCATATGGCTTTTTAGTGGCAAACGTCACTTTCAACTGTGAAGGAATGGCTTGTAGATAAATTGCAAGGTGCTGACATTGAGAAGGTGTAATGTAGCTAAACATTTCCAAAGACTTACGGGACTGTTGGGAGTTTTGGCCATGAAGTTGTATGTCATCCCCATCACCGGTGTAACACATTTACAGTGACATTTTCCCCCCGCTTTGATCCACAAGACGAGTTCTGGTCAGTTCTTGCTATTGAAGAAAACAGTTCAGACTAGTTGGTGGGGTCACACAAGTAAAGCTTTTTGCTTCTCAAAACATTATGGGTTCAAATGAGTTATACATTTGTATCACTGTTATTTTCTCTTCCTTCATATCACTGTGCACTTCCGCCTGCTCATTGTTGTGTATATGTTTCATAATGTTTGCATTCAAGGATGACAACGGTTTAATTACTATCACCTTATCAAATTATATGCACTCACCCACAATCCAGGTATATTCTGGTCTATTTATTTTTATTCTATTTATAATGATTGTCACTCATCATGATTCCTATCTAATTTATTTACCACAAGTCATTGACTACTGCTTTAACACACTGTCACATTAACCTTACTTATGCATTTCAAACTTACTAAATGCAGAAACTGAATTAATGTATTGAAATAAGGGGATATCAACTTTTTTTTAATGTGGATGTATTACTCTTTTAAACGCATATTGTTTTGCGAAGAAAAACGCTTTACTTAAATGACCCCACCAACTAGCCAGAACTACTTTCCTCGACAGCAAAAACAGACCAGAATTGGTCTCACGGGACAAAGTGGTGAAGAAAGTCACTGCTGAAGGGGATTCGTACAAATTCATGTAAAAAAATAAATAAATAAATAAAACTATCCCTTTTAAGATCATATTTCACACAGGGTCATACAGTAAAAGGTGGGTAAAAAAAATGGCAGGCACACCAAAAATATTACCTTTTACATAAAATGTTGCTGCCTTTAAGCCAGATCAGTGTTCAATCAAAAAAACAAATCCAATATGTCAAAGACTTTCAATAAATGAATCATACTAGTTTAGACCATTGGAAAACAAGGGCACATTTTGGAACCTTGACTATCTTTGGGATCTTGGGAAGGTAAGGGCTTTTCTAGGTGCTTTTCACATTTCCCAAGGCATCTTGAGGTTGGAAATCCCTGCAATCATTCAAGACAATGACTCCCAGAATGAAAAAGTGCAATTTCTTTAAAAATTACGTGCGAAAGCTAAGAAATGTCGAGCCAAAATGCCAAACTCTGGACTGTAACGTTGAATAATACTGTACATCATAGCATATTGTTAAGTCCCCAGTTCCTATTTAACGTGATCCCCAGAGCAGTGTCGGGATGACATCAAAGATTGGGTGCTAATCCAAACCCCTTTTCCACCACACAGTACCGACTTGGCACACTGTAGCTTTTCTATTTGCTATAAACAGTTAAATCGGCCACATTTTTTCCACTTCATATCAGATCTCAATATCTGATATCAGCTGATACCAATACTACTCCAATTTTTGAGCTTTACCAATACCATCCATCCATCCATTTTCTATACCGCTTATCCTCATTAGGCTGGAGCCTATCCCAGCTGACTTTGGGCGGGAGGCGGGGTACACCCTTAACTGGTCGTCAGTCAATCCCAGGGCACATATAGACAAACAAACACTCACACTCACATTCATACCTATGGACAATTAAGAGTCGCCAATTAACCTAACATGCATGTTTTTGGCATGTGGGAGGAAACCGGAGTACCCGGAGAAAACACGCATGAGGAGAACATGCAAACTCCACACAGAGATGCCCAACGGAGATTTGAACCCTGAACCTCCTGACTGTGAGGCCAACATGCAACCCATTCAGGCATTGTGCGGCCCCGCAATAGCAATACTGGAGCTGCTATTTACCTTAATATTAATATTATAGTCCAGTCCAGGATGTACCCCGCCTCCCACCCAAAGTCAGCTGGGATAGGCTCCAGCGTACCTGCGACCCTAATGAGGATAAGCGGCATAAAAAATGGATGGATGGATGAATAATATTATTGTAGCGTCTACAGTTGTAAGAATAACGGAGGTGGTCAATCAACAACCGCTTTACAAAAGAGGTTACTGTATGCCGCAACATGGCCAAAAGAATATCAGCAAATGTCTCCACACATGCAGCTCTGCACATACATGCACGCACGCACACACACACAAGCATTGAGCCTGACGTGTTCACGGAAAACACAGAGCTCTTAACGTCACACATAACCACCGGGTCACATTTTACCATATTTGAGCGGCCATGAACGTGTTAGGCGGAAAGCTTTTATGTGGAGGACAAATAAGTTTGCAGATACTTTTTTGGCTATGTTTGCTGATATTCTTCAAGCTATATTTGCTGAAAAATGTGGCTTACGAATCGGCAGTTTCCGATTATGTGAGTTATGCTGGTATAATGGACACTGGATTGGATCGGTACGGCTGTGAACTACTGCGGGTTGCTCATTGCTTGAGCAGTTCTTGGGACAGAAAAAAAACACAAAAATTAACACTGCAGTCTCCACTATGCTGCAGCGTACCTCAGTCACCTCTTGGATAAAATTAGTTTCTTTACCTTGGCCATCATGCCGAGAAGTAAAAAAGGGCGAAATACCATACATACTGTAACAAATACTATGCAGTGGGAAAGCATTTTATTTTTCCACTTTTGATTTCCTTGCAGAAAATGTCCACCTTTTTGTATGCCGAATGCTGTTTGCTGATTTTGTTTATTTGTGTGAGTGCTAGACTACCTCAGAAACGACTGCAAAATGTTCAACCCTGCATAAAAGAATGGCTATGAGGGACACCAAGAACAATGCAGTTAGTACCAAATTATTGCACAAGGAAACCTGAAACTATTCTATTGCTTTTACAAAAAAACTGGGATTATCATTAACATTGATGAGGAAATCTGTAAAACTTGATTGTCACTGTTTTTTGCAACAAACAACGTCCGCATTTCTGCGTAAGCCCGCATTGGTATCTAGAGCCTACAACATCTCACCATTTAAGATCAGTAAATATGATTGCACACCTTTTCTTTCAGTCACTCAGATCAATAAGGAAAGTTCTTCATGATCTGATAGGAATCATGGATTCAAGAGATTATCTGCCTAAGGTTTTTGCATATTATCAAAAAAACTCTTACGATGTGGTGGGAAATTTTTCCCCCCCGACGTGTGAAACATTACGATGCGGTACCAGCCCTTTGTTCAAACGAGGAGGAATACTCACGGATACTAGGACGATAGAAAACTTTGCTGCAAGTGAGTTTGAAGTATGATGTTAAAATGCTGGTCACATCCAGAGATTGTCCCTGAATCGGAACAAGGGTTTCGATATTCGGACCTGAGCTTTTAGCAAAAAGCTGTTGTGATCAGCCAAGTAGGATTCAGTTTGTGTGAGAGCAAGTTTTTTTTCTCTCACCATTTTGACACTACAGAGAGTTAGCTAGTTGACTTCTGACCCAAAATTATCCGACTTAACACAAAGTCGGATAATTACTGGGGTTTTTTTTTTTCATCCAGTCTGACTTCATTCCAGCCAAAGTGATGCAACAGGAGCGGAATTGAAACCAACCTCTAAGTGAACAAAGTCTTTTATTTCCTATTACTAGTTAGGTGCTGCACATCTTGAATACTTTGCTCCTCGATGCAGCTTTGATTGCGTTATGTTAGGTACTCAGGTTATGTTAGGTGCTGTGCTGAAGCTAACTGTGCTTAGCAACAATATGCTAAAAGCAGGAATCTGTGAGCATGTTTAAGTTGAGATAATAAGTCTGCAAATTTCGAAACAACTGTCAGACTGTCGGTAGCAATTAAAGTCTGCAGAACCAGGAAACTGTTTGAGGCGTTGCTAACAAAGCGGTGCAACCATCAACCATGATCAAAGGCCACCGCCATTGACAAGCATAGTTTTTGCATTCCTGTCTCACAGGGCAAAGAAATGCTCTACTTCTTTAAACCGCATCTTGAGTAATACTGGGTTTCATGGGCCCATTTTTAAAAAACATATACATGTTTTCCAAAAATGGGCCTTAAAAGAGGGGTTGTTTTATATTTGGGTCAATACGGTAAGCAGTGGAGCATTTGTTTACTTGAAATCAGTGACATGGGGCCATTTTCGATGCATGGCAAGAAAAAACCAACAAGTGCCTGCTGAGACAGTTTGTTTTAAGGAACAGTACACGTAAAACGCTTAACAGGGGAACAAAAAAACAAGGTGGCAGACATCCACTCGTCATCGTGTGCCATTCCACAAAAATGCAAAAAAGTAAAATAAAACGAAAAAAGGAGAGGAGCCATGAGGAGCTGAGTAGGTGTGCTGGGCCAGTGATTTAACATAAAAGTTACTTAGTGGTTACACATTGGTGGAGATCTTGTACTTAGGAGACATGTTGTTATGGAACCAAATGAAGCTAAATATGACGCCCATGGTTTTGGGAATGCCCTCGTTGTAGGCAAACGTCATGGCTTCGTGCAAGGGAACTTTGACCACCTCGATGAGCTCGCCTTCCCGCGGCTCACCTCCACCGGCACTCACGCAGTTGTCGTCAGACACCTCGGCATAAAACATGGTCTGCTTGGCACCTGTGACCCCCACACCAGACCTGGAGACAACAGAGGCAAATTTCAGTGAGAATGGAAGAGTAGAATTTGAAAGTATCCACTGTGTTGTCATTACTATTTGCAGTCATCCCTCGTTTGATGATGTCAATTTGTTCTAGACCTTACCGTGATAAGTGAATATCAATTCAATATTTTCGCAGTTTTACCATAGAAAACCTGTTTAGAACCTTCTACTGTATACAAGGTTTATAACAATATTAGAGATATTGAAACATAAAACATTGGGAAAGTTCCTTTCTTTTTTTTTACTACTGGTACTTCCTGGGTGGCTATTGTTTTGTCAAGGCAACATTACTAACACCTAGCGATCAGTGTAGAATACTACAAGAATCCCTCATTTATAGTGGTTCCAGACCAATTTCCGTGAAGTCGATTCCAATATTAATGAATGGAATATTTTCCACATAGTTACAACATAGAAAACCTGTTTTCTAAAAGCAGTTTTCAAAGTAAAAAAATAAAAAATACATAGGCTACAACCAACGACAATGATCATTTACAGTGACAGGTTTTCCCGCTGTGATTGGATTGGATTATGAATATAAACAAAATCTTCAAGATTAAACCCTATTAATGCACAAAATAATCATAAAAGTTAATTATTTGTTCATATGATGCACACACAGCAATGTCATGTCTCACTTCTCCGTTCTCCTTGTGACGTGAGGCAATCAGACGATCATTAGGCGCCAATTGTTTTCGGTTTTTATTCACATACCCCCTACAATTGGCATAACCCACTATGAGAACCTTGACTCTAGACATTAAATAACATCATTTTCACCTTTCACTAATATTACCCAATATAGTAGATATAACTATTATTATGATAATGACGACTATTATTATTGTGCCTGTTGGGAGATAATCCATCCATCCATCCATTTGCTTCCACTTATCCGAGGTCGGGTCGCGGGCGCAGCAACCCAAGCAGGGAAGCCCAGACGTCCCTCTCCGCAGCCACTTCTTCCAGCTCTTCCCAGTGGATGCCGAGGCGTTCCCAGGCCAGCTGAGAGACATAGTCTCTCCAACGTGTCCTGGGTCTTCCCCGAGGCATCCTACCAGTTGGACGTGCTCTGAACTCCTCCCCAAGAAGGCGTTCGGGAGGCATCCTAACCAGATGCCCGAGCCACCTCATCTGGCTCCTCTCAATGCGGAGGAGCAGCGGTTCTACTCCGAGTCTCTCCGGGATGACAGTGCTTCTCACCCTATCTCTAAGGGAGAGCCCAGCCACCCTGCGGAGAAAACTCATTTCAGGCGCTTGTACCCGCGATCTTGTCCTTTCGGTCACTAACCAAAGCTCATGACCATAGGTGAGGGTAGGAACGTAGATCGACCGGTAAATCGAGAGCTTTGTCTTTTGGCTCAGCTCTCTTTTCACCACGACAGACCGGTGCAGAGTCCGCATCACTGCAGACGCTGCAGTGTCTGTCCGCCTGTCCAGATTTCCAGTTGGGAGATAAATAATAATCAAATAAGCCTCAGCAGTCAAGTCTGGTGTATGTTATTATTGACACCCGGTGGCACGTATAGACTTCAGTTATTTGTATTTTAAATCATTTGGAACATTTTTATTCTTGAAAATGCTTGATTTGGGCTATAATCAACCACAAAACAGTGATCATTTATAAATTAACATTAAGGATATTTTTTGAAAAACTTTAAAGAGTGAGTGAGTGAGTGAATGTCATATCTTTATTTTAGTTCATTTAATAATAATAATAATGCCTCACACTTGTTATGCGCTTTACAAAGCCTCTCAAAGCGCTTACACTGAGGTCATTATTCATTCACTCCACACTTGGTGAAGGTAAGCCACAGCTGCCCTGGGGCAGACTGACGGAAGCGAGGCTGCCAGTGTGCGCCATCGGCCCCTTCAACACTCACACACACACCACTTTCATACTAGGCAATGTGGGTGAAGTGCCTTGCCTAAGGACACAAGGAAAGTTTATTTCCTCCCGCTGTGGCACCTGGTGTTCCTCTGAGGTCTCCCATCCAAGTACTGACCAGGCCCTGCCCTGCTTAGCTTCTGAGATCTGACGGGATCAGGCTTTGACAGGCAGGTTTGGCCACATTTAATCGATTTTAGGCTCGAAAACGCTTAACTTAGGCCAAAATTATGTACATTTAATTTAAACTTGCATATTTTTTTACCAGTGATATGCAGTAGTCAGCCACAAAACAGCAATGATTTATCAATTCATATAAAACTGTGAAACCGAAATTTAAACCGCAATGTGGCAAAGGAGGACTATGTATGTATTCAATCCTAAAATCTGAAACTATTGTTAGTATGAATTGTAGAATGTAGAATGTATTGTACGTAAATGTTTTGATTCAGATGAATCAAAATTATCCATTACAAAGCTCAATGTAGTTATCAGATATATCAAACAATTGCTACCCCAAACAACAACCAGTACAATATGTATGCCATTTCACTAGCTGAGTGTTTATAATACACAACAAAGCCCATTTAACCACAGTAAATTGTCATGGCATTTCAGCAGGCTGTGACCTTAGCGTGCTGCTTCACCACCACACAATGCACTTCCGTCAAAACCATGCACCCTCATAGGGGTCGTGAGGGTTAAGACGATACCCATCTATTCAAATGTAAGCGGCCCACACGTAACAAGGACCATAGACGACACCAACAAAGCTGGAGGAGGCCAGCGAGTCAAATCAAAAGCACGGTTATGAGAGCCGTCAATCTCAGCTGTGCAGGTGCACTAGACAAATGTGGGGTTGTTTTCTTAAGTCGCAGTTTGCTAACAATACATTTGAAAAAGATGGATGGCTCACCTGATGCTTCCTCCGACCTCACTTACTGTATATAGTCTCTGAATCTTAAGTTCTCATCCACCATCAGAGGTAGATGGAAAAAAAAATGGCGCTGCATTGCTTTGTTTTGTGAGGCATATACAAACAGGATTCACAAAGATTACAATACAATACTACAAACACCATCTTTTGACCGTATTTAACTAAATTGTTTAAATAACTACAAATCATGAGTATTTATCATGTATTTAATTAATATGGTGTCAGGAAACATATAGTCGACCTGTTTCATGGCAAGACATCACCCACGTTAACCACTGAAAAGTCTGTATTGGTCAAAAATTCAGTGTATGAGATGTACAAGTATGAGTTTTCAACAATACAATAATGTTGTACAGTGTAAAAAGTGTACTTTGAGTCCTTGTGTACAAATGATTACAAATTTTGATCAGATTAATACAGTGGTTCTCAAATAGCGGGGCGGGCTCCCCCGGGGCGTAGCGGTGAACTGTCAATGGGGGTGCGAGAAGCAGGAAGTTCTTTCAATGTTAGTGTAAACCTTCAAACATGTCCAATTTTATTATACTCAACATGACATTTGACTCTTCATTACACTTCACAGCTCTCCATTTTGTTGCATTTTCCTGGTTTCAGTTTCAAATTGGGGGCCAAAAAGAGATGCTACATCCTGGAAGGACAGTTGAGGCTGCTGCTGCTGTTTTGGCGTAGTTGGGCCGACAGCAGACTCCTGTTTTTTCAATAAAGACATTGTTGATTGATCACCTACTCGTCCTTACAACATTGTAGATTGTAAAATACAATCTTTACCCCTAATGATGGTCGTAATAGTCAAGTGTGGCCAAATTTAACATAAAGTGTTTTCAACCACCAGTGCACGCAATAACAAGTTCTTGTGCAAGTCTCTTATTCAAGAACCAATATTTTTAATTATGGAAGCATGTTCGTAAACACAAAATGTCGTAAAGCTGAGAGCCACCTGTAGTAACGTAAACCCACCTGTAAGACGTAATCCTTTTAAGTTTTGAAGCGGGCACATCATAGCCACACTCCTCCAGCACTTCCTGTCTGGCGATCTCCTCCAAGGAGAGATTGGGTTTGTCCACCAGCCCGGCGCACAGCTCGTAGGTGACCCCAGCTGCGGCCGGTGGCCACGCGGACGAGCTTTCCCCCTCTGTGGGCACTTGGCCCTCCTGACTCTCAGAGCCGGAAGCTGCAGCTTTGGTAGCCCCGTCTTCCGGGTTCTCTGCGGCGTGACATGGCTGCGTCTTGGTCCTTTCCCACTCACACATGTATACAGCTAGAGGATCAGCATCAATGTTAGTCTGCAACTTATTGCATTTAAGTGTGGAACATGTTCAGGTTGACAAGATAATATCCACATGTTAAAGACAAATGTCAAGACAAGATAAGTGCAAATGATGTTTTAGGGATGTCTGTGCCAATATTGGCATAAAAATGTAATATCGGTCAATATTGGTATTGGGCTTTTTCCTTATAATGAAAGACAGTTTTTTTTTAAATGCAATATATAGGCCTATGGCAGGGGCCTGCAACCCGTGGCTTCGCAGCCGGATGCGGCTCTCTTATCCTTCTGCTGTGGCTCCAGCTGATTTCTGTTTCTGTGTAGTCACTACGCCGTCCCATCTGATGCCGTCATGAGCCTTTCAAAGTTCCGCACTGGAGTAGAGCGTGTGCCGTGCAATTCTCTACCAAAGTGATACGGGTAGTGCTTTCCGTTTTGCAAACTTGGTAAGAAACCATGACCCAACTATTTTGCCATTGTTCAATAGGTTACTTTATCGCTAACAATGACGATACAGAGAGGGTTTCTAGAACAGCAATTAATCGATGAGTAACAACGCTTTTGTTGCGAATGTTCAGAATTGGCTTTATTGGCCAAGTATGCTTACACAAACAAAAAATTTGACTTCAAAATCGGTAGAAAGCTTAAGAACAGGAACAAGAAGACAGAAAAGGAATGTGACAATACTTTTAAGTGCACTACATAAAAGTGTTACCTTCAATTCAGTGGTCAAATGTGGGCCAAGTGGTTTTTCATTTGGTGGACACGGGCCAAAATGGCTCCTTTGATGCTAAAGGTTGCCGACCCCTGGCCTATGGGCTTCCAGGATTACCGGCACTCAAATGATTACCTCATCAAACCACAAACAACCAACCATGGGTGGCTGCAGTAAGAAGCTTGCTTGCTCTGTTACTGACTAACTTATGTCTGTGCTATGAAACTGTTTCCAAGTAAGAATGGTACATTCCGCGAAGTATAGCGGGTGTATTTTCATTCGTTGTTAAGTAAATTAATTATTCCTCTTCAATACGAGTGATTTGAAAGTGAAGTCCAACTTTAAGCCTTTAAAACTCATCGATCGGCACTTCAGGACAAACAAAGCATGTAGGATATTAATTCACTTTAATATCTATATGCAGATTAAATTTCATTCACATCTGATGTGCAAAATATGAAATAGTGTGTACATGCAATTTGGAGTGTGCTGCTGCAATGTTAGTGCAAGACCTACATGAAAATTATGACACTTGATTTTCTTCTCAGGACTTTTTGATGATCAAACAATTTTAATTTCCACTCAGTTGACCTTTAAAACAAATGTCACAGCCTAAGTTATTATTTATTTACACTTGTACTTGCCAAGGTCCTTGTGTAGATATAAGTTTTGTTTTCACTCAATGACACAGCAATCGGAACCAAAGGCACCCACTATGAAATTTGCTCTAACTTCTTTAATATTTGGGGTGGAGGTGTGGATGAGGTAGCATATTGAAGTTCAAGTCATGCTTTATCAGAGAGAATTAATGACAGACTCAATTTTACATTTTGAGAAGAAGCATCAGGAACAGGTGCCACTGAAAAAAAACATTCAATACTGTACACTTAAAGAGTCAACCAAGAAAAAACGAAACTATAACAAAAATGTGTCAATTCCACGACAGGCAATACAATATGTGATGTTGCACATATCGTTCAGTATCAGTTGATATTGGAATCGGATATTGAGAGTTCGGACAATATTGGCATATCGGATATCCTTAGTTTTTATCAATTTTCTCGCAGCAATAGGAGAGAACAAAAGATATTAATGCCCACACTTCCTTGAATTTAGCGCATAACAAAGGAGGAAGGCCTCCTGTGGCGTATTTGAGCAATGTGGCTCCAACCAGCATGTATAAACAGGATTTGAAATACACTTATTTAGCTGAAAGTGGCTACAGAATAACAAAAGGCTGTAGATCTCGCATTGTGAAAAGAATAAAACAAATAAGCAGGAACTGCAAGTCGACAAAGCTGGTGTGTTGACACATCTTACCTGGACGGAACTGCTTGACGAGGACAAAACAGTGGGAGGTGGTGTTGAAGATCAGCACGGATACACTGAAGAGGAATGGAGGAAAAAGACAATTTTAGAAGATAAGTCTCTAAATTGGATAGTTTAAATTGCTGAGAATGTTTTGATTATTTTGAATGTTATTTTCAACAGATTCCTGTCATGTTTTACTTTAAAATGTCAGCAAAAAAATTACACAAAACATTACACATTATAAAACAAGTATATTTTTAATTATAATATTATGACTTTATTCCCACAATATTTTAACTTTATTCCCAAATTAAAATTTCCCCAACGTAATATTAAAAAAATTACAACTTTATATTGTTTTGTTTGTTTCTTAATATTACATTTAAAATATAAAAATGAAATCTGTTGCTAAAATGACATTGTTTTACTCATAATATTACAAGTTTATGCTGGTAAAATTGTGCCGTTTTTCTCTTGATATTTTGACTTTATACTACTGTTTTGGTTTTCTCATAATTATGACTTTATTCCAGTAATATTTTGACTTTATCCTCTTAATAGTATAACCTTTTCCACAACATAATTTTCCAAAAATGACACCTTTTTTTGGTTAGATTACAACTTTTTTCTCCTAATGTTTTGACTTTTTATTATTTTTACTGCTCATTTTTCTCTTTTTGCTGTTTCCTTAAAAGTTTTTTGTTAAATTCTATTTTTAGATTGTGTCGCGGGCAAATAAATCACTCTGTCCGCACTTTGAACACTCCTGTTGTAAACAAGATACAGTATGTTACATATCTTTTAAGAAAAAACTGTTATGGTGTTTAGAAACTTCTGAGAGCCATATGTGATCGTCACAGGCTCACTACCCCTGCTATAAGGCATCCACATTTTACATGTAGAAATTGTAGATTAGTCAGACCACAGATCATGTTGACAACCCTCAAATCACCTCTTTCTTCCCAATTCAGGTGTCGAACATTCAGAAAATGAAAACGATCACAGCTGGAACTAAAGAAGCTGTGTTGAAACATATCTGAATTAGAACACAAGTAAAGGTACGATTATGCAGCAGCAATGAGGCAAAAAAAAGTGGGACATGCAGGCCTGAGGCATGGAAGTGTCATCTCCGCAGGACAGGAGGTGTGGCTTCCTGTCCTGCGCACTTATTTTGGTGTGTTGTGCTTGCTGCTGGGGCTAAGAGGCAGCCAATTGAGCATAGCTGTTCCCATTCACAATCAGTGGGATTTATAAGACCCCTTCTGTGACCGTGTTCCTTGCCGAGGCTGTTACTTAGACTCCTTATGCTTCCATGTTCTTCCTGCCTTGTATTTATTTGCTTGTCCTCTGTTGTTCCGGTCTGGTCACCATTTTTCCTTGGGTTCTGTAAGTTCTTGTTTGGTTCTCAGTATTTTTTCCTGCTAGCCTTTTGCTGCATTGTTTTTTTCTCTCTTTTGAGGGCACTTTTTGCATTAAAGTCCCTTTCTTTGTACCACACATGTCCGTTTCTGCATTCCGGGGGTCAAACCAAATCATACCTCAGCTTAGTTGTATCGTGACAGGAAGTTGTCCCTTGAGACAGCTGTGGGTCTTTTACAACTGTTCCACACCATTAAAGCTCTTCAGCAGCTTCCCAAAGACATAATGTCCTAATGGTTATACCAAGACACTTGGGATTTTCCCTGCACCATTGAACATACTACTGTCTCAGGGGCCTTTAAACCGGACAGTGGGATATGAGCGGCGATTCTGTTAAGTATCAAAACAGAAAGTTGCTTCATCTGGAACAAAAGGCACCTTTTATACAGTAGTCTTGAAAATAATAGCAGTGCAATGTGACTAACCAGATTAATCACTGTTAATAGTATATTTTCATTGCTACATGGCGAACATGTTACAAGAATGTGCAGTAGAAAAACAACAAGACCCAGCATTCATCATATGGATGCTCTTAAGACTGTGCAATTGGGCAATTAATTGAAAGGAGTGTGTTTAAAAAAAGTGTCTGCAGTTGACTTCACGAAACTTTTTTGTACAAACTTTTTTGTTTCTAGGATTTGGCAATCACTAAACTAATATTTAGTTGCATGCCTGCAGTTTTTTATAACTGTTTCATATGTATGTGCCATTGACTCAACAAACTTGTGGCACCTTTCAGCTGTTATTCCACTTCAATATTCTTTAATAACATTCCACAATTCATTAACATTTCTTGGTTTTGCTTCAGAATCAGCAGTTTTGATGTCACCCCACAAGTTCTTGATTGGGGGATTGGGCTGGCCACTCAATAATGTTCATTTTGTTTGTTTTGGAACAAAGATTTTGCTCGTTTACTAGTGTGTTTACGGCCATTGTCTTGTTGAAACACCTATTTTAAGGGCATGTCCTCTTCAGCATAAGGAAACATGACGTCTTCAAGTATTTTGACACATGCAAATTGATCCATGATCTCTGGCATGTGATAAATAGGCCCAACACCATAGTAGGAGAAACATGCCCATACCATGATGCTTTCCCCACTATGCTTTACTGTCTTCACTGTGTACTGTGGCTTCAATTCAGAGTTTGGGGGTTGTCTCACAAACTGTCTGCGACCCAGAGACTCAAAAAGAACAATTTTACTCTCATCAGTCCACAAAATGTTACATTTGTCCTGTCATTGACAGTTAATTAGTTCTTTGGCAAATTGTAACCTCTTCTGCAGATGCATTGTATTTTTTTTAGCAGAGGGACTTTGAGGAGGATTTATGTAAATAGATTAGCTTCAGACAGATGTCTTCTGTCACAGTACTTACAGGTAACTCCAGACTGTTTGATCATGCATCACTGATTGAATGCCACACTGCTGTTTTTTTTAACACACCCCTTTCAACTAATTGCCCAACTGCACAGCCTTAAAGGGATAGTTGGAGTTTTTGACATGATGTTCTATGAAATCCTCATCACCGGTTTAGTACATCACCAATGACTTACCTCTCACTTCGTCCCGTAAGCCGAGTTCTGGTCAGACTGGTGCTGGAGAAAGTAGTTCCGGTCAGTTGCTGGGTCACGGAAGTAAAGAGTTTGGTTTCATAAAACAATATGTGTTGAAAAGAGCAATAAATTTGCATGACGAATGTTCCTCCCTGAAAAAATCAGACCTCATGAATCGCTTGTCATTATCACTACACGATCCCGTCTGTCCAAGTGTCTGTCCAATTTGTCTCAGTCCTGTTGAAGACACCAATATACCAATATAGGCACAGTATCTAGAACATTTCAACAGGGCCAGAAAAAAAAAGTTTTGGTAAATACAGAAATTTTAAAACTAAGACTTTCTCAGTAAACAGCAGCAGCATTGTCCATTCCTTCCATCCTTTTTTCTATAACGCTTGTCGTCACTAAGGTCGCGGGGGGTATGCTGGAGCTTATCTCAGCTTGACTTTGGGTGAGAGGCGGGGTACACCCTGGACTGGTCCCAGCAACTTTATCATCTGCATATTTTGATGGAAAATGTGATGCATATTGTGCCACCAAGTCATCTTTGTTTGGCTTTGGAGTGGGAGCAATGTTGTTGACTGGTGGGTGGATGTGGAAATGCTGATCTTCAAGCCTGACATTCTTATCCAGCTGCCGTTGAATGACATGAATCCGGTGTTATTGGCTCATACAGTTTCCTTACAAGCCACCACTTTGATTGCTCAGAATGAATGACATTGTAATTTTTTTTTTCGTGGGAATGAGGACAGTGAGGGGACACCAAACTAATGAAGATGGTACATATGAATTACGTTGGTATAAAAATGAATGAACTGATATTTTCCAGTCATTCTCAACTTGTGGGTCGTAAGATAACAGATTAATACAGTGGCAGAAATCTCCACATCATACTTACGTAACAGAAAAGGTCAATGCTATGTGAAAACTGTATCACAAATCTTGAATCAGTAAATACTGGGATCAACAGAAAAATGATAATAAAGCAAATGATAATAAATAATCATAAATCAGTGAAACATTAACTAAAAGTGCATAAACTCTTGAGATGAAAGACATAAATATGAAAGTGTCAATAATATGATAACAATATATGATTGAAATAAAATAAATAATGCCCAGTGGTTGGACAGTGGAAGTGAATTCTTATTTGTTTTCTCTGGGGACTCAACACTCGTAAGGTTTGAAAAGTATTGATTTATCCAGTGAAAGCATGGTGTGACAAGGTGTATGATACAGTATGTACACATGTTAACTGTAATAAAACTAGTGAAATATGTGTGTTTGAACATACCCATTTGACTTAGGTCTTTCACAAGCCTTTTATTGAGTACAACAGCCGCTACACCCCTTCTCCAGCCATTTCTTCATTTTTTGTTGTTCTACACTGAGGTCATCATAGTAACAGTTGTACTCCTGCCCATCCTCTTCCCAGCGGGGGATTCCACATACTTGGTACAGGATAGAGGTCCACCTACATCTCAATTCCTATCGTTTGAAGAAATTTAGACACTGTTTACCAAATTTCACAAAGAAATTGTTTGCCCCATGCTTTCATCAAATCATAACCACCAGCAATTACATTATGATCTCTAGTAAATAATAACAATACATGTTATTCTGAATATTACTTTTTACAAGGAATAGAATAACTAACTGAAAGATCTTGGTGAGCTTTGGAAAAATATGTTATGTGTAGACAAAATGTGAAATAAAATGAGCCTTGTCGATGTGACAAAAAATGAAATCAATTAAAGTAAGCATTAACTTCTCATCTCCACCACATGAGCTGCACGACCAATCCATGGCTGCAGGTCCTAGTTTTCTTTCTACTTCACTGCTTCTGTTGCCTTCTTCACACCTACATCATTTGTAAAGATAATATAGAATAGTAGAATAGAAAGTCTTGACAAAGGTCAAATTAAATGACAGTGAGAGACACCTTCAAGTGTTCACTTATATTTCTGGACTTCAAAGGGGTTGACTGAGGGAGTCCAGAAAAAAACTAGGTCCACTTTTTCAGGGTTTGTACAAGTACTGGCTTCTGAGTGTGCTGTTGCAGCCATTGCAAAGCGTGGCTTTGAAAACATGAAATGAAATGTTGACTTGTAGATCACAAGAAAAAAGCTCAATTCTGTCGTACAATCAAACACTTTTCTATATAGACTATATCTAAATGCATTTTGTTTTTGTTTTATTTTGACTCATTTACGAATGACACTGTTATGACAGTGGTGTTTGTTTTTAGAAAGCTCACATACAACTAACACATTTATATAGTGACTGGAAGTATGCTCATAGAACCACACTTGCTGCCAGTTTGCTGTCTATGCTGTACTGTATATTGTATGCTGTATGCATACGAATCCTGTGTGCATATGTATGCTATGCTGCACTGTATAACTTTGTTGACCATAACAACCGTTTTCATATAATGTTATGTAAAGTAGTGGTTTCACTAGCAATATGACATTTGATGATTTGGTGTACACAACGTTACTTGCTGGTTCTGGAAAGCCTTCTGAGTGCAATACTGTTAGCTTGTAAACAAGGTACTAATACATTAACACTAAATTAGTTAGTATAGATAGTTCTTACCTGGGATGCAGGTACAGCAGAACCCTTCAAAACATGTTTCTTCCTCTGTCCTGGCCGTGTAGGAACATAATCCTCCTCGCTAATGTGTGCACTACACACACAAAGCTGTTTCATCTTGGCTACTTTGGTTGCCACATTATAGCCAATACGGCGAGCAGACAAACTTGTCTAATAGCAATGTCTGTGATAGGAAAACCATGGAATATGTCGGGCGATTCGTCAATATTTTGGTTTTTTACAGCCCGGAGAACCGGATAATTACAGGTACTCACCATCTTTTTTCTTTTTTCTTTTTTTTACCACTCCTGCTCTCTCACGTCGCAGCGATCCCCATCCGTGCATGTAAACACTGTGAAACACATACACAACAGTGGACAGGGGGGATCTCGTAGGGATAATGACAATAGAGAAAGTAGAGCCGAGCGATTCGTGAGGTCTGATTTTTTTCCGGGGGGGCATGTTTGCCATGCAAATGTAAAGTATTACTCTTTTCAACACATACTGTTGTGAGACACCAAACTCTTTACTTCCGTGAGCCCAGCAACTGACCGGAACTACTTTCCTCACCACCGAAATCCGACCAGAACTCCGCTCACGGGACAAAGTGAGAGGCACGTCACTGGTGATGAGGATTTCATACAACATCATGTCAAAAAATCCAAACTATCCCTTTAAGAGCGTGCATATCATAAATACTGCATTTTCTTTATTTTCTGACAATCAACTGCGCCTCCAGATAACTTGTTTGCCCTGTAGCAATAAAAATATACCAATAAAAGTGATTAATCTGGTTAATCGCTGCTATTATTTGGAACACTACTGTATTCAATACTATGACTTACTCAATGCTATTGGACACGTTGCATGACGTTATGAATGTACATTGTTGTCAGTTAAAATAAGCATTCTTGAAAAGTTTTTTTTTTTTTTACCCTGTCATAATATCCCTTTTAACACAAATTCCTCACTAAACAATGATGAATGTTTTCCAAAAAAACAAGGAATGAGTATTAATTGGTAATAATATAGTTGACTGAAATGAATTTAAATCTCATTGTATTGTGTAAAGTGACAATAAAGGGTTTCTATTCTATTCTAATTGATTGTTGAAAAGAAACTGCCAAAAAATCAAATACACTACTTGCCAAGCCCTGTTGCTGTCTAAAGAAGCACAAAATGACGTCAGCTATCCACAAAGCACTCCCAATCTCAGCATACGCTCACTACTGCACTGGCCTTGAAACTGGAGTTCAAAACAGTCAAACAGAAATCCTTCCACCTCATTAGAAATACAGTAATCCCCTGTTTATCGCAGTTCATTTGTTTCAGACCTGACTATGCTAAGTGAATGTCCACAAAGTAGGATTGGAATATTTTTGGAATTAACAGCATAGAAAATCTATTTATGACCTTCTAAATACAATTTTTAACATTATTAAAGCCCTCTGAACATAAAATAACACTTTTATAGTCACATATGCATTTGTATGACTTTATTGTATTGTATTGTACTGTATTGATATAAATCAATGCAGTTCATTTATATAAGCCACATAAAACATACATAAGACTCGTCCTTGTGTGTCGCTAGGGTTGGTTGAGCATCGACACTAAAATTCCGATTCTCCAGAATCGTTCTTTGTATTTATTTTGATTCCCAGTTTCGATGCCCACTTCGCGGACTGGAAGAAATCGCTGCTAACACCAACAAAGAAGCCGCCGAGCACCAGCAAAGAATAGGCGGCTAAAAAATTTGGCTTAAATTCATATAAAAAAAAAGCAGTCGGCTCAGTGCAACATTTGCAACGCAATATCATGCAAAGGAAGGTGCACAATAATCATGATTTACGTTCACACATTCATGGTGGAGAAATAACAGAGTACCTCTTATTGGATGCGCTACGTCGGACTTCCTCTAAACAATCAAAATCAGGGAAGTCAAACGATAAACAAGGTCTGTTTTACGCCAATGTAACCCAGGGTTTCAGGATGCTAGCTGATGTGGAAGATCATCCATCCATCCATTTTCCTCCGCTTCTCCGGGTCCGGGTCGCTGGGCCAGCAGCTTCAGTAGGGAAGTCCAGACTTCCCGGTCCCCAGCGACCTCTTCCAGCTCCATCGGGAGGACACCAAGGCGTTCCCAGGCCAGCTGTGAGACATAGTCCCTTCTCCCGACTGGGCATGCCCGAAACACCTCACCAGGGAGGTGCCCGGGAGGAATCCGGACTAGATGCCCGAGCCACCTCAACTGGCTCCTCTTGATGTGAAGAAGCAGCGGCTCTACTCTGAGCTCCTCCCGGATGGCCGAGCTCCTCACCCTATCTCTTAGGGTGAGTCCAGCCACTCACTCATTTCCGCCGCTTGTATCCGCGATTTCATTCTTTCGGTCATGACCCATAACCATAGATGAGGGTGGGAACGTAGATCGATCGGTAAACAGAGAGGTTTGCCTTCCGGCTCAGCTCTCTCTTCACCATGACGGTCCGGTA
>QODF01000074.1:214702-228451 GCA_024372805.1 Oostethus manadensis
GTGTGTGTGTGTGTGTCTCACCAAACATTACAGTAATATTGACTGACACCAAGTGACCAGTGTAGAATACTACATATCATCCACAGCTTCTGTGGAGGTGTCTTTTGAATGCCTTATATTTGCATTTTAGTTCATTTTAGCCATTGTTAAGCTTGACAATACTTAATTTAGGGAAAACACGTGCATAAGCAGTTTTGTGTTTGTTTACAAATTATAGGTCGTATTCTGCCACAAAACGGCATGATTTAGTAATAGATGTGTTTTTGAAAATTGTGACAATGAAGCTGCGTAATTCAAAGCACAAAGTGGGGAGGGATGCCTAATATTTCAATAACAAATTATTGTATTATTATATTATATTATATTATTTGTATGTACGATGCACCAACATGTCAGCAAGATTACTGACTCAAACTAGCAAGACAATGGGAGTTCATAGAGTGGCCACCATGTGTGTACTTGTGACTCTGGTGAAGGTTTCTTATTACATCCCTCAGTACATTCTGTTGTTTCACACATTTTATCAAAATGGTAACTAGGTACAAGCAACAGAGTTAAGGGTCAAGCAAACAATGACAGGTATTTTGGCTTAGGTGTGTGACAAAAGTGGCAGCTTTGGGCGAGTTAAGTCTAATTATTTGTATCCACAGTCAGCCAAAAAATGCAAGAGAGTTTCCCTGCCTGTGATGGGTGCATGGCATCCACAGCTTGTGATCGCATCTCACTTCCTCAAACATTCACTGCTAAAAGTATGCAGTAGCACATTGCCCCAGAATGCCTCCCAATGGACTGAGTGAACAAATCTGTCTTGTGTGCGCACTCAAATGGCATTGTAACTGGGCCACTGTGCTTGCCAATAATTATAAGAGATGAAACATAACTGAATAAGATTACAAGCTCCATTATTTAGCTATCTGATAGAGATGTTTCAGCATGTCCATTCTTCACTTTATTCTAGGTATGGCAAAATATGTGCTGATTTGGAGACGGAAACAACAGATCAGTACTGCCTGTACAGTATTGTATTATTATTTAATATTGTCTGTCTTCCACATTTTATTTCACTCATTCACCTGAAAAGACATAACTCAGCCCTGCTCAGAAGACACCGTAATGCCCTCTTAAACATTTTAAACAAACTTAGGCCCATTCATAACATGTCCAAATGTCAGCTCCCGTGGCCTATTTCCTCTTGGAAATACAGGTTTATGGTTTACAGCCTTTGTCTCTGCGGTACTGTTTTTTTTTTTTGTTTTTTTTAACAAGAACCTCTTTTGGGGTCAGTAGTAGAGGAAAGGGGGCTCCAATGACCTGAAACGTACCTCGGAGCATTAGAGTACCCCAGGCAGTAGGAAACAGGGTTTTGACGTGAGTGTGTGAAATTTCTCTTACAGGACGCCCGTGAGGCGATAGAGAAGTAAAATAATGGGGCTCCATTTCCCCAAAATAAAGTACAGTGGAACCTCAAGATACGAAATGAATTTGTTCTGGTGGTGTAAAGTGTAAATATTGAACTGACTCGAAAGTATATGTTCATTAATGACAACGTAATCATTTACATGTGCATGAATGTAAAAAAACAATTTTTATATTTATATATAAACGTTTTAAGAAGGGATTTAAAAACAGGTACAGTAGAGGTCTGTCTAATGTGCAAATGCATCCATCCCATCCATCCATCTTCTATGCCGCTTATCCTCATTAGGGTCACAGGTATGCTGGAGCCTATCCCACAGCTCATTCCAAAGTTTTGGTGCAGCTACTGCAAAAGCCTGGTCATTGTCACAGACAATACACTACTACTACTACTACTACTATTAATACTACTACCACTACTACTACTTTTGGGTTTTTAGATTACATTACATACTAAACTGAACACTATGGTTCTTTTTATTCTATTTTTTTAACAATGGATGGGAACTTATCGGTACACTGAGCAAAGGGATGCCGTGACTGGCCATCGTTAGGAGGAAGAGGACGACGGGAGATAACCAATGGGAGGCCAGCATCTTCTTCTTTGGTTTTATGGTTGTTGGCATCCATTGCTTTGGTGTATTACTGGCATTGTACATTCATAATGAGCTACAGCTGTCAGGCGGCACTTTCTATTTTAGTTTTCGGATTTTGAGTATTTTTTCATTAAATGGGACATAAATTTCCTCGAAGCCTGTTTCGTTTTATGAATTTTTCGTATAATGACGTTTTGTAAGTCAAGGTTCCACTGTATCTAATTTTACAGTTATGGGTTTATACTGTGTGTCTACAAAAGTTTGACATGACAAAATGTATTTTTTATTAGATCACTCAATAAGAGTAATTTTCCTGAATGCATCACTTGCACCAATGAATGCAGACCAAAACTGTTCGTGTACCTGTCATGGGTTCGCATGAAGTCCCAGGACTTTTTTGTGCCATTCTGTGAAAAAACAAGATGGAAAGACAATACGTAAGTACATGCAATAAAAGCACAACACGATTGAAATGTTCAAACGCTCTGGTTAGGGAAAGTTAGGTGCTTCCTTTGAAGCAAGAGGTCCTTGAAGTCAGGATGTCAAATCTTCCTTTATTCAATCTGGGTACTGCTACAGCAATCGGCTCCCTCACAATGGGTGCTCAGTTCATGTAAAAAAGTCTGGCATGCTGATTTGACCCCTGTTTCCCGTAGCATCTTGGACTGAAATGAAGAAGATTCTCACTTTGATATGAGGCAAAAATGGAATTGCAGCACTGAAAAGTAATAACTTATTTAGGATTTTTTAACTTACTGTGTACATCCAGTAAGTCAAGAAGCATTAGCGTTACAGATTTGATAAGACGGGTTTTCCAAGTGTGAGGAGGGCAGAGCAGCTTCAGAAAAATAAAGAAAACCATTTTCTCCCCAATATAAAGACAGAATACACCCTGAAAAACCTTTTTTGTAGTGGAGGCCCAAATTGTACTAAATTCTAAGAAGACAAACTCACTCTGCCACACTTTGAAAAACCCTGATGTACAGTATAACACATTGGTCAAAATCAGCAGAGCACATTTCAAACAATTTTGATCTTAGCTTCCTCAGCCATCTTGTTGAGTTATCATTCAAAGTCAATTCACACGCAATGAAAGCTGTGGCAAAAATGGTTGGGAAAGTAATCATTGAGTGATGTGGGCCAAAATGTGTTTTACCTTAGAACAAAATAATAGCAATGCCTTTAAAGAAGAGGCAACAAAAAAGAAAAGATGGGTGTTTCCGCACAGGATTAAGTTTCAGGGAGGGAATCCTGATGACTAAATGCTAAAACACGACCCATTGTTATTCAGCTCTGGTGGCAGAGGCTGTACATAGCTGTTTATATGGCCTGCGGTCATGTTGTCACATCAACAGGATGTGCAGCATTACACTCCATCAGATGTGTGGTTAAAAAGCAGCACAAAAGCGAACAGAGTGTTTGGTGTGTGGGAAGTGACTCACACTTTGTCTGGGATCTTTGTCCTTCTAAGAAGTGTAAAGGAATTAGCTGAGCATTTTAATTGTCAATTTTATTATATCCATTCACTTTGCAAGGGGCCGGTTCAAGTATTAACATGCTGGGTTTCACGTCTGCATTTGAGGAAAAAATAATGATAATAATATGGATTTATCCACTCAATTTCAACTTAAACGCAAAACGTGAAATCGACACAACTGATTGTCATCTGCATAGGTTTGAAAATGTTGGCTGCCGCTCCTCAGACATGAGAAGCACTGGAGTCTTATTTTAGCACAGTCGACTATAACCATGCTCATGGTGACCCTGCGGAGCCCAGCAGTTTTGCAACCTAAGCGGTAGTCACAACAAGCTATGGAGGCCTGCCAAACGACAGGCACTTGGGTCCGTATGCGTGAATTGAAGGCGTTCTCTGAACATGACTGCTCATAACAAGTAGCTTAAAACACCCACACAACAAAACCAACACTGTGCATTGTTAGATGTTGTACATTTGGATAAGCAACCATTTCTTCTACTCCTAGTTTATTTGCAGGAAACTACAAAACCAAACAACAGTATGATATCTACTGGGTTTGCCACAATAATCAAATAAACAATTAACTGCCCGATAAATAAAAACAAACTCAATATATTGCCATGAGCATGTGTTTAGTTTTTCTTTCCACTTACTACCGAACAAGGTGAATGACAAGAGGCTTCATTCTATGCATTTGTTTTAACACCTGGCCGTGTTGGTTCTGTAGCAAAACAAGTGGAGTGAGTGAACCCTCCTGTGAGTCATTGTGTCTCTTTGTCCCAGTGTGCCGCTAGCTGTGTGTGTTGTATGCTACACAATAGAATACTTTTTGTTCTTTGTGCCCATTGTGTAAACAGAAAAACACAATATGATGTCAATTACAACTCATCATCATTTTGTGACATGAAAAATTTGTGACAAAAACATTTAAATAAATAACACAAAGCTTAAGTTTCAGATTCCGTGATTCTTAAAGTATAACACCTCATTGTGCACCAGACACATTTTGCTGCATCAATTAAAAAAAAACATGTACAGTACTTTGACTAAACTCAGAAAAAATGTTACACCACCGTAAACAGCGTATTCCACACATGCTAAAAGTGAATTAAGGAAGTGAATATGCACATGCATCTGCATTGACATACAATGTGAACTTCAGAGTAAATTCAGGTTATTTCTACATTTTTTCTCCCCAATATTCAGTTGGGATATCCCAATAAATCAATTAATTGTACAATTTTACAAAAAGTCAATACATTTGACGGCCTCAATAAATTGACATCTGCATGCCTCTGTTTGTTTTCCTCGTCTCGTCGTTACCACACAGGCTGGATGACAAGAGGGTTCACTCTGCATGTGTTTGTGTGCATTGGTTCTATTGTGGAATGAAGGGAGAAAGTGATCCCTCCTGTCAGGCATTCAGCATTTTGTCCCAGTACGTGGCGGCGTGGAGACTAGTGAGTGGATACATAGTGTTCGCAACGAGTTACCAAGCAAACGCCAATATAAATGAAACGCTGGCCGCAGCAGCAGAGCCTTCGTCCCAACAGTCAACTGTTACTGAGGGGTTTGGTCGGCAAAGTAAATGTAAACAAAACAATGCAAAACTAGGCTCCAGCATACCCGCGGCCCTAATGAGGATAAGCGGTATAGAAAATGGATGGATGGATGGATGGATGGATGGACAACGCAAAACTATGCGAGCTTACAGTGGCGCTCACTACATTACAAAAGAAATGCAACATTTCAATACAGTCAAAAAGCCAATATTTTGGGAAATGTTAGAAATGTCTGACAGACAGTAGGAATTACCGGGGAGAACATACATGTCACAAACAGCAATACCTGAACTTTATAACCGAGTGAAAGAAGACGTGCTGAAGGAGATCAGAAACATTGCATACAATGCAACTACCACAGATATGTGGTCCAGCTCAAATACGACCCCCTACACTACTTGAAGAATACACTACATAACTGTGTATGTTTTTTTTCTTAACAGAACAAGTTTTTTTTTTATTGTTTTTGGTTACGATTGTTATTTTTATTTTAGTGTAATCTTTTCTAAAAGAGACTAAGCGTACATTTTATTTTGATTGTGGGGTTTTTGTGTCTTTTTTGTTTCATTTATTATGTTTTATTATTTTAAAAGCTCTTAAAATTCCAATGTTAAATACTCTTGAAAAATTAAAGTTTAAGGCTTTTGATACAATGTACTCTAATTATAATGCCATAAAATTAATGAAAAATGGGCTAAAAATGTCAATAATATTCATTATCAACAAAAATTTGTAGGACAATTATCAACCAGAAAAATTTTCTATCGTGACAGGTCTACTAGGAACCATCAGTAAATTACTGTTGCGTTGAAATTAGTTTGTTAAAGAATATTTAATATATTCTACTCTAAATATTGATCTATAACCATGTCAAATGATTAGTCCTACCCTAAAAGTATTTTGCACTCAATTCACCCATTTGAATTTTTTATTGGATGGACTTTTATTGGATTAAGGACCTGACTTAGATGTTTGTGGCAAAAGCCAAAAAATATTGTTGGTCATGCTTTGTAGGGCCCTATGATTTCCGCGTCAATGGAATCGCGGACGGTATCGCAGAATTGGCCAATAAAAAAGGAATTTACTGTTAAACGTGGAATCTCTGACGACGTGCAGGTTTGAGTGAAAAAAGAAAAGAAACACTTTAATTTTGCACCTAGTTTGTTAGCCGTAAAGGAACTCTCTCAACACAGAACATCCTCCCAGTCTTCAAAATAGGAGCGCCGTTTGGTACTTGTCCAACTGTAAACAAAACAAGCATGTCGTAAAAATATATTACATATGCAGTTGGATTTGCACGAGTGACTACATCTTCCTTAATCACAAGCACGGACCTAACAGTTTGTTGAAGATTTTCTAGCCATGTGTGCAGAGGCTGACATCCCATTAGAAAAGTTAGGCAGGCTGCATCCATTTCTCAATTACTGGGCAAAATCATCCATTGATGTGTTGCATCAGTAAATGTAAGTTTTTTTGCACTTAATTACCTGACCTTTTATTCACTAACCCAAAAATCACACACACTACACTAGTAAAGAAAATAAGTGTAAAATGAAAAGAACTTCTAAAAAAACTTTGTTTTAATTAAAACAGAAAAAACAAAATTTTGGGAAAATAATCGAATTTGGGGGAATATAAAACAGATTTCATAGGGTCCTAGCTCCATTCCGTTTTCCTCTGCTTATCAGTGTCCGGGTCACAAGGGCAGCAGTTTCAGTAGGGAAGTCCAGACTTCCCAGGCTCCAGCAACCTATTCCAGCTCCACCGGGAAGACACGGAGGCGTTCCTGCCAGCTGTGAGAAGTAGTCTCTCCTGCGTGTCCTAGGTCTTTCCCGGGGCCTTCTCCCGTCTGGGCATGCTCAGAAGATCTCACCAGGGGAGGTGTCCGGGAAGCATCTGGACTAGATCCTCGAGCCACCTCAACTGGCTCCTCTCGATGTGAAGGAGCAGCAGCTCTACTCTGAGCTCTTCCTAAATGGCTGAGCTCCTTACCCTATCTCTTAAGGTTAGTCCAACCACCCTACAGAGGAAAGTCATGTTTACCACATGTCGTCTTTAGTGTGTAAACAAAATAAGCATATCATGAAAAATACTTTACGTATGTGGTTGGAAATGCTTCATTGACTACTTCATTCTTAATCACAAGCAAGGGAATTACAATTAGTGTGCAGACATCCCATTAGAAAAGTTAGCCAAGCTACATCCATTTCTCAATTAATGGAAATGGATGTGGAAAGAAAATTGTTTTTCCTTTCCACTGCATGTGAATACTGAATAGTAAAAAAAAACATATGATTAAATGAAATAATTCCATTTTAATTCAATGGTCCGTGCTTTTCATTGATTTTCTTTTTTAATCCAATAATGTAAATGATTTCATCAGCAAAATAGCTGAATTTTCACATTTCCTGTTAAAATGCATAGGAAGCACACTTCGAGAGTCACGTTGAGTCATCGCTCTCATGGTGCTTCAAGCCACCACGCATGCATCCATTCAGGCAGGCTGTGATTGGTCCGTGGCTTCACACAGGAGACATTGGTGTTACTTCATTACATCACCAATAATATACGTTTTATCACTCATGTACTGCACATACTGACGTTTAACAGACTGTCTAATATATTTCATGAAAGTGTGTGACATTTAGTCTTTCTTATCAACCAGAAACGCCATTAAAAGTACAGTGGAGTCTGGTACGTACCGTGTCGCACCTCTATGTGGCAGTGTTGTGTTGAGTGTTTTTGCATTTAAATTAACAAAAAGCACACACTCTATGCTGGTTAAAAAAAAAAAATAAAAAAAAAAAAAAAAAAAAAAATAAAAAAAAATTAAAAAAAAAAAAAAAAAAATTAGAAAAAAAAATAAAATGGATTTCATATGGCCCTATTTAAATAAGACGCAATTCAATGTGCAAGCAATAGCCAACAGCTGGCCGGACAACACAGTGCAAAAAGGCAAACAGTCATCTAACCGAACGCCTTACTCACAGTGTGAACTAAGAAATAAACAGTGCGTAACATGCAAGTTAACAGACAACAACAATGAATTATATGTGGGTAACAACAACTAAGTGCTAACAAAAAACACATGATTTTAATTATTTACAAAGTGGCCGCATGGTATGCTGGGTACTCCAAAAGCACCCGTGCGTCAATATAATATAATTTATGTTCTGCAGTTATTAAAATTAAAAAACACTTCATAAGGCTTTATATGCACAGCTTTGGTTGGTTCAACGACGGCAACTACGCCAGAGAAAGGCCTCTTTTCCGGAAACGTGAGCATTCAGTATTTGGTTTATCTGTTGAAAGGTTGGGAGTACAGCTATGAAATCTATCTTCAATCTGTCTTGCATGCCATCATTCCTTGTAGTGGCCAAGCAAGCCGCACCCCACTTTGTGCAGAAAAAAAGAACAATCTGAAATCATTCAAAAAACCCGTCCAGTCTTGCAAGCTTGACGCCCACACATAGACACCTACATTCCCTAACCTGGCAGGCTCAAAGCCGTCCTCAATGTTTTAACTCCACAGTGCAATCTGTATTGTAGATGTCCACCACTGAGATTTTTTATGCATGAGCCAGAATTCTGAGACTCATCTGAACCATGATTGTCCAACCTCGGTGGAGGTCTGGGCTACAACAAAAACCTCACAAAACAACCGCAACAATGTTCCATTTACATTACATGACGTAACCAAGCTACAGCGACATTGTTATCATAGGAGCTAACACCGAAGAACTACTTTCCTGGTGTAGTGACACCGCGCCTCACTCACAACGCCTCAGGTCACTACCGAGAGGTAACACTACACGACCGGACCTGCTGAATCGTATGTGAGTTTAGAAAATGTAATGCTAGGTTATAAATCATACCTCACATGTGTATAGTAGAAGGTTGTGGCAATAAGCTGAATAGTTGGTGAACTTTGGGAATCCACACACTACCAACTAAACACCCAGATATACTAAAGCAGTGGATACTGGTTCTCAATTAGACCCGACGGAAAGTTTTAGGGGTGTTTTAATAGAGGGCTTTATAGGCGTAATAGGTGAATCCAAGGGGTGTCTCAACTCAAGAGACGAGACAATGCACGAGACTGGGCCAACGAGATTTTAACATTATTATTAAGGTAAGTACAATGGACACACTAATTTTTTCATTTAACCACAAAACAATGGTGCGTTTTTAAATGTTTATTGTCCCACAAATTGACACTGAAAGATATTATTGTCAACATTTTTATGACCAAATAAATCTACATATTCTTATGATAAAACTTAATAGTAACAATAATAATAATATTTATGTACTTTTCTCATATGTACTTGTGTCTATTTTTATCAGGGCTGTCCAGCTGTCCTTTGATAGTTATCATAAAACGGAAAAAAAATTATAATAATAAAACAATACAATATTGCTCTATTTTTCCACTTTTGCTGGGTTTTTGTATATTTTATATCTGCAATGAGCCATGTTCCACATATGGCACCAGCGCCACACTTTGGATACCCAAGCGAATGTGTTCAAGCAACACACAGAAGCTGTACAGCTTTCAGACGTGCATTGCACAGCATTATGGAGGTGCAGCTCACTCCTGCTCAGCGGACACTTCACCTTTGTTGATCGCTTGTATTTAATTACTGAATGCGGTTAAATGTGCTAAATATTTGATAAATACTGTATATCCACTATGTCGCTAAACTGTCAACACGGATCTCTTCTATGTAGGAAGTGTGTTAGCATCAATAGAACTGCTCAGGGATTAAGGGTGCACACACGTCCGAACATCGACTGTACGTGCTTTGATCAAACAAATCCTTCCATCCCTTTTCTGTGCCCCTTTTTCCTCATTAAAGTCGCGGGGTTATGCCGGAGCCTATCCCTGCTGACTTTGGGCAAGAGGCGGGGTACAGCTTGGACTGGTCGCCACTCAATTGCAGGGCATGATCTGACAAATCCTTAAGCAAAATAGATCAAATGTAGAACTACTACTGCCACTGCTTGGACATCAACAAGTAGCAAGCAACTGTTCAACTCCGATGGAGGAAAAAAAAGTCACACGTCACTAGCTGACACAGATGCTGGGAACATCAAGGTAGGCTGGACTGCAAGGTATGCCGGTGCATACTGACACTTCCATATTACTGAATTATCATTCATGGTAGCAATGCCATAGTTCACAGTCGTTTTGGCTTCAGGTCTTTTTTCGCGATATAGCTTTTCTCCAAATCTCATCACATTTTAATCTCACACCCTACTGAATCCCAATACACTGCATTATTCGCTGCCTGATGCTTGCAGTTCTCTCTTTAGAAAGCGAAAAGAGAAAGTTTAAAAATGCAGAGAGGGGTTTTCCTTTAAAGGTGCAGTTGGTAACAAAGTTGTTGTGTACCAGATTAGACTGTGGCTTTTCACAAAAGAAACATTGTGTACCATAAAGTAAATAAGTGCACCAAACAATACAGAATTGGCTGAAAGAAGGATTCACTTTCTAATAGGAGGCAAAAGCATTTAGGGGATCGGTTTTATTTAGCACAATCATATCAGACCATCAGTATGGATTTGTAATTGGAGTCCTAAAAAGATGGCACTCAATACAGCCATTCTCTCTTGAGGATCTTGTCACCAGTCCCAGATGGTAGGGGTACCCTCATTACTACACCCTCTTTCTGGGAGGGTGGTGGGGCAGGTGCAATGGCTCAGGAGAGTCAGGGATTCATGTTCAATGTTGATTTCAACAAAGTGATTAGCCAAGGTAGCGAAAGAGGGAGACGAGCAGCGGGAGAGCGGACAAGCCAGAGGGGGTCGTAAGGGACCTTGAAATTAATGTGGTCCCCGTGGCTTTGGGCCTCAAACATGAGAGGCTCATGTTTGAATGGCCATTGTAGAGAGAGGGCCTATGTTCTTGATCTTTTAGGTACTTAATGCGTGACGCACGCACCTACTGTGCTCACCACACTCAACACTACAAAGCTGCTGCAGAAAGTGGGGAAAAAAATCACTGAATCCTCAAATGTAATAGTGTTCTTTGATTCCTATCATATGCTGTAAGGATTTAGCTTCAGTTGTGTTCTCTCTCTCTCTCTCTCTCTCAAATACACGCACACACACACACACACACCCCCACACTTTACAGCTGCTACACTAATGATCAGTGACACTTAAAGGAACAAAAGAACCACGCTTTGCCACAGCAAACTAGTGATGAGGAGTATCAGAAGCACACAGTATCAGAAGCTTCAGTAGCATGCACTTTTCATTAAAAAAAAAACAAAAACATGCAACCATGTCCAGGGTTTGCCCTAGGATTTTGTGGTGGTGGGCTACATGGGACGGACACCGCTGTGTCTTGCTGCTGCTGTATCTGCTTTTTTTTTTCATTATACCAAACACATTTTTTAAACAATTTCTTCAACGTTTTTCAACAACCTGCAGAACATGAACCGATAACATTGCAAAACTGTTAATTTAATGGCAAAGTTGCTGAAGGCACTTAAAGTGAGTCTAAAATATCCAGTCTTCTTTTGTTACCAGACCTGAACATGACACAAAGCTGAATTTAATGTGATGCCCGTTTTAGAATAAAATCAATACATTGGAAATTAATTATTCAATAATATATTTTTTGTTAAAAATTTAAAAAATGTTTTTTATTTTATTATTTTTGGAATCACTGTCTTAAAGCTGGACACTGTGTTTATGTTGAACAACTTTAGCTATGTTCACACTACAGGACACTTTTTTATGTCAGTGTGAACAGCACAATTTAGATTTTTTCAAATGCAACTCAGGTCTCATTAGTATGTAGATATAAATCGATATGTATGCGATGCAACTGCAGTATGAACGGTCCGGTCGCATACACAGTATCTGACATATACGTGATCAAAACTTTAAAAGGTACTCACCAATGTAGTCAATGATGGAATGGCATGTTTGTCATGCAAGACTTGGAAAAAGATACTCAGCAATGTAGGCAAAAGTTCTTCTCATCTGAAAATGATTTTTAGGGTTTTCACCACTCCGCCCACACGCACTTTGGAACAGACGTGGCAACAAGTTCCATACAAACTTCCATACAAAAATTATTGTCATCTTTCTTCCTAATCTCCTACACGGAATAATTTGGTTTAGAAACTATTGAATCCCATTGCACAAAATCCATGAAATTGCCACAAACGCATTAGGGAGAGCCCGCTAGTAATGTGCAGATCAATATTGAAATGTCGATACCTCCGATACCAGCTCTTCATGCTCTAAAGTCGATTTTGAAATCAAAAGAGGGATACTTTTGATACTTTAGGTATATGATTTTGTCCTTTGTTTTTCTTATGTTGTATATTAGCTCGTCTGTATTGTAAATCACCCCACTACCTCAATATACATCACAGTTTAAAATAAATCAATAAATTACTATGACATTTAGTATTCTTTATGCTATCATTTGAAATACTGCACACACTGTTTTAAAATTTATCAGACACATTAGGTAAATTTCACATAGTATAGAATTGGTGTTGCTGAAACCAGCCTTAATTTTACCCAGTATCTAGTCAGAAATGAAATCAATGGTATCACACATCACTGGAGCACACAGCAATCACTACTTCCGTTAACATACGAGAACACAACTGATATTGTGCTTTTGCGCATGCACGTCACTTTCCAGACGCTTTGCTTTCACTTAACAAGTTGCATTTGTTTTAAAATGTGAACAACCACATAAAATTTCAGATTTTAAACAAAAAATTCAAATTGGGAATCACACCCTGCAGTGTGAACGTATCTTGGACACACAATTAGTGTTCTGTAGACAAGTCGTAAGTATTTTAATAACAACAATAGAGCAAGCTTGTTAAGTGACACTTGGAAACGTAAGTTAAAATGGACGTGATAGCCCACAGGACAAAAGGCTAGCTCCCATAATGGAGGCAGCGCAAAATGGGTAAAAGATACCAGAAAGTCGGATGAGATTGAAATATCCACAATCACACACGTTGGCATAAAGAAGCCTCGAATGTAACAAGCTGTCAACAATTGACTACAAACTTTACAGACTACTTTTTGCTTGCGCGATAATGGGAACAAAGTGAACACCAACACAAGAAGCATACTTTTTTGGGTACACATGAGCAAGTCAGGTGATTCTGGTGTACGTTTATCAAAATAAAGCGCAGTGTAATATTTTTCTGATATTTTAAATTGTTTTCAAACTAATTAATGTCAGTAGATGCGTAAATAATAAGCTATATATGAATATATATATAGCGTATAAAGTATATCCATTCATACAATATATTACTTAACCTTGTTTTCAAGTAGAAAATGGGAGTTAACCCTTGGGGGTTTTAACACGATTAATCATTAAATCGTTACAGCCCTAATAAGAACTAGAACTAGAACCAAATATGAAACTCTGGAATAATACAATCAGTGATATAAATTGGGCTTTCAGCACTGCTCTGTAACGTCTTCTCATTATTTTGCTGCATAAAAAACTGCGTGTGATCCTTCCTGAGATGTGATAATAAAGTAAGAGCATAACCAGCATTTTACAGTCATTGCAAATTGCATATTTACAATTCGAAAGCAAAACTTGGATATACAGTAATTCCACCCCGCGGACAAACTGAGATAGTAAGTTTCGTGCTCTGTGGAGCGGCAATATCATTGGCAGACAAAAAAAAAAAAAAAA
>QODF01000074.1:230499-281952 GCA_024372805.1 Oostethus manadensis
GTTAGTCGAACCTCGGTTACTGGAGCTGCAATGTGGTTTTCGTCCCGGTCGCGGAACACTGGACCAGCTCTACACCCTTGCAAGGGTACTGGAGGGTATGTGGGAGTTTGCCCAACCGGTCTACATGTGCTTTGTAGACCTGGAAAATGCATTCGACTGTGTCGTCGTATTTTATAATGTAGCGGTTAACTTAGTTTTACACTTGCATGGCAGATAATGTTCCCCTAATGAAAAAACACACAATCAATACCGCAGTTCATTTTGTCTACACCTATTGTTACTTTTGCACACATTCAAGTGATTTTGTTGAAGTTTCGGTGGAATCAATTCCAGTGAGAAAACGTGTTTTAAGATCATAATGAATGTATTCACTAAAGGGCAGAGGGACCACAGGCTGTAAGCTACTCAGGCTGAATAATTCAAATCATTATCATGAATAAATGAAGGTGATTAGCCTGCATGAAGTAGCAACTTGTATGCGGCAACAATGGTGAGTATCATTTCCCAGAGTCAAGAGGGGACAGTCACCTTTTTTAATAGACAGAGGAGGCCAATAAACAGAGAACCACATAGGCGTGTACTGTTGCTGTCGGGAGTAAACGAGTGCGAGTGATCATGGTGAGGCTGCAGATGTGCTGTGCGACAAAAGGCTTTTATGTGGGAACTCCCTGAAAAGGCTGTCCTGATCACGAAAGGAGTTGGTCAGGATGAAAGCGATGGAGTCTAGCATCCTCATTTTCTTTGTTGCCCACCTGTCAAATTAGCCATTGTCTTGTTAAGATTACCCCCCATCCTATCATAGGTGTGAATTCAGAGTGGTGGGGGGAAAAAAAACTCCCCCAACCATAGGCACTATGGTGACTGAGCTTGTAATGAAGGAAAACGTGCTCCTGATGAGAAACAATGATCTTCATCTATGTATTATGTGACTTATAGTAAATGCATACACTGCAAAAATACTGTGGAAAAAGAAAGTGAAATCATACTGTTTTAAAATACATAATTTGGTTTTCAGGTCAGGTCCGGCATCGAAATGTTGTGCAACAAAATTCATAATAAATGCAGTCAAATGTCAAGGGAGACTCATTTGGATTATGTTTCCCTTGGCAAAGCAATTTTGCTCAGCACTTAAAGGCAGCTTGACTCCCATTCAGCTGTTATGATGCTGGACAAGACAAAAAAAAATCATGGGCAAAAAAAAAAAAAAATACATGATTTTGGGAAAAGATGATTTGTTACTATGACATAATTTTAAATGAGAGATACAAACATAATCCCATAGTACTGTAAAAAACTGATAATATATTATATTCCAAAAAGATTAACTGTACAGGCATGTTAAGTAATTTTAACAGTGTTAACAGTAGGGGTGTTACGAGAGCAAGTAAAACATAAAGAGATTTCTTGTTCTCACTGTAATAAATATAAAATAATTGATCGCATGATAAATGAAGAACTCGTTCATATATGCCTGCTTGCCTGTTTTCCTCATCTCTCACCTCCAAGTAGACAGGATGAGAGTTCACTCTGTGCATTGGTTTAGCAACCACACGCTCCATATAACAACGATGAATAGAGTGACACTCCTTGTCAGTCTTACGGTCATTTTGTCTCTTTGGGAAAGGCGGGGCCACAAGCACACACAGCAAAAGAGTGGAGCTTCGTGAGAGCAATGCAAGGTAACATAGAAGTTGGGAGAGGAAAAGATACTTGCAAAGCCAAATGCCACAGCCTCGTGTGGGAGTGTTAATAATGGGCAAGGTAAGCCCATCAACACGAACGAGCCAGTGTGCCGAGTTTACTTGAAAGTGGTGGCAACATAAAAGGCAACAAAATGAACTAGCCCACCTCAAATATCTCCATCCAACCCAATTTTTCATTCATTCATTCACCGCTAATCCTCATTAGGGTCACGGGGATGCTGGAGCCTATCCCAGCAGACTTTGGGCGAGAGGCGGGGTACACCCTGGACTGGTCGCCAGTCAATCGCAGGGCACATATAGACATACAAACATACACACTCACATTCTTACCTATGGACAATTTAGAGTCACCAATTAACCTAACATGCATGTTTTTTGGAATGTGGGAGGAAACCGGAGTACCCGGAGAAAACCCACACACACACGGGGAGAACATGCAAACTCCACACAGAGATGCCCAACGGAGATTTGAACCCAGGTCTTCCAGATCTCCTGACTGTGTGGCCAATGTGCTAACCACTCAGCCACCGTGCGGCCCCCCAATTTTTCAATCTGGGAAAAAAAATAACACACCGAGATGCAGAACCTTCTTCCTGACAGTCAACATTCACTGAGACGTTTGGTCTGCAAAGTAAATACAAACGGAACAGCTCAAAATGGTTGCCTTTTCAGAAAATCATAACAAAAGAAATGCTCACATGAACCCCACATGAACAAGCAATTGGCGATAAAGGCAAGGAAAAACTCCCGCTGGGGAAGAAACCACGGACAGAACCCAGGTTCTGTGTGGTGGCCGTCGGTCTCGGTCGGTTGGGTTGAGATATAAAAAGAATAGGCATACATGGTAGATCAAGCCAGAAGTCTTCATCTAAGACCAGAGGACAGCCTTGTTAAAAATCAAAATCAGGCTACTCTACACGTCTTAAAATAAAATATGGAGCTTTGCCAATTATCCATTAGGTAGTGACAGATGTGGGAGCTGTAAGATTTGTTTTTTCCCCTTCAGCAAATAGGCTAATAAAGCATGCGAACCTCAAAATATAATGCTAGCACTCACACTACAGTAGGCTAGTATTGCTGACATTTGTGTCTTACCCCACTTTTTACTGTTACATTGTTATGTGTCTTTTGTGGAATCTGTTACATTGGGCAACACAGAATTACAGTGTATATGTACTTCTTCCTGTATCCAAAAACAACAACAACAGCAGCACGGCGTAGTCCGTAGTCGCTTATGAGAGAGCGAGAGAAAGTAATCACGGAAAAGAGAGAAGGGATATTAGATGGATCTAATGAGGGTCTTCCAAAGTTGATCTGCTATGGAGTGTTTATGAAATGAGCTTCTACCCTCTATAAAGACATAATGTTCCCGTCTTCCACCGACACTAGCGAGGTGACCCTTTTTCCACCAAAAGTGTGGCGTTTTGCGTGTCGCCGTGTTTACAAGAATTATTCCTTTCAAATACACAGAACACAAATGAACAACCATTTTCATTAGGGTATTTCTACCCCAATAATTTAAAAAGTTATTTCGCATCACTATCAGATTTTAATGAAATTTCATGTGCAGATCAAAAAACTTTTTACTACAAGAAATAATGGGACACAAGCCAGCACACCTAAACGACACCCCCCCCCCATTCCTGGCCCATTAACATCCATCAACTCGAATCAGTCAGAGAACCAGAATACAAACATGCACATCAGGATAACCTTACGGTCGCCACATACCTGACGTCCTGACGCTCCCATCCGTGAGTTAGAAAGACATAAAGTTAGACTTAACTTTGGATGTGGTCCAACACTCAGTATAAGTCCCATACCAAGCATGGACTCTTCTACCAGAGCATCATCCATGTTTCCTAGTCAACCGGCATGACTAATTGACTCACCAAATCAAACTGTGGCAAGGGAAACGTTTAATGTCTTTATCATTGAAAAAGCTAAAAAAAAACACACATCCATTTAAACCCTGCCGTGCTTAAATCCAACGCTTGACTTCCTAGTATCGATTCAATCGACTGATTACCTTTCCGCCGATTTTTTATTCGCCATATGCCGCCTGGAATGGCAATTCGGTGAACACAGATCGATGAGGTTAGATGATAAGACTCGATGTAGTGAATGAATCGTTACACCCCTACTGTTCTTGTACTTCATAACAGAGACGGCGAATAAAGCTGACACCCATTCTGAGCTGATCAGGTGTGCCTAATGAAGGGGCTGATGCTGTTCTATGCCATTTGTTTTTGTAAATACAAACGTATTTTGGACGTGAAGAAGGGCTGAAACGCACCTATGACGGGGGGGGCGGGGGGTTCATCGACAAATTCAGCAATTGTATCGTAGCTTTGGTGATGCTGATCTTCGACTGAGTAGCCATCACAAGCAGGTATCAACAAGTCTCAAGTTATTTCCCAAAGCAACCAACCGGGATTAAAATTGGGTATTTTTAAAAAAATTACGCAAACGAAGAGTGATGCTCCACCACACCACACGCTGGAACATCTGTAGCAGGCTAACGTTAGCATGCTAGCCTCAAGCTGTACGTTGGCGGCCAGGTTGCACGCCACGAGCCGTGTCAGCCGCGAGTCTACAGCAACACACATCGCATCGGCGTGGTTGTACCCAAATGTCAATTATTGCTGTCGGGGTTTGTGTTTAAGCTCAACGTAGCCTTCGTGTTTCGCTAGCTTACAAAGTGCCTGGGAAGGAGAGGAGGGGGTAGCGGGGAGGGGGGGGGTTGGGCTAACGAGCCACAGGATCCAGTAGCGCTCACCTGGTTGTAGAGCACCCTGAACGGCTTTAGATAGTCGGAGGCTGTGCAGGGAGCCACTTGAATGTTGTTGATCTCTTCCATAGTTTAGTGCTGGGGGGCTTGAATTGTGTGACTCGGCGATGTTGGTCCGTCACCGCAAAAAGACACAGGCAGTGAAGGAATCCTACGGAAGCCGGGAGAGGACACGCGGCTGTCATTCTGGCACATCCTGGGATCATAACGGGCCCATATGTTGAATATGTTTCATATTTATTACTTTAGTCTAGTGTCAAATTTGATAACTGATTGGTGTGTTCTGATTTGGACGGAAAGGTTTTCCCAAAGGACAACATGGGAATAGAGATAATCTGTTCCAGAGTCAAAATGTCCCCAAAAAAAAAAATTAAAAAAAAAAAAAAAAAAAAAAAAAAAAATTAAAAAAAAAAAAAAAAAAGTTCTGTTTAAAGTACAAATAATCAAGGTAATTATTTTTGATAATTTTGAACCATCACGGTTCACGCTTCACTCTATTATGTTTTTTCAAAAATACCTATTAGTAAAAAAAATATATATATATATGCATATTTAAGCAAGTAGCAGTATTTCTTGCCAACATTAAGCATTTTGAAGCATAACATTGGCTAAAAGGACTAAAATACAAATGTAAGGGATTCAGAGGAAGCATCCAAATTAAGATATGTAATGTTCTACACTGGTCACTAGATGTCAGTAATGTTGTCAGTAAAGCCCCAGATCTGATCGCTGAAACAACAGACTATTATTGCAGGTTTGAACGATCTCACTACAGACACAATGATAATAACATAACAACAATAATAATAATAAGTATAATGAAAACAATTACAATAAGAGCCTGGACTACTGCCATAACCCGTGCCATTTACGCCAACACACACTAGCACCTAACCTTGAGTAAATGTTTTAAGGACATTTTTTTTTATTCAGCCTAATGATTTTATTTGAAATCACAGAGAAATTACGAATGCTTTAGACCACAGAAAATGCGCAGCCTCAGTATTCATGGCCTCAACAAAAGCTTTTGATACAATCAGTCACAACATCCTAACTATAACATTGGAGAGTTATCGAATCAGAGAGTTAGTTCGGAATTGGGTTAAGAACTACCTAGCAAACAAGAAGTAATATGGGAAGTCAGGAGAATATACATCTAAAAGTTTAAAGATATTATGTGGCGCACCACAAGGGTCAATACTGGGACAGAAATGATTTCACCTATACATTAATGACATCTGCAAAGTGACAAAACACCTAAAGATAGTATTTGTAGATGATACCACCGCTTTTTGCTCTGGAGAAAAGACACAAGAGCTAAGAAAAGTTTCAGATGAAATGGTTATTTTCAAAAAATGGTTTGATAAAAACAGATTATCCTTGAATCTAAGTAAAATTAAAATTATGCTATTTGGTAATAGCAGAAGAGATACTTGTGTGAAAATAAAAATTGATGGCGAGGAAGTTGAAAGGGTAAATGAACATACATTTTTGGGCTTCATAATTGATGACAGAATGAGTTGGAAACCCCACATCAAAAACATACAACATAAAGTAGCAAGAAATACTTCAGTACTGAATAAAACAAAATTTGTCCTGGATCAAAAATCACTCCAAACACACTATTGCTCTCTGGTGTTACCATATCTAACTTATTGTGTGGAGATATGGAGACATAACTACAAAAGTACACTTCAGTCGCTTGATGTACTGCAAAAAAGATCAATTGGGATAATCCATAATGCGCCGTACAGAGAACACACAAATCCACTGTTTTTAAAAATCAACATTTTTCTGATCTGATGCCATCTGATCTGGTAAAACTTCAAACCGTTAAAATGATGCATAAAGCAAACAACAACCAGTTACCAAAGAATGTCATATAATTTTTCTCAACAAGAGGGGAGAAATATGAGTTTAGGAATAAACTAAACTTAAAACACAAATATGCAAGAACAACACTAAAGACCTTTAGTACTTCGGTATGTGGAATCAAACTATGGAATGGATTAAGTAAAGAAGTAAAACAAGGCTCTACAATGAGCGACTTCAAAAAACATTACAAACAGTTTATGTTTACAAAATACAAGGAAGAAAAGTCGTGAAATATTGTGCACATCCAAGGCCATATTACTTCATTCCTTGGAGAGTACATTTTCTGTCTGTTGACTGTCAATGCTACGTTTGTTACTATCATCTTATACTTGTACTAGGAACCTTTCAAATAAAATTAAACCATTACCATTTATATATATATTTAGTATGTGATGATTCATCACGGTCTGGTCAGAAACCAATTACCCCCAATAAACGAGGGATTACTGTACAGTATACAAATAGATATTTATTGTCTCTCAGTGATCTTGCAGCCTGCGCAATAAACAAAAATGAATATGAGTGTAAAGGTGATTAATCGGGTGGTTATTTCATGTCTACAAGACTCTACTAACGATAAAAAACATATTTAGATAGATGGATAGATAGTCATGTTACAAACTTATTTACATGATCACAGAATAAATTGAATAGAATAGAAGGATAATAAATAATACGTAACAGTTCATTTCCAATTTGTAGTACAATAATACATAAAAAATTAAAAGTAAATTATACAGGGCTTTTTTATCTTTACAAATGATTAAAATACTCCGTTTATTAATATTGAACTATATTTTGCAGACGTTTCGCCGTGAGGTCTGGAACAAATTACCCGCAATAAAGGAAGAAAATTACTGTACACAAAAAGACATTTATTGTCTCAGCAGTGATCCTGTAGCCTGCGGAATAATCAAAGATTAATACAGTATGGCTGTAAAGGTGTTATTTCATGTCTACAGGTCTCTACTAACGGTAAAAAAACATACTTGGAAAGTCATAAATAGGTTTTCTATGCTCTAAAATTGATTACAATGTTGTCTGTATTAGTATTTATAGAAATTTACTTATCACAGTCGGGTCTGGAACCAATTACCTGCGATAAATGAGGAATTACTGTGTACAAAAAGACATTTATTTACTTGGACGTCACATTGGGGTCAAAGTTGGTTGCAGGTTGGGAGAAACTGGTTGTTTCGTCTTTTAAAATAAAAAAGCAACCACCCACAACTTTCCACATTGGCACTGAAGGCGTTTTTTTCTCGTCCGAGCTGGTAAAAACACGCTGTGGTTGGGGACCGCTGCCTTAAAGGACGGAAATGGACTCAGATTGTATCCCTGCTTCTGATGAGGCCATGAGTAAGGCGAGGATGTGGAAGCCCTCTCCTGACCTCGACCCTGCCCCAGTGGGTGGCTTCCAATGATGTCACCCTCTTGTATTAATAATGGCTCTTACAATAGAAAACCATCTGCAGATTTCCAATCTCACTGCAACTAACTTCCTCCATCCAGTCATACTCAGGCTACACAAGAGCAGGACGTAACACATTTGTGAGGTGATTTACATCAAAACAAATATAGGCCGAGACAAAACAATGAGTGGACCCATAAGAGGAACACAGCGTCTCTCTTCTGGGCAAGACCAATTTATATTGCCTGATCCGGCCAAGCTGCTTTGGCACGATAAGGAGGGAGGACCTGCTGAGTGAAGGTATTGTACAAAAGTCACAGTGTATGGGCACACTTAGAAAAGTGTACACAAATAAAGCACAGATGTGACTGAACTCTGAAGCGCAAAGAAAGAAAAACAAACTAAATAAACCAGAATGGGACTGATCCGAGTGAGCGTGTAAAAGAACTCCATAAAAGTGTCATTAGTAGTGTCATCACAGAATGACGGCAAAGAGGAACAAATGTGATGATAAACATTGAACAGGAAATGGAACACTGTACAGTAGCAGTTGAAAATACGCTTATTGTAAATTGCATGGGCCACACGGTGGCTTCGAATCATCTCTTGTGGAGTTTGCATGTTCTCCCCGTGCATGCGTGGGTTTTCTCACGTTCCAAAAACATGCATGTTAGGTTAATTGCCGACTCTAAATTGTCCATTAGAGTGTGAATGTGAGTGTGAATGGATGTTTGTCTGCCGTGCAATTGACTGGCGACCAGTCCAAGGTGTACCCTGCCTCCCGCCCGAAGTCAGCTGGGATAGGCTCCAGCATACCCTAATGAGGGTAAGCGGTATAAAAAATTGATGGATGGTCAATTGCATTCATTTTTAAAATGTACCAACTTCCAATGGATGAACAATAAAAAAGTCCATTCGTATTATTATTATTATTATGTGTTAAGCTGTTTTTGTTATTATGATGGTTTATAAAGAACCAACTGTCCCATTAGGAAATATTGTATAGGCGGTGCTAAGTACACCCTTCTGCCTGCTCTGTACAGTATTGCTAAATTTGACAACAATATATTTATAAACCACGGAAAGTTCCTTGAGTTTGTCTTAATATGAAGAGAAGGAGCATCCGGGACACATTAATTCACCGCATGAGAAGGGCTATTTTTACATATAAACATCCAAACTTTCAGCTTATATAAGCCAATATGTAAAAGAGTACAAATTCATGTGCTACAGTTTTTTAAGTCTCTCAGTGTCATCTCCCTGATTAACATTAACAAAAAGCCGCCAACGGCACATTAAAAATATAACTTAAAAAAAACATTATAGCAAAAATGTTTTAAAAATATACAGTAATTTTACACAACAATATAACAAGAAAAAACTATAATTTAATATTATGAGAACAACCTACATCATATTAGTAGCATAAAGCTTAAATGTTAAATATATATATATATATATATTACAATTTTTTAATTTAATTATTATTTTTTAAAGCCATAATATTATGAAAAACAACACGTAAAATCGTAATTTTTGAAACATTTGATTGTGGAAAAAGTTACATTGTTATCAGACGAAAGTAAAAATATTATGGGAATAAAGTCATAATTACAGAAAGAAAATTTACAACAAGAAAGTTGAAATAGTTGAAATTTAAAAAAAACAGGTGGAACAAAAAAGCAGCTGTAATTTTACAAGAATAGAGTCAAAATATTACAGAGAAAAATACTCTGACAAGAAAAAAGTCACAATTTTACTAGAATAATATTTTGAAGAAAAATAATGTCATTTTAGTAGCATAGAGTTGAAATATTAATTTTTTTAAGGTTGTAATATTACTGGAAACTAACAAAACAAAGTTAGGTTGTAATTTCTAGAAAACTAGATTTGGGAAAAAGTTATAATTTTATGAGAATAAAGGCAAAATATTGTGGGACTGTAATCTAATATTATTAATAAAAACATAAAGGTTATTTAAGAAGAATGTTTAAATATTTGGAAACTTAAAACAACAACAGCAAGAAATGGAGGACGAAAAATTCTACTAATAATAAACTTTTTCACATACAGTATATCACAAAGAGATGTTTTCTTGAAAAATGTATATAACTTTTTATCATATCTACATGTGTTGCTTTAATAAAACACGAAAGTGGGCCTTGCATCGTTTCATTTTTCAGTATGTAGACCTTAGTGGAGGAAGTGTGGACACCCCTTGTTTAAAGGGAAATTAAGAATGATTATTACCATACGCTTGTTTGTCCAAAGTGGAAATAGCGAAAAGGATGAAATATGCAATGAACTCTCATTACTGTTAGTTAGTTTAGTGGTACTGTGTCCAGTCGAAGGTGCTTCTCAAACAGTGGCGCGGGCCCCATAGGGGGATGCAGTGAACTGTCAGGGGAGTGCGTGGCATGCAGACCTGCCAGCCTGTACAAATTTATCTCACCCTACGTGAAATTTGACTCTTCAATATGCTTGTATGCTTCACAGCTCTCCGTTTGGTTGCATTTTCCTCCTTTTGGAGTTGAGTCTGTACAGTACAGATAAATAAATAGATATTATCAGTTTCTCAATACTATGCATGACAGAAAATAATTGAGAACCACTGAGTTAAAGTGACATTTTACACCACGCAGTGCTGGAATGCCTTAATTTCTTCATGGAGAACCCAAATCCAGTTTGTCCCCCATAATAAAAGTGGACCTTTTGAGCCTCAAGATCTAGCCTCCATGGAATGCAGCCCACAAAAAAAGGCTTCCGAAAAAAGTCTTATCAGCGACTGATGGGGCACCCATAACGTGTTAATCCCATCCTTCCATGAACATGTGGGTGCCAGGTTCTGGAAGTCATGAGCAATTACTACTTGCAGGAAGCTGATGGAGGCCAGGCTTTGTGGGGCTTAACGCCATGAAAAACTCGGAGCCTCCTTAAGTCGTCAAACGTCTTCGACCTTTCTGTCTCGGTTTATGTTGCGACTCTTTTACCATTTATATTTAGGGTATTTTTATTACAAAATATGCTTTTACAGGCTTTACAGGGCAAGGGAATCACCATCGGTTAAGTGATGGTCTCGCTAAAAGGCGGTACAACCCTCTTATTTCTCCCAGCAAAAAAGGTCATGATAAGAAAACATGTACAATTTACTCAAAAGGGGGGAACAGCCATGAGAAACATCCTGTCTTGTTTATGTCGATTCTAGTGTCAGGTTTCGATCACCTGTGTCCAGGTTGTGTTTTGATGCAAGCGCACGACAGCCACTCGTCTTACTAGCAACGAACGCCACCATAAGCTGTTTACATGCTGGTGTACTCCACACTAGGTAGCGCATACAGGGCTCTCATAATACACATAATGCCTTAGCCAGGATATGGTTTCCATGCAACCCGAAAGGTCAAACAAACACCAGCAGAAAAGCTTTGTTGCATATAGCATGCATGCACACAGACGAGTGTAACTGTGGAAACATTTGACAAGGCCTTATTTTAAACAAAATCTCTACACTGGGCTATCCATAGCATAGTTTATCAGTAGGGGTCAAGCACGGATTTGGGCGGGAGCCTCAGGGAATGCACTTAACAAGGCGGCTGTAGTCCGCCTGTTAGCAGGCTCGAGGTGTGGGTCGCGCAACAAACCATCAGTCCGGACGGTCAGCCGCCACTCTACTTGTCCGGGAGATCCTTCAAGACCCTCATAAGGCAAAGGTCTGACGAGTGCAGTGTGTCACAAGGTCACTTGGTGAATACGACGTGATGACCAAGAATGTAAGGATCATTCAGAGCAGGGTTTCCTTCCCTTCAGCTCAATAAACTAAAGCTATATCACTGTTTTACAGGAAATATTATTTAAATAGACGTTTTATGTGTGCTTGCTTATGCCATCCATCCATTTTCTTCCACTTATCCGAGGTCGGGTCGCGGGGCCAGCAGCCTAAGCAGGGAAGCCTAGACTTCCCTCTCCCACGCCACTTCATCCAGCTCTTCCCAGCGGATCCCGAGGCGTTCCCATGCCAGCTGAGAGACATAGTCTCTCCAACGTGTCCTGGGTCTTCCCCGAGGCCTCCTACCGGTCAGACGTGCCCTGAATATCTCCCCAGGGAGGCATCCAGGAGACACCCAAACCAGATGCCCGAGCCACCTCATCTGGCTCCTCTCAATGCAGAGGAGCAGCCATTATGCTCGGAGTTTCTCCCGGATGACAGTGCTTCTCACCCGATCTCTAAGGGAGAGCACAGCCACCCTGCGGAGAAAACTCATTTCGGCCGCTCGTACCCGCGATCTTGTCCTTTTGGTCACTTATGGTATTGTAATTTTTTTTAAACTGTCCAAGGACCCAACAAATTGTATTATAATATATTAATAATGTTATTCATCCAATCATTTTCTATGCCGCTTATCCTCATTAGGGTCGCGGTATGCTGGAGCCTATCCCAGCTGGCTTTGGGCGAGAGGCGGGTACACCCTGGACTGGTCGCCAGTCAATTGCAGGGCATATATTGACACACATTCACAGTCACATTCATACTCTAATGGACAATTTAGAGTCACCAATTAACCTAACATGCATGTTTTTGGAATGTGGGAGGAAACCGGAGTACCCGGAGAAAACCCACACACGCGAACCCTGAACCTCCCGACTGTGAGGCCAATGTGCTACTCACTCATCCACCATGCTTAATGACAGATAACTAAACCGACAAAAACATTTTTCGACAAAATTCCCTACAAGTTTGTGCCATAAAATGGCAGTTTTAACTTAATTTAAAAATGAACCAAATGAGCTAAACAAACTACGTGTACATCTAAGAGAGGAAGATGGGACAGCTATTTGTCAACAAAAGAGCTAATGATGTGCATTGTGGGATTTATTCACTTTGCACGTGTTCACAGACAGTAATTGGCCAGTCTAGACATGGAAATAGCTTCTAAATTACGTGGTGCTAACTTTGCCCTTTGGAGTCCAGGGTTGGATTTAGCGGTCTTACATGCTTTTGCGTTTATCTTTAAATTCCATCTTGAAAACGGTTTGCTTTGCCTTGGTTGGTTTCCACTCATCCAGTAGAAGCTCACATGCGTGTACTGTTAATTTTTTTATTTTGGCATTGGGACTAAATTCACCTAAAACAAAAAATCCAAGAAGGGAAAATTTTGATTTTAAATTATTAATGTGGGAGGAAATCTTTAAAAAAAAAAAAAATTAATTCATTAAAATGTATAAATAAATGCAACTCATCTACAAAGTTAGCAAATTACCAAGTTTAATGCAGTGAATAATGATTATAATAATTTACCACCTGGACTCCTCACAGTTCAATGTGCACAAGTTTTAGCGTGAGTGTTTCAAATTCAGAGCCTTGTTTGGAACCTTTGGGACCTATGGAACCTCAAAAGTTGAACTTAGCTCATACAATTCATAATTCAAAAAAAACTTTATGGTAAATATTTTTTTACTTTTTTACTTACTTATTCGGAAAGGTGTAAAGAATAAAATGTGAAAAGAGAAGAAGAATATGCAACGGATGAAAATTGTGGTTTACTTATTTTTACACTTGTAGTACATTTAGAATGTGTCTCAAGCAATGCCTTACAATTAATAAAGATTTATGCCGGTGACAGTTTTTGATGGCTATTGTATTCTACAGGAAGAATTGTGTGAAATTGTCAACAAGCAATGTTCACGTGACAGCAAAACAGCCTCCTCCCAATTCAACTGCAATAGAAACCCGCTTGTGTCAGACCCCTTATATTTTTAGGCAAAGCTATTATTATAACTGTGTTCCCTTTTTGCTTGCATGCCCCAGGATGTGCCAGAATTCCTGTTTTGTCATCATTCTTCCAGCAGCTCACCCACAATGCTCTGTGTTCCAGATACTTCTTTGTCTTGCATGGATATAAATAGATTTGAAATGGCATTCAGACGACGTTAAGTGAATCTGTTGTGGTTGGCTCGAGTCTCAGACACACCAAATAAAGGGAGGGAGAAAGAATTGTAAAAAGTTCCTTTCTTGGAAATGACATAATACTGCCTAAAACACCAACAACATCAGGAAGAATTGATGCATATATTGTATAAGATTAACATATTTATCCCCATGTCCAGTGAATTCTCTGCAACTTTTTCAAACTATGTCCACCTAATGATTCAGGTTTATCTCGATCTGATCATGCCCTCGCAGTCTCTAACGATTTTTCCTGGTATATGGGATTGTTATACAATGTTGTGAAAATGTGTTTGCCCACTTACGGATTGCTTATTTTTTTGCATGTTTGTCACATGTAAATGTTTCAGATCATTTACCAAATTTAAATATTAGTCGATGACAAGACAACTAAACACAAAATGCAGTTTTTAAATGAAACTTTTTATTAAGTGAGAACGAAAATCCAAACCTGCATGGCCCTGCGTGAAAAAGTGAACCCCCTCTGTTAAACCATAACTAATTGAGATTTATCATTCAGCAAAAGCCTTTTCTACCACAATGAGATCCATTACCCATAAATGGTGAAAACATGAACCAGTGGTGAACTTTCCCAGGATTGAGTGGTCAGTCAACCAGAATTACCCCAAGAGTGCCTCACAGACTACAAGAGGTCACAAAAGACCCCATAACAACATTGCCTCAATTAAGGTCAGTGGTCATCTTTTATATCTGGCATAAAAGTAACGCCGCATTTGAGAAAAAATACAACATACCAACAGTAAAATATGGTAGGTGTAGTGTCTGGTGTGGTAGTGTGATGGTCTGGGGCTGGTTTGCTGCTTCAAGACATGGAAGACTTGCTGTGATATATGGAACCATGAATTATGCTGTCAACCAAAACATCCTGAAGGAGAATGTCCGGCCATCTGTTGGTGACCTCAAGATGAAACCAACTTGAGTTCTGCAACAAGACAATAATCCAAAACACACCAGCAAGTCCACCTCTGAATGACTGAAGAAAAACAAAATTAGGACTTCGGAGTGGCCTAGTCAAAGTCCTGACGTGATTCCTATTCCTATAGTCACTTTTATTCGTGTGTTACCCAAAGTAGTAGACATAATAGAAAATAAACCATCTTAGACATAAACAAGATAAAAAAGAATAATGTTAGCTTCCCGGTGGCTATTGTCTCATCAATGTAACGTTATACACACCTGGAGACAAGTGTAGAATACTACTGTACTGCCACTGTTTCAGGTTAAGGAGAAACTCATACTGCAAGAGAACATTCACACAGGAGCTGCTGTCAGCCACTCTATACAGTATACTACTAACCTGCTGCTAGCACGGGGACTAAGAGACCTGCTATGAGAAAGACAGTCTCAAAAAGAGGAGTTATAGTGATCATTTTAAGGCCCTGTCCACACGGAAGCTTTCTTGGGATTTTTTTCCCCCTAGAAAAAAAGTTGTGTCCACACTGTCCCGGATTAGTAAAAGCTTGCATCTGAGTTTGGAACAGATGACTGAGTGAAAACGATGTACACAGGGCACACCTTTGGTGTAACGCTGTGAACAGACATGCGGGCGGAACCACGTGACGCAGCAAACCATAGAAGAAGAAATAACGCATGCACATAAATCAGTCATTTTCGGCTCTGCAAGGCTCAACAAGACTTATAAAAAAGTGGAATTACACCCGCATCATTTTGGGAGACCACCTCCCTGACCCACCACCTTATTGTGGTGGAGGAGTTTGCGTGTCCCAATGATCCTAGGAGCTAGGTTGTCGGGGGCTGTCATGCCCCTGGTAGGGTCACCCGTGACAAACAAGTCCTAGGGGAGGGATCAGACAGAGAGTGGCTTAAAGGACCCTAATGATGAATAACACAATTGGACGTCGTTTTCCCTCGCCCGGACGAGGGTCACCGGGGTCCCTATTTGGATCCAGGCCTGGAGGTGGGGCACGATGGCGAGCGTCTGGTGGTCGGGCCTGCACCCATGGGGCCCGGTCGGGCACAGCTCGAAAAGATAACATGGGTCTTCCTTCCCATGAGCTCACCACTCGTGGGAGGGGCCAAAGGGGTCGGCTGCGAAGTGGACTGGCTGGCGGCGGGAGGCCTTCGCGGTCCGATCCTCGCCTTCAGAAGCTAGTTGTTGTTACGTGGAATGTCACCACTCTGGCGGAGAAGGAACCTGAGCTGGTGCGTGAGTTGGAGAAATTCCGGCTAGATATAGTCGGACTCACCTCAACGCACAGCAAGCGCTCTGGAACCAGTCCTCTCGAGAGGGGCTGGACTTCATTCCACTCTGGTTTTGCCAGCAATGAGAGGAGACGGGCAGGGGACGCAATTCTTGTTGCCCCCCGGCTCCAAGACTGTACATTGGAGTTTAACCCAGTAAACAAGAGGGTAGTTTTCCTCCACCTTCGGGTTGGGGGACAGTTTCTGACTGGTTTTTGCGCTTATGCGTCAAACGGCAGTTTAGAATACCCGCCCTTTTTGGAGTCCCTAGAGAGTGCTCCCTCGGCGGATTCCCTTGTTCTGCTGGGTGACTTCAGCGCTCATGTTGGCAGCGACAGTGAGACCTGGAGAGGTGTGATTGGGAGGAACGGCCCCTCTGATCTTAACCCGAGCGGTGTTTTGTTATTGGACCTTTGTCCTCGTCACAAATTGTCTATAAGGAACACCATGTTCAAGCATAGGGGTGTCCACATGTGCACTTGGCACCAGGACACCCTGGGCCGCTGTTCGATGATTGACTTTGTGGTTGTGTCGTCGAACTTGCGGCCACATGTTTTGGACACTCTGGTGAAGAGAGGGGGGGGGCTTTCAACTGATCACCACCTGGTGGTGAGTTGGTTTCGATGATGGGGGAAAATGCCGGTCAGACCTGGCAGACCCAAACTCATTGTGAGGGTCTGTTGGGAACATCTGGCAGAGTCCCCTGTCAGAAGGAGTTTAAACTCCCACCTCTGGGGGAGCTTTGACCATGTTCTGAAGGAGGCGGCGGACATTGAGTCAGAGTGGGTAATGTTTCGTGCCGATTGGAGCTGTGGCCGTAAGGTGGTCGGTGCCTGTCGTGGCGGTAATCCCAGAACCCGTTGGTGGACACCAGCGGTGAGGGATGCCGTCAAGTCGACAAAAAAGTCCAATCAGGCCATTTTGGCCCATGGGACTCTGGAGGATGCTGTGGGCGTGTCTTGGTTGACCCAACTCTGCAGCATCGCGTAGACATCAGGGTTGGTGACCCTGGACTGTCAGACCGGGGTGGTGGTCCCACTTTTCAAGAAGGGGGACCAGAGGGTGTGTTCTAAGTATCGTGGGATCACACTCCTCAGCCTTCTCGGTAAGGTCTATTCAGGGGTTCTGGAGGGGAGAATCCGCTGGATAGTCAAATCTCGGATTCAGGAGGAGAAGTCTGGTTTTTGTCCTGGTTTTTGGAACTGTGGACCAACTCTATACTCTCGGCAGGGTCCTTGAGAGTGCATGGGAGTTTGCCCAACCATTTTACATGTGTTTTGTGGACTTGGAGAAGGCATTAGACCGTGTTCCTTGGGGGATTACTGTGGGGAGTGCTCCGGGAATATGGGGTATCGCATTGCCGGCAATAGGTTGGACCCGTTTCCAGTGAGGGTTGGACTCTGCCAGGGCTGCCCTTTGTCACCGATTCTGTTCATTACTTTCATGGACAGGATTTCTATACGCAGCCAGGGCGTTGAGGGGTTTAAGTTAGGTGGCCACAGGATTCAGTCTCTGCTTTTTGCAGATGACGTGGTCCTGCTGGCTTCATTGAGCAGTGACTTTCAACTCTCACTGGATCGCAGCTGAGTGTGAAGCGGCTGGTATGAGAATCACCACCTTCAAATCCGAGTCCTTGGTTCTCGCCTGGAAAAGGGTGGAGTGCCATCTCCGGGTCAGGGATGAGGTCCTGCCTCAAGTGGAGGAATTTAAGTACCTTGGGGTCTTGTTCACAAGTGAGAGAAGGATGGAACGCTGGATGGACAGGCGGATTGGTGCAGCTTCTGCGGTGATGCGGACTCTGCACCGGTCTGTCGTGGTGAAGAGAGATCTGACCCAAAAGACAAATAGAGATAGGGTGAGAAGCACTGTCATCTGGGAGAGACTCGGAGTAGAACCGTTGCTCCTCCGCATTGAAAGGATTCAGATTAGGTGGCTCGGGTATCTGGTTAGGATGCCTCCCGGACGCCTCCCTGGGGAGGTGTTCAGGGCACGTCCAACCGGTAGGAGGCCTCAGGGAAGACCCAGGACACAATGGAGAACTGTCTTTCAGATGGCCTGGGAACGCCTCGGCATCCGCTGGGAATAGCTGGACAAAGGGACGTCTGGGCGTCTGAGGGACGTCAGCTTAGGCTGCTGTCCCCGCGACCCGACCTCGGATAAGGTGAAGAAAATGGAGGATGGATGGCATTTTGGGAGACATGAAGACAAGAAAACACCAAGAGAATGTGACAGGGGGGTCACTGACGTCATTGTTCTAATAAAAGTATTTTTGGCACCTTTTAATACATGCACTAAAAATACTCTCATGCCTTTACTTATCAGTGATTTCAACTTTTTACTCAGGGTTCTATGTTTAGTTAGTTCTATGTTTATTTAATACTCTATGTTTACTTAGAATTCTACGTTGCACTGAGTCGCCAAAGAAAGTTCCTAGTTTGTGAATTGTTCACTTACAATGGGAATGAAGTTTTTCTGATTCTGATTCTGAAAAGGTGGGGGATTGCTAGTCTACACGAAAACGACAAGCTGGCATTTTCAGATTTTGTGTGCTTTGTGTTTAATTATTAATATCAACGTATCAGCATTCTTTATATTGTGCCTTTTTGCTGGTTTTTTGGTGTTCAATTTTATTTTTACAACATGTCACGGGCCTCAAATGGCCCCCGGGGGCCATTACCTCTGCTAATGACGATCAATAAAGCAGAGTCATCAGGCAACTCTTCGAGCAGCAGAAAAATATTATATATTTTTTTACTGCTGTTGGTCTTGATTGACTTTTGGGTTTTTTTGTTACAAAAAAGCAACGCCTTATATTCAGACTTTACGGAATTTCGGACATTTCATCCCATAAATAAGCAAGCAAAGTAACTATTAAGTGATGGCAAGTCTCGATACTACGAGGCAGCTGCTGTGTGCGGCTCTGCTCTTCCACCCTGCTGAGCGAGAACCTATTTTAGCAACCTGGACCTATTGTCTTTTCCTAAGAATGAGCAGAGAATGTGGCAACTTCCTGGGGTCACATAAGTCTTTGGTTGAGTTTGTGTGAATGGGTGGCGTGGGGGCTCAGGCTGTATTCCTGTCACCCTAATGGGAGCACATGCCACCAGAACTAATTACCTGCCTTCAAGGACCAATTAAGTCCCCCCCCCCAATGCCACAGAACAAGAAAAGTTCAGCTGTCTGGGAGGCGTACAGTGGTGTAAGCATAGGTGGTGGGGGCTTTGATAGAGACGGCTGAGGGACATGAGGAGACGACAGGAGTCAACTGTGCAAGCTAGTAAAGGTCTGAAAACTGCATTTAAAACAGAACAAATACCATATTGACCAGAATATAAGATGACCCTTTGCTTTTAAAACCAAATTATTTTTAAAGGATATCATACTTCTTGACAGTTGATGACCTTTATATAAGACATAAACCATCTTTTTGCAGCTTTTTTCCATTACAATGTTCTAAAACATATGCAAAAATTGGAATGAAAGAGCTTTTGTTTGAAAAATATTTTTAAAACAACAAAAGGATCAAATCTTGTTTTGCACATACATATAATAATATTGCAATGAAGAGTTTTTCTCTCCAATGAAGAAGTTTTTAAAAATAATTTTTCTTGGTTAACTGCTTCCAGACCGGACCACGATAAGTGGAATTCCGTGAGGATTCCTCATTTATAAATGGAATGTCTACATAGTCTTCTAAATATGACTTTAGTAGAGTTTAGTAAATACAACATTAGTAGAGCCCTCTAGACATGAATTAACACCCCTATAGTCACCTTTACACTGTGTTACCCAACATAGTAGACATTAGATGAGTGAATAAGTCATTTTAAACAAATAGACAAGACTTGTTGGTGTGCGCTGCTATAAACGTGTTCCCTCGGGGAGCTGAGTTCAGAGTTGAGTTTTAGCTTTGGTGTAGCTTGTGTTTTTATTAGGGGTTATTGTCCCTGCTGTAAGATAATTCAAACCTGCAATAAAAGCCTGTTGTTGCTGCAATCAAGACTGATGTGTGTCTCACGGAACACCTAATGACCTAGTGAGAAAATGCTTTATTTAGGCAACAAATGCATAACATTTGCATATGCAGGGTTTTTTAAAATATATTTATTTTTACTAACGATAGAGATAGATAGAGATAGATAGATAGATAGGTTAATCTTCAAGAGAAATATGCCGTGTTCAACCAGGAAAGAGCATAATAAAGCAAAGTATTTTTGAAAAAACATGACAGAGTGCATTTCAAAGCGACACGAGACAACTGTTCAATTAATTGATTGCCATTAAAAAATAAAATTTTCCATTGTGAGAATTTTCTGAAAAGGTAAGTTTGAAAGGTCAATATCCAGCATACATTTAACATGTAACATTGCTCCTTCTGCTGTCAGTTCTTGGTTGAAGCTCCAGCTGTCCATCAGGATCTCCTAAACAAATAAAACCCTCCATTGGGTTTCCATCTTCTAAAAACCAATTTCAGCATCGTACGCCCTGCAGTGGATGTCAGTGGAGGACACTGACAGTGAAATACCGCTTCTAGGTGTGAGGATAAAAAGATTTCGGCGTGTTGCCCGGGGCAAAATGTTCTACTTGATGGAATTACCGCATCCTATTGTTCTTTACCAGGCACTTTACCGACAATACCGCTAAATCAGGATAAAAGTGTTATCGAGAAAGGAAAACACTTGTCTCATTAATATTTACGATCGTTAGTTTTTATGCTCGTAACTGGTTTTGTGAAGTTGATGGATGATCCAGATGAGGGATTATTAGGGGACGATACAGTGCACACAAGAGCAGCGGTAATTTACAATGAGTTAAAGTTGCCACATTAATACTCCAGTCCATGCTGCATTTTTAGGACAGATTAGGAAAAAGAAAAACACAACAACGAACAAAGATCCCCGGGTGTCACCGACATGCTTTGACAGGAGTTGTTTTGTCAAGATGGGAGGTACATATCGCCTCTGACGGCTTACTTGAAGATGACGGTTTGGAAAGCCCTCTTTGACCTTTAGCGTCAGAGCAACAGGAACGGACAGTCCCTCGCTCAGCCATCCTTTCAGAGGCTTCGTCTGTGGTTGTTGGACCGTTCGAATGACCTCGGTCGGCACAGTGGCCGTGATTCACCCCCCAAAAATGTAGAGTGCAGATGCTCACATTTGATTGGCTTGAAAGTAAACCTCAAAGCAATTCTTCATTCATTTTCTACATCTTATCCCATTCAGTCAAGCAGGAGCCTATCAAAATGCGGGTTACACCGTGGACACATCAGGTGTCCAAACCTTCTCCACTGAGGGCCACATACTGATAAAGGAAGGTATGCAATGGCCACTTTGATATTTTGCAAACAAACTTATGTAGAAATGCTAAAAAGTGATACGTATACGTACAATGTTGTGAATAATAATAATAATGGTGTGAATAAATAGTGTTTGGCCCCTTCCTGATACGTTTGTCACACTTAAATGCTTCAGATCATCAGATTGAAATATCTGTCAATGACAACACAACTGAACACAAAACACAGTTGTGCCAGACGACCAGTGACTTCGTTCAGCTTGGACACTCCATTAGTGGTCCATCGGCCAATCGACTTCAACCTAGAGTTGACGATGTTGTTTTAATAAACAAAGTTTTAATAAACGTTGTGTTATTAAAAGGAGGGTACTAAACCCCGAGCTACATGCCTTGTGTGAAAAAGTGATTTTAGCCTAAAATAATAACTGGTTGAGACACCCTCAGAGCAACAAGTGCAGTCAAGCGTTTGCCATAACTTGCAATGAGTCTCTTACGGCGCTGTGGAAAAATTTTGGCCCACTCATCTTTGCAGAATTGTTGCTATTCAGCCACATTGGAGGCTTTTGCAGCATGAAGCGCCTTTTTAAGATCATGCCACATCTCAATAAGATTCAGGTCAAGACTTTGACTAGGTCACTTGTCTTTGCAGATTTGCCCTGCTGCAAAACCCAAATTAGTGTCAGTTTCAGATTGCTAGATATTCTGCTTCAGGGTTTTTTGGTATACAGCAGAATTCATGGTTCCATTTATCACGGAAAGTCCCCCAGGTCCTGAAGCAGCAAAACAGACCCAGACCACCACACTACCTCCACCATATTTTACTTTTGGTTTGATGTTCTTTTTTACATTTGAAATGCAGAGTTACTTTTATGCCAGATGTAATGAGACACACACCTTACAAAAAGTTTGTCTCGTGAGACCACAGAGTATTTTCCCAAAGGTTTTTAGGATCGTGAAAATTTTTCCTGTAAAAATTGATACCAGTCTTAATGTTCATTTTGTTCAGCAGTGGTTTTCAATCTTGAAACTCTGCCATTAGGGTGAGGAGCTCGCCCATCCAGGGAGGAGCTCAGAGTAGAGCCGCTGCTCCTTCACATCGAGAGGAGCCAGTTGAGGTGGCTCGGGCATCTAGTCTGGATGCCTCCCGGGCGCCTCCCTGGTGAGGTGTTTCGGGCATGCCCAGTCGGGAGAAGGCCCCCGGGAAGACCTAGGACACGCTGGAGGGACTATGTCTCACAGCTGGCCTGGGAACGCCTTGGTGTCCTCCCGATGGAGCTGGAGGAGGTCGCTGGGGACCGGGAAGTCTGGACTTCCCTACTGAAGCTGCTGCCCCCACGACCCAGACAAGCGGAGGAAAATGAATGGATGGAGGGAACTCTGCCATGCAGGGTGTTTATGCTCAGTGTCTTTCTTATTGTGGAGTCATGAATACTGACCTTAACTGAGGCAAGTGAGGCCTGCAGTTCTTTGGATGTTTTTGCGGGGTCTTTTGTGACCTCTTTGATGAGATGTCGCTGCGCTCTTGGACAGTTTGTGTTGGCTGGCCCCTCCTGGGAAGGTTCACCACTCTTCCATGTTTTTGCCATTTGTGGATAATGGCTCACACTGTAGTTTGCTGGAGTTCCAAAGCTTTAGAAATGGCTTTATAACCTTTTCCAGACTGATAAATGTCAATTCTCAGAAAATCATTTTATCTCTAATGGGGGGGCACTGCAAAAAAATACCGTCGTAGTTCCAACCATAAACGATGCCAAATAGCGATCGGAACCACTGTGTTACACATTTCTCGTAACAATTGTGACATTTTTCTCTTTAGACTTTGTTTCTCTAATGTTTTTACTTTATACTCAGAAAATTACAGCCGTTTTATTTTTCATTTGTGCTGTTTTTATTTTTTTTTAATTTTCCAAACATTTTTTTCTTTTTTTTAACGATGACTTTACTCCTACAATACTTTGACTCTATTTAATCTTTATTTTCCGCAACCTAACAAAATTACAATTTTGAGGTTTTTTTTTATTTCATGTGACAACTTTAAAAATAACATTTTATCTTTAATATTTCAACTTTATTCTGCTAAAATGATGTTACTTTTCCTCATATTGCTTTGTTATTCTTGTAAAATTACAATGCTTTTAATATATTGACATTATTCTTGATAAATTACTCAGACATTTTTATTCTTGCTGTTTTTTTTTTCTTTTACGAATGTGTTGCAGGCTGCACTTTGGACACCCCTGGTATACACAAACAGCCTTCATACTCACATCAACACCCATGAACTATTTAGTCTTTTATTAACCTAACATGTTTACTGTTTTTAAAGTTTGTGAGAAACCCATGCAACATATTCAAAAGCCTAAGCCGGATTTGAACCAGATAACCACCTGGATGTAAGGCAGATGTGTCTGTCCCCTCATTCAAGGTAAGAAATATCTATGAGTATTCTAAATTAAAACACATTGTCATATAAATTAGACTAAAGAATCATTACAGTCCTAAGCTGCTGAAAAAAAGTAAAATCTAAAATATATTGCTATGTATCTCCACATTAATTTAACTATGATTGTACTAACATGACTAACAGAGACAGCAGACAGACAACAGACATCTGACAAAATGTGTACATTCCTGCAAAAAACACACGATGTAAAAATTCATTAGAAAAAATGTTTAATGAATATTTTAGGTAAGAAATATTTAATTCTAACCAAACCTAATACATGTATTAGAAAGACAAAAGGGCATATTTAAATGTTTGTTTTAACCATGAGTTATTTTGCAAACACAACATATCAGGTTAAGTACAGCATGCTCGCCATCTAGAGGTGACAAACAGAAAAATAAGAGCTATTTAGAAAAAGTACTGACCATATAAACTCAAAGGAGGTCAGTGTTAATCTTCTTAACAACATTGGTCAAGAGCTTCTTGGCTGGAATGAATGACTCAACAATGGCTTCAATCTGCTGGATCCTGCAGACACATGACATGCAACACTGTATGAAACCTGGCTTCTTCTTACACTTTGTTGTTAGCATGTCTGTGTACAGGTAAACGTTAAAGCTGTCAGTGCTTTTCATTACTTACGTGGTGTTCCCAATGATGTTGTTGAAGCTGTGCACCTGAACACTGTAGATGTGTTTGTCCAAGCTCACAGAGAAGGTAACCTCAAACTTGGAGCACCTCTTCAGACTGCTGAAGAGAATATGCACTCTAGAACAAGACATGACAGTTATTTGTCAAATGAATAAGGTAAGACTGCATAGGGCTATTCTACAGAATGGGTCTTCTTCAATCTTACCGAGTGTCACAACAGCTGATGTCCAAGATATTGAGCCGTAAACCTCCCCACATTTTAAGCATTTGTATCTCCTCCCCCAGGAGACGACAGTGACTGACCACCAGTGACACGTCATGGAGCAGCTGGACACAGCAGGAAGAAGCATGGCTTAGAAAGAACGAGTTAATATAAAATAAAAACAGACAAAAATATACATCTATAAAACAGATATTGAACCCACACCTTTTGGACATGATTACTTGTTGGGTATTTCTTCACCCAAGCTGTTTGGCCGTCAATGTGCTGGGAGAGCAGTTTGTGAACAAGGCAGGCGTGGCTCTGCGACCTTTTATCTAATGTAATGATGAAAATGTACAGAAAAAGGGCATTAAGCACAACATACTACATATTCATCCAGGTAAAGGTCGACTGTCTTGACCAAAATATAAGACGACTTTGAAATGACATTAACACCCCTCTTTTTTCCGTATTTGGACAAATGTTTTCTTGAGAAGTGACAGTAGCAGAAGAAATACAAGTACTACAATGTACTACAAACTGACCAATCACAGCCTTAATTGTATGCGTTGCTTCAGCTGAAGAATTTTTTGGACAAACCAAAATCGGTGAACTGCAACAAAATGCATACCAGAAGAACAGCGAAGCCTACAAGTGTAGGAAAAATACGTACATGTTGGCAGGTCTGTATTAGTCGTTTGTCACAACATAATTCCTCACTTTTTTGGAGCGTGCCTTTCTGCCGCAGTTGCATCTCCCCAGCTCATTACAGTAATCCATACTTAAAAGTGGATAATTGGTTCCAAACCAGACTACAATAAATTATTAAAAGTTACTATTATTCAATATTAATAAACGTAATATTGTAATACATTTAGAGCATAGAAAAGCTGTTTTTGGTTTTCTAAATACTGTTTTACTGTTAGTAGAGCCCTGTAGACATGAAATAAAACCCCTAAAGTCACTCTTTGTTTACACCACATTCCACATGAAATGGTGGGGGGGGGGTTACGTTTTTACATGATCTCGGACATGCCATGGCTGACCACATGCAGTGTTAATTTAAGGAAATCTCTAGACCTTTGGTGTCCAATGTGGGAGCCGGGATTCATTTGTGGCACACCATTTTTATTTTTTGGTTTATTTATTGGTACGTGACATGTAAAGATAAAGTTAAAAAACAAAAATAGCAAAAACAAGTAAAAATAGAACAAAAAGGCACAAAGTAAGGAGAAAAATCAGAAATGTTTATACTAATAACCAATATTGCTTAAACCCTTGTCTTTGAATAATAATATATATATATATATTTATTATATATATATATACACACACTGTATATATATATATTTTTAATCCATTACAAAATTAACAAAATATATCAAAATGTTAAAGTGACCTCCTGCATGTATAGTGTATTTGAAGCAATACTGTAATTTAATGTGGACTTTGTATTTTTCAACTCTCACCATCAAGTAGAAATGTAAAATTGAGGTGTGAAATTTCTTGCTCAGGTTGTTCCATACCACCATCTCCTACAAAAGAAAAACATTGTGTAGTTTAGATATCTGCCAAATTCAAACAATTTTAATGTCGCGAAGGTTATAATGCTAAAAACGTGTGGTATGACAAGAAATATTCTAAAAATCATAGAGCCATTATTACAGCAATTAATGACTTTGAAATTCGTTACAGTTGATTGAGTAAAAAGTTTTCTATATGATCAGGGTGGACAAGAACATCATGTAGTGTGTTGGATGACAATAGAAATGTACCTTTGTACACCAACTGTAGATGCAACGTGCCATTGAGGAAAGCGTAGACTTCATAGTTGTCTGTCTTTTCTTTCAATCTCCATTCATTGAGTCTAAGAAAATGTTTTTAACAAAAGACAAACATAAATATCCTTTTTTGCAAATGCTGGGGAAAAACTGCGCAAGAAATGATGACTGAATGAAAACTGACGTATTGAGAATGGCGATGGAACTTTCAAGGTTTGCCACATCAGCTTTCAGGTAGCTCAGTTTGCTTGAAGCCTGCTTTTTCTGCATCTCCAGTTCAGATATTTGACTATAACAGGAGTTGAAAAAACACATAGACAAAGCATATTGAAATATTAAACAACATAGACTCCTAGTTTTAGTTTTTTGTTATATGGAAAGGTTGAATTGGTTTACCGCTCATTGTCAGTCAATTTCTCATTAACTTTCTTCAGTTCTGTGAGAGAAAAATAAATGATTGAATTTAACTATTGGACGAAAAGTATACAAACACAACAAAACATATACTGTCTGCTTACCTTCCTGGAGTGATTTAAGACTTGGCTTGCTATCAGTTCCTTTCTCCTCAACTGCTGCAAGTTCTTGGGAGGCAAAACACAGTTTTATGATTGTAAACATGCACCCACTGCAACAATTTTTTTAATTGCTTTGTTTTTGTAACATGCAAAAAATAAAATAATAAAAAAGAAAACATTTTACCTGCTTCCAAATCACTAATGCAATCATCCAACATCCTGATCATCTCCTCAGATTCATCAACTTTACCTCTCAATTTCTGCTGCTCATCCTGGAAAACAAAAATACATTGTCTCATTAAAGATCTCTAACCAGTTTTAAAAATCCTTTGGAGTTCTTCCTAGTTACCGTAATAGCCTGCACAACACCCGTGTACAGAACCTCCTTCATTTCATGTGATCGGACTTTGCTCATCTTTCTGAAGTAGTTGTTTCTTTCTTTTAATTTTACGCCAAAATGTTTGATCTGCAAATTTAAACAAACACAATCATTTTAGGATACGGTTTATACACATGCTAGATATTTTTGTCATTCTATGCACATGGAAAAGACCAAATGCCACACTGCTCGTTGATAAAATGTCATTCTCTGCCTTTTTTCTATGAATGATGAGGGTACAGGGACGCTCAGGCCATTTGCCGCTTTTGGAAGTACAGGTGGTCTTCAGGTTACGTACGAGTTCCATTTCTAGACTTTGATGTTAGGTAAAATTTTGGTATGCAAAAAATTGACTAAGTGAACTCATAAGTCATTTGCAAGTCATTGTACACAGAGCACATTATATCAGGAATGGACAGGAGGATGAGTACAGAATGCATCCCCATGTTATTACTGTCGCTTTCATAGGAGCAGATGTTTTAACACACTGAAAGCTACAATCTTATGATGGCCATGATAGTTGAACGTTCATTACCAAAAAGCGCTAACAATATTAATGGATTTCTACTCTCAGGGCTTTGAATGTTCATTTTGTGGACCACTTTACCAACACTTTAAAAAAAATAATTTTTGATGATAAAAAGAAGTTTTGCATACATATGTGAGTACCTTTATCCAAGTCTCACACAGCAAAACATGCCTTTCAATGACATATAGGTCAGATATATGGAACCTGACCATCCAGACTGCAGTTGCTCTGTTACATGTTTGCTTAATATCTACATAGAAAAGAGGCTGAGTCGCACTAAAAAAAATCGGAATAGTCCATCCATCCATTTTCTATATCGCTTATCCTCAGTAGGGTCGCAGGTGTGCTGGAGCCTATCCCAGCTGACTTTGGGCGTGTGGCGGAGTACACCCTGGACTGGTCGCCAGTCAATCGCAGGGCAGATAAACAACCAGTCACACTCACATTCACACCTATAGACAATTTAGAGTCACCAATTAACCTAACATCCATGTTTTTGGAATGTGGGAGGAAACCGGAATACCCGGAGAAAACCTACACACAGAGATGCCCAGAAGAGATTCGAACCCTGATCTCCTGACTGTGAGGCCAACATGCTACCCACAAAGAACAAGAAAAAACCCATTATGAACCTTTGTTATAGAACAATCTGCCCGACTCAATCCGGGGGGCAGACTCCCTCTTTTTATATAGGTCGACTCAAAACCCACCTCTTTGCTAAAGCATACAATTAGAACTGACTCTTGATATGCTGATATGTATCAGAGACAATTCTCTTGTTTCACTTTGTTCCTTGGTCTAAGACTAAAACTTCTGGCTTGATCTTCCATGTATGCCTCTATTCTTTTATATCTCCGCCCAAACGTTCGAGACACACGGACGCCCCAGAGCCTGGGTTCTGTCTGAAATTTCCTTCCCCCAGGGAGTTTTTCCTTGCCTCCGTCGCTAAATGCTTGCTCATGTGGGGTTTCAATTGGCTTTCTGTGACCTGCATGTGTAACGTGCCATGAGATGACTGCTGTTGTGCTTTGGCGCTATACAAATAAATTCTGAATTGAATTTGAATTGAAAGCCCCTATCCCTGACAGGTTCAGAAGCAGAGTGCTCAAGGACTGCCCCACTCAGGTGGAGTTCTCACCAGGTTATTTCAGCTTCTTCTTGATTCCGTCTGTATTCTCAAACAGTGGAAGGAGTCCACAATTATCCCTATCCCCCAAAAAAAGCACATGCAAAAGACATGAACAACTACAGATCAGTAGCCCTGACCTCAGTGCTTTGCAATAGCATGGCGAGAGCAGTGGGCAACTAGCTGTCCGACATGCTGTCCCATCAACTGGACCTCCCCCTGTTTGCATACAGAGAAAGACGTAGTGTATGTAGAGGATGCAAGTCCCGCACTTTTAGTCACAAAACACCTGAACTCTGCAAAACCACACACCAGAATTTTCATTCATGGACTTCTCTGCTTTTAACACTAAACACAAACACCCTGCTGCACCGCCCTTTAAACCTTCAGGTACACCCAACACTGGTTTTATGGAGAAATAACTTTTTACAGGACTTGGTTTTAAATCTATCAAATTGATTTTAAATGCAGGGGTCCCTCGATGTTGTGTTTTATCTCCTATCGTCTTCTCTACATTCACTAATAACATCTCCTGCAGCAGTGAGAGAATACTTTTAAATATGCAGATGACATGGGTTCGGTGGCCCACATGAACGGCTTTGATGCTTTGTTCCGGTACCAGCAGGCAGTCAGCAATCTGGTCAAATTATTCAGTGACAACTCACTGGAGCTAAAAATCACCAAAACCAAAGAGTTGTGCTGTGGAGGCAAAAGCAAGGCACCAACAACACCATCTTTTCTCCAGCCACTAAGCAACAAGGGGCAGCTGGTAGAGCAGGTACAGTACTTTAAATAAGTGGGGACTGAGACTGACACCAGTCTATCCTTCACACAGATTTTATATACAAGAAAGCACAATAGCGCCCCCACCTACTGAGGACTCTAAGGACTTTTATTATCAGCAAGAACATCTTAAACCTGGTTTATCGTTCACTCATTGAATCCATTTTCAAACTCAAAATTTAATCTTCGTACAATTTGCTCACCTCCTCCCTGAGGCACCACCTTATCGTGGTGGAGGAGTTTGCGTGTCCCAATGATCCTAGAAGCTAAGTTGTCAGGGGCTGTCATGCCCCTGGTAGGGTCACCCATGACAAGACAGAGAGTGGCTCAAAAAGACCCTGATGATTATTAAAAACATTGGACTTTGTTTTCCCTCGCCCGGACGCGGGTCACCGGGGTCCCCCTCTGAAGCCAGGCCTGGAGGTGGGGAAGGATGGCTAGCGTCTGGTGGCCGGGCCTGCACCCATGGGGCCTGGTCGGGCACAGCCCAAAAGGCACCGTGGGTCCCCCTCCCATTAACTCACCGCACGTAGGAAGGGCAAAAGGGGTCGGGTGCAAAGTGGACTGGCTGGCGGCGGGAGGCAGAGGCCTTGGCAGTCCGATCCCTGGGTACAGAAGCTAGTTGGCGGTACGTGGAATGTCACCTCTCTGGCGGGGAAGGAGCCTGAGCTGGTGCATGAGGTGGAGAAATTCCGGCTAGATATAGTCAGACTCACCGGCAAGGGCTCTGGAACCAGTCCTCTCGAGAGGGGCTGGACATTTATTCCACTCTGGTGTTGCCGGCAATGAGAGGCGACGAGCAGGGGTGGCAATTCTTGTTGCCCCCCGGCACCAAGCCTGCACGTTGGAGTTTAACCCAGTAAACGAGAGGGTAGTTTCCCTACGCCTTCGGGTGGGTGGACGGGGCCATAACTGTTGTTTGCGCTTATGCGCCAAACGGCAGTTCAGAATACCCGCCCTTCTTGGAGTCCTTAGAGGAAGTACTAGAGAGTGCTCCCACGGGGGTTTCCATTGTTCTGCTGGATGACTTCAACGCTCATGTTGGCAAGGAAAGTGAGACCTGGAGAGGTGTGATTGGGAGGAACTGCCCCCCTGATCTTAACCCGAGTGGTGTCTTGTTATTGGACTTCTGTGCTCGTCACGGATTGTCTATAACAAAAAACATCTTCAAGCATAAGGGTGTCCACATGTGCACTTGACACCAGAACACCCTGGGCCGCAGTTCGATGATTGACTTTGTGGTTGTGTCGTCGGACTTGCGACCACATGTTTTGGACACTCGGGTGAGGAGAGGGGGGGAGCTTTCAACTGATCACCACCTGGTGGTGAGTTGGTTCCGATGGTGGGGGAGGATGCCGGTCAGACATGGCAGACCCAAACGCATTGTGAGGGGTCTGCTGAGAACGCCTGGCAGAGTCCCCTGTCAGAAGGAGTTTCAACTCCCACATATGGGAGCGCTTTAAACATGTTCCGAGGGAGGCAGCGGACATTGAATCCGAGTGGGCGATGTTTCGTGCCGCCATTGTCGATGCGGCCGATCGGAGCTGTGGCCGTAAGGTGGTCGGTGCCTGTCGTGGCGGTAATCCCATAACCCATTGGTGGACACCAGTGGTGAGGGATGCCGTCAAGCTGAAGAAAGAGTCATATTAGGCCGTCTTGGCCCATGGGACTCTGGAGGCAGCTGACAGGTACCGGAAGGCCAAGCGGTCTGCAGCTCTGGCGGTCGCTGAGGCAAAAACCCGGATATGGGAGGAGTTCGGAGAGGCCATGGAAAATTGACTTCAGGATGGCTTCAAAGAGATTCTGGACCACCATCCGCCGTCCCAGGTAGGGGAAATAGTGCACAGTCAACACCGTGTATGGTTGGGACGATGTGCTGCTGAACTCGACTCAAGATGTTGTGGACCGGTGGAGGGAATACTTTGAAGACCTCTTCAATCCCACCGACACGCCTTCCATCATGGAAGCAGTGCCTGGGGACTCTGAGTCGGGTTCGCCTATCATCTCTGGGGCTGAGGTCACCGAGGTGGTCAAAAAGCTCCTTGGTGGCAAGGCCCCGGGGGTGGATCAGATCCGCCCGGAGTTCCTAAGGCCCTGGATGCTGTGGGCGTGTCTTGGTTGACACGACTCTGCAACATTGCGTGGACGTCGGGGTCGGTGCCCCTGGACTGGCAGACCGGGGTGGTGGTCCCACTTCTCAAGAAGGGTGGGGAGGGTGCGTTCTAACTATCGTGAGATCACACTCCTCAGCCTTCTCTGTAAGGTCTATTCAGGGATTCTGGAGAGGAGGATCCGCCGGATAGTCGAATCTCGGATTAAGGAGGAGCAGTGTGGTTTTCTTCCTGATCGTGGAACTGTGGACCAACTCTATACTCTTGGCAGGGTCCTTGAGGGTGCATGGGAGTTTGCCCAACCAGTCTACATGTGTTTTGTGGAATTGGAGGAGGCATTCGACCGTGTTCCTCTGGGAATACTGTGGGGAGTGCTCCGGGAATTTCGGGTATCGGACCACCTAATCCAGGTGGTGTGTTCCCTGTATGACCGGTGTCAGAGTTTGGTTCGCATTGCCGGCAATAAGTCGGACCCGTTCCCAGTGAGGGTTAAACTCCGCCAGGGCTGCCCTTTGTCACCAATTATGTTCACTACTTTCATGGACAGAATTTCTAGGCGCAGCAAGGGCGTTGAGGGGTTTCGGTTTGGTGGCCGCAGGATTCGATCTCTGCTTTTTGCAGATGATGTGTTCCTGTTGGCTTCATCGAGCAGTGACCTTCAACTCTCACTGGATCGGTTCACAGCTGAGTGTGAAGCGGCTAGGATGAGAATCAGCACCTCCAAGTCCGAGTCCATGGTTCTCGCCCGGAAAAGGGTAGAGTGCTGTCTCCGGGTTTGGGGATGAGGTCCTGCCTCAAGTGGAGGAGTTTAAGTACCTCTGGGTCTTGTTCACAAGTGATGGAAGGATGGAACGCGAGATGGACAGGCGGATTGGTGCAGCGTCTGCAGTGATGCGGACTCTGCACCGATCTGTCGTGGTGAAAAGAGAGCTGAGCCAAAAGGCAAAGCTCTCAATTTACCGGTCGATCTACGTTCCTACCTTCACCTATGGTCATGAGCTTTGGGTAGTGACGGAAAGGACAAGATCGCGGGTACAAGCGGCCGAAATGAGTTTTCTCCACAGGGTGGCTGGGCTCTCCCTTAGAGATAGGGTGAAAAGCACTGTCATCCAGGGAAGAGCCTCGGAGTAGAACCGCTGCTCCTCCGCATTGAGCCAGATGAGGTGGCTCGGGCATCTGGTTAGGATGCCTACCGAACGCCTTCCTTGGGAGGTGTTCAGGCACGGCCAACTGGTAGGAGGCCTCGGGGAAGACCCAGGACACGCTGGAGAGACTACGTATCTCAGCTTGCCTGGGAACGCCTCGGCATCCGCTGGGAAGAGCTAGACGAAGTGGCCGGGGAGAGGGACCTCTGGCCTTTCCTGCTTAGTTTGCTGCCCCCATGACCCGACCTCGGGTAAGCGGAAGAATGGATGGATGGCCAATTTGCTCACCATAAAACACGTCACCAAAACCCCACAGGTCGGTTTACACAATGTCAGGCACATTTGAATGCATTTAATAATTACAACTACCAATGTTTAAAGTAACTATCTGAATCAGCAAATACATTTTGATCTATATTGACTGTCCCATCTGCCTCTGTCGCGCCGACTCCACTACCTTCCATGTCCCTATCGCCGCCCCCTCCAGTGATGGCCAGTGGATCTGATGTGGATGTGGTAATTGTAAATAAATGGTTAATCAAACGTATTGACATCTTTGATTCCGTAACTGAGAATTGCAAAAATTGTCATAATTAATTGGGTAATACAATATTATTCAGCCACTACCTGGTTTTCTCCAGGTACTCCAGCTTCCTCCCACATTCCAAAAACATGCAAGTTAGGTTAATTGGCGACTCTAAATTGTCCATAGGTATGAATGTCAGTGTGAATGGTTGTTTGTCTGCCCTGCGATTGACTGGCGACCAGTCCAGGGTGTACCCTGCCTCTCACCCAAAGTCAGCGGAGATAGGCTACAGGCATACCCCCGCGACCCCAATGAGGATAAGTGGCATAGAAAATGGATGGATGGATGGACGGATGACTTTCTGGAGTTAACTTCAGTGTCAGGTTCAGTGAGCAAAAGCATCAATACCTCACTTTCTGAAGAATTTTTCATCTCTTCCCATAATGCTTGATTGATCATCTTGAGAGGTTTGTCTAAGTCCCACATTCGGTAATTCAACCTGAGAAGACAAAACAAGTGTGCTTAGACCTTTATGAAACTACTCTCTAAGTGATGACTTTAAGGAACAATAGTGATCTCTAAATTGTCCCTAAATATGAATGTTAGTGTGAACGGTTATTTGTCTATATGTGCCCTATGATTGGCTGGTGACAAGTCTATAGTGTGCTTGAAGTCAGCTTGGATAGGCTCTAGCATACACCCACAACACTAGTGATAAGTGTCATAGAACATGAATGAATGAATAGTAATCTCACCCTTCTACTTTTTCAGACAGGCTCTTGACGTCAGCTTCATAAACAATCTGTTTAGGCCGATTTATAAATTTGTCTTTCATTATATCCATCGATGTGCACTCTGTGCTGAAGGACGCCTGAGCCAAAACAAACAAACAAAAAAACAAGTCTATAAATGCATGTCATTGTTTTTTTTGTCTAGTTCACAGATTAAATGTCAGAATAAAACCTACTCTGCCAGGAAGCATGCTTTGCCGGGGATTATGGATCACAAAGTCAATGTTGAAGATCTTAAGGAACTCTGATACTGTTATTGAGCCATCCTCTAATTTCTGAAAGACAATTTCTGATAAATGGGGGGCAGGACAGAGGTATGGAATCATATATTTACAACATAAAATGAAAACAAACCCTCTGTACATCAGAGGAGTAATGTTCCAGCTGAGAGTCCAAAATACTCTGTTTAAAAGCTGCAGATAAGAAAAGAAACAAGTTCAACATAAGATGAGAACTAATTCATGTGATATTAAAAAAGTAAAAACATATGATATATTCTGAGGACTTACTGGAGTTAAACGTAGCTTCGCTTCTGCTGCTAGAAGTGTGAGTACTGCAGGAGGAATTTGTGGTGCACTTTGTTGGAGCCACAATGATGTTTCCATCATATTTCAGAACATGAGGCTGTGCTCCCTGTTAAGGAATATAACCAAGAGGACATCTGTTGACAATTTATTGACAGACTAAAAGATGAATAAACTGGTAAAGGCTGTTTTTACCTAGGGATTACAGTGGAACCTCAACTGTTGAATGTCTTAAAGCTCGACAAATTTTAGGACAAATATTAGATGTTATACATAATTTGGACATCAAAGTGTTCAATGAGCCCTGACAGCGCAACTACGTAATTTACACAAGCATCAAAGGATGCCAGTGTGAAGTAGGGACGCTCTGATCGATCGGCCGATTTTTGTAGAAAACCGCATGATTGGCATATTCCAAGCAATGCCTAACAGTGCGGATCACAAAAACATGTGTGGAGTGTCCCCGTTCCACTTTCCTTCACTGTGCAGGCGTGTGGTGGCAAACCCAACATACTTGCTGTATTGATCATTTGTGAGAGTATTGTAAAGTTTGTGTCCTGCAACACATGCCAGAGAAAATATTTAACCGGGGTTGCACGTTAAATTCCTTTAACTTAATCGGGCACTTGAAAAGTTTTTGAGGCTCGCGGTGAAGTAGCAATCAATTGACAACTAACAGTCAACACTCGCACATGTGAGCATGACAGTCTGAGGGCTAAGCAAATAATCCAAAAAAGACCTGAATTCATCAAACTAGATTTCTCAGCGGTGGAAGACACCAGGTCATGCCAACTGCTCGCTCTGTCGGAGCACCATTGTAAGTTTCACGAGTGGTATAAAGAATGTTTTTTGCAAAAGCGAGTAAAATATGTAATTGTTAAAAAAAATAGGGTGATTTCATGGTTCTTTTTTTTTCAAATCATATATCCCAGTGATTCCCAACCAGGGGATCTAAGATCCAAATGGTACATTTAATGAACTAGTTCCAAGACGATAAGTACCTATTCTCTGTCATTTCATATGAAGCCAGATAATAATATGGAACATGTGAGCTACAACTAGTTTCCCTAGGGATACAATAAGCTGTGGCACAGCTGTGTCAAAATCATTTGACAGTTGTGTTACATTCTACTTTTGGAGAATTATCGACACTTATGAGTGAGGGGGTACTCATGGTTTGACAAAAAGGCTCTGCAGGTACACAAAACAAAAAAGGTTGGGAAACAGTGGCGTAGCCTTTAGCAGGGGTACAGCTAGGAACTCTGGGCCCAATGGGGAAAAAATCATCCCCGTCCTTTTTTATTTTTCCAATGATTACCTATTTTTGGAGGGCCTGAATGGATAATCGGTATCGTAATCAGCAGCATAAAACTCTGTTGCATTCGAGAATTCGTAGTGTAAAGATGCTATTTAGGATTTGCGCTTGGAACACGTGTCACCCAATGTCTGGTTAGTTTGACTATTTTGAGTTGCCTGGCCCTAACACGCTTGGAAGAGGTGGGCATGGGCCAATCCCTATTGCTCATGCTCGGATGGGGATATGCACCACAGACATAGTTCATAATTAATGCAATAGCTCCGACTGCCATTTATTAACGATGATCACCAACTTCCACAATAAAAATTGTGAATTACTGCAGGAAAGTTGCAGTAATACAGCTTTGTTCAATTAAGTACCGAAACAGGACCCTAGGCTGAATGCCGCACAGCAGTTTGAGTTCAGGTATCATTGGAAACCCCTTTAAATGATTTGATGATTAAAATGGCCCAGCTGAATTCTTCCAAATAAAATGAATTTTAATGGGAAATTTTGTTTTTTTAAAGCCAACCTGTGTCAAGGAAGGAATTGTGTTTATCTTTGCAGGTTCCACTGTAATAGAAATTGACCTACCGTCTCAATGGTTATAGAAAGCATCTGAGTGGACATTTTCAATTTCTTCTCTTCCTCAGTGTCATTTTCATCCGATGGCAAACGTCTCTTTATTCCAAGGCCACAATTTGCGCTGTCTTCTTCAAAAACGTCCAATAAAGGTTCATCAAAATCTTGAAAAGGGATCACCATTTCCGAGCTTTTGAGAGGACTTCTATTGTCTAATGTTTCTGATAAATCTTCGCAGCTACCAAGCTCTTCATCGAAAATGTCACTCACGTCGTGATCATTCCAGTTGCTAAGATTATTTGAAATATTGTTGGTTGTAGTCCTTTGGTCACGTTTTCCTCCAGAATTTATGTGGCTGGAATTTGCCTTATTTGGATCATCTACTCTGTTTTTTTGAGGGAGTTTTGCCTTAAAGCCTCCCACTGAAAGTCTTGACATCAGCTCTTTTGTCTTAAGTTTAAAAGGAGTTTCCATTGTTGTATAGTCTTTTGGAAGATCTTGTGCTTCACCCTCGGTATTTCCTAAGTCTGTTTCAACATCTGGCACTATAGCAGGGTGCAAATCATTCCTGTCATTTGGGTTTTTGCTGATGTCAATGTCCAAATGAGGCATAGGTGCTATGCAGGTGTCCACAACTAAAGTCTCAGAAGTCGTGTTTACCATGCAGCTCAAACGCCTCACTTTTTTTTGGAGATCAGCTAAACTTATTCGTCTAGACTTCCTTGAAGGACTATCATGGTCAGCACTGGGTGAATTTAACTTTATCAACAAAGGACTAGTTTCACTTTTTAAATCTTCTTTTCTAATCTTAGTTTCTTTTGAGTCTACATGGTCCGAAACATTTGATATTTCCAATCCATCTTGTTTGCTTAGTCCTGACTCTTGACTGGACTGAGGTGAAGCCACTTTTCTGGTGTCTTTAAGACCAGCATCTGGGTCTTGAGTTGATGAGGGAGAGTGAGGGGGCTCATCTGAGTATTTTTCTACAATAAAACCTGTTTGAACCTCAGTCCGGGTCATGCAAACATCAGTTTCTGCTCCTTGTAATGAGCCAGCACCAGTATCCAAAAGAGCTTGAACTTTGGTTTCATTGTCCATGCATGGCGCTTTAGGCTGGGCTGGGGTGAGGTGGCCTGTAATTTCCCGAAAAAATGACTCTGCTGGAGGGTCCTCTCTCGTCATCATGGGATTAGCCCAGGAGAAACCTGTCTTTTTAAATCCGGCATCTAAACCGCGTACTGATAAAGATCTATTTCTTAGCAGATTAGTCATTTCTTCTCTCTTCCTGATAGGAGGGTCTTCGTTTAAAACTGAATTACCAGCAATGTTTACAGTATGTTTTTGTTGCATATGCATACCGGCATCATCTGCAGAGAACCACAAGGATTTCTCTCTTTCAACTTGTAAAATATCCACATTTGTTTTGGTGTGCGGCTCAAATGGAGTGTCAGTGTTTACGGTGTGGCTTCGTGTCACATCCATAGCTGCATCATCCGCAGTAAACCCCACTGTTTTCTCTCCTTCAACAGGTACACAGTCCACATTTTGCGCTACTGCTTTTAAATGAGCATCAATGTTTACAGTGTGGCTCCGTGTCACATCCATAGCTGCATCCTCTGCAGAAAACCTCACTGTTGTCTCTCCTCCAGCAGGTACAAAGTTAACATTGTGGTGTGCTCTTGGTTCCAACTGACTAACAATGTTTGCAGTGCCGCTCTCTGTCACATCCATAGCTGCATCATTTGCAAAAAATCGCAAGGTTTTCTTTCCTCCTGTCGGTAAAACAGCCGCATTTTGTTTGGTCCTTCCTTCAAAATGAGTATCAATGTTTACAGTGTGGCTTTGTGTCACGTCCATTGCTGCATCCTCTGCAGAAAACCTCATGGTTTTCTCTCCTCCAACACGTACAAAGTCCACATTTTGTGGTGCTGTTTTAAAATGAGTATCAATGTTTACGGTGTGGCTTTGTGTCATATCCATAGCTGCATCATCCGCAGTAAACCTTGCTGTTTTTTCTCCTTCAATAGGTACACAGTCCACATTTTGTGCTACTGCTTTTAAATGAGCATCAATGTTTACAGTGTGGCTCCGTGTCACATCCATAGCTGCATCCTCTGCAGAAAACCTCACTGTTTTTTCTCCTTCAATAGGTACACAGTCCACATTTTGTGCTACTGCTTTTAAATGAGCATCAATGTTTACAGTGTGGCTCCGTGTCACATCCATAGCTCCATCCTCTGCAGAAAACCTCACTGTTTTTTCTCCTTCAATAGGTACACAGTCCACATTTTGTGCTACTGCTTTTAAATGAGCATCAATGTTTACAGTGTGGCTCCGTGTCACATCCATAGCTCCATCCTCTGCAGAAAACCTCACTGTTGTCTCTCCTCCAGCAGGTACAAAGTTAACACTGTGGTGTGCTCCTGGTTCCAAATGACTAACAATGTTTGCAGTGCAGCTCTCTGTCACATTCATAGCTGCATCATTTGCAGAAAATGGCAAGGTTTTCTCTCCTCCAGTCGGTAAAACAGCCACATTTTGTTTGGTCGTTGCTTCAAAATGAGTATCAATGTTTACAGTGTGGCTTCGTGTCACATCCATAGCTGCATCGTCTGCACTAAACCTCTCTGTTCTGTCTCCTACAACTGGTGGAATGTCCACATCTCTTTCGGTGTGTGGCTCAAAATGAGTATCAATGTTTACACTGTGGTTTCGTGTCACACCCATTGCAGCAGCATCTGCAGTAAAGCTGTTTGTTTTTTCTCCTCGGGCAACATGGTGTTTTCCTGGCTCCACAAGAGTAGCAATGTTTGTGGTGTGACTTCGTCTTACATCCATGGCGGCGTCATTTGCACTGAACCTCCCCGTTCTTTCCTCGTCATTCAGTAAAATATCCAAGTTTTTGTGTGACTGCATTGGCAAAACACAAGCTATGTTCACAGTGTGACTTCGAGTCACATCCATGAGTGCGCTGTTATCTGTGAATCTCATCGTTTTCTCTTTGCAGTCCACTTGAGCATCACAAGTCATCTAAGAAAGACATTTTTAATTAGGAATGTTCAATTATGTGCAGGGCCTATTGGAAATATGATTTTAAAAAATCTGAATTCATATGAAGTATCCAATCAGCAAACAAATTTAACACAATGGTTATTATGCAGCACAATTCAAAAACACTTTAAACTCACTTGATGTTTAAAAGAGGCCTTCAATGACATTTCTTTTCCTAAATGTAGAGATGGAGATGTAAGCTTTGGCTTTTACATGCACTGTTTGCCAAGATCGGTTACAAGATTTGTCAGTTACTGTACCTGTATCATAAGATGACCTCTGCCTTTCAGTACACAACTGTTGAGATGAGGTTTTTAAACCTTGATTGTGCATTTCTTGTGCAGATCGGAGATAGTCAAGGGGGTCATTATTCCCTGCAATCTGATTCTGCATCATGTCCATATAGGCGTCATCTGCAGTCAACTTCTGTATGTTTCTTTTCTCTTTATGTTCTTCTTCAGCGTTCTCCCTCTGGAATCTTTTGGGCACAAAACACAAGATAATTTGTTCCAAACTGTCTGATATGTTCTAAAAATAATGACTATAAATTACCGTATTGACTAGAATATCAAACATATTTTTAAAGACAGAAACACATTTTTTCTTACTAAAATAAGAACCGGTGGATTGCACACCTCATATTTCTTAGCTGCTTGACAATTTTTTGATGACTGATTCATTGAGCACTATTTGTACTATCTTACAAAGCACTATCTTAAAACCTCACAACTCCTTCTGCTGTTTGCTAAATTGCCAACCTTTGAGAGACTTTATTCTAGCGGGTCTTGTTGCGCCAGCATTTCTGTAGGTTACTAGTGTGTGTGATTGACAGAGAGAAAAGCTTGACTTGGGGAGAAGTCCGTCGGTGTCACCTGCTGGTTTGCATGGATGTTAGGCAAACTTTTTCACTTGCGGGCCTCATTGACTTAACAAAATTGGCCGGGGTGCCAGACTACATATTTGATACACACACATAATTTACACTTATAATAAACAGTCCACCTGGAATTATTTGTCTTTTTCTTCCCCCATAAAAGTCTTACAAACTGCTGCATATTGTCGTGTCTAAATTAAACTAAATTAAATTTTAGTTTTTATTTTTTAATGAATAAGACACCCTGAATATACATGAATAAAGAATGTGTGATATAGAGTATGAACTATGAAAAAGAAAACATTGACTATTTAAAATGTTGACATGTTGGGTAGGTTTGTTGTTGTTGCTTTGTTGTGTGTCACATATGGGTTGACCAGGGCACCCCTGCGCTAAACCCAAGACAACTCATCTTTTTCTGACTACAATTGTCCCTCGTTTATTGCGACTAATTGGATCCGAAACCAAGCGTGATAAGTGAATTTCTATGAAGCAGGATTCAATATAAGTAAATGGAACATTTTCAAAGTTAGAGCATTAAGAACATTTTTTTTGACTTTCTAAAGCATTATTAGAGCCATTATAAACACCTCTATTGTCACCTTTACGTTCCATTTATTCTTTGTTTACAACACATCGCTTAACTGTAATGCACAGACTATGGGATTACTACAGTGACACAAGAGACAGTGCCGCCACTTTAAACAAAGTAAAGTATGTAAGTGTTTTAGACGATGTGGGCAAGAAGGACAAAGTAAGAAGCCAAAAAATTGGCCACATTTCAGGAATGGGAGAAGAAGCTTTTTTCACAATATCAATTCAGACATGCCTTAGCTGACTATGTGACTGATGTGGTTTGAAGGTAATCTAATGTGATGGCTCAACAATATAACATTACTGACACCTAATAACCAGAATACAACATATAACGTGTCTTTCAATGTTTTGACTAGGAGTCCATAGTTAACCACAAAACAGAATTTATTAATATTTGAAAAACGACAGCATGAGGGAGCGATGTTTGCAAAGCAATGTAGTGAGGGACGACTGTATTACATCTAAATACTTATATTTGCGTTAATAAAGTAATTACTACTACTAATGTAACTGAAAAGACAATGTGACATGAACAGGAAACGTACCTGTGTCTTGATGCTGTAAAAAAGGTTTGCACAATTGTTAGAATGTGCCTTCAAAATTATGAGGAAGTTGCATATGTTAATTGAAATAAGAGTACCATTTTGTTTGGACAATCCAGGCACCTTACTGGTTTGCTTCTGTGGGTTCTCTTGGTTCTGTGATTCTCGTGAAACTTTGTCAGACTGGGAGTACATTTCTTGTGAGGGAAAAAGACACTGAAAAGGATCGTCGTCATCATCACTCAGTCCTGTAGCAAGGCTGGTGTGTGTCATGTCCATGTTAAAGTCATCCTCTTGAGAGCGTACGCTGCCACGAGATGATTCTCTAACATTCCCAGTATTTTTAACAAAAGACGGAACATGATTCTCTTTATCCATATTGACTTTTTGGGTTTTGTTCTGGGAAAAGTTTGTGTCCACCATGGCATCAGAGATTTTCACATTCAACCCAGTCGGTTTTGAAAGACTTGAAGGAAAGCTTGTCAAAGACGGATCAAAACTCGTCACTGATAAATTGAAATCTGTGTTTCTGCCAGCAGATAGAAAATCTAACCCTCTAGTCTTGTGAACAGTATGACTTAGGCTCATATCCATGTTTACACAATCTGGTGAAGTCATCACGGTACTCTCTCCACTCGGAAACAAGTTGAAACTGTTCTTCTGCGGAGTATCAACAAGATAGTCTACATCGATGTTGATGGTGTGAGACTGTGTCATGTCCATGCATCCATCATCCACACAATACAGCACTGTTTTCTCTCCAGAGGCAGTGTCAGAGATGACCTGAAGACAAGTAACATGCAAATGAATGTTGGCTAAAAGTGCATATAAAACATTTTTGAGGATATATCATAATTTTGGTGGTAGTGGGGGGAAAATAGCCATGAAGCCAAGCCTACCTTCTCTTTTTCATCAGAGGCATGAAAAGGTGCACTCAACAGGGTTTTCATTCCTACATTAGTCACAAACATTAACGCAAGTGATAAAAAACAAAAACTGCAGTTGAACAGTACTGTAATGTGTACCCATAATTAGTTGAATCCCATCTTCACTTGACACCTGAACCCTATAGTGGGCAAAAACAAAAGTGATTTATTTTATGATTATGTATAATGGTAACTGGTCACTTTGTTTTAGTAAATTTGAAACTTCAAACAGCCATGTTACCTATTTTGTGTTGGGATAGCTGTTGAAAAATTACAAAAAGATTAGAAAACTGCTTAATACTTAGCATTATATTAAATCTATTGAAAAAAAAAACACTATACTTGTTGACATTAGCTCTTGCAATGGACTTCGGCTGGACGAGGTATTTTTCACATCCCTTAAAATAGAGAACAAATATTTATCAGAATGAAAAGGTGAGGATGTTTAAGCACAATGAATTAAATGAAATAACTGGTCTTTTACTTGGTAAAAAGGAGAACATCATTGGCTGGCGCAAAGCTAACTCTTCTGGAATTCCTTTTTTCCACTGGCTTTGCACTTTCAACCTTAATTCGTATATAAAATAATAGTTACAAAAAAGTTAAAATATCCGGATTATTTTTATGGTTAAAATGTATAAATCTCAAATCAAGAAATGAGTTTACTTGATTTTCCTGTTGCTCGGGATCAGAGAATTTTATTGATTTCCGAGGGGCCTTTAAAATCTAAAAATCATAACATGGAAACATGATTACTTCCGCTGACTGAAGCATTATTGTCAACATTTTTTTCTCAAAAGTACATCGGATTACTCACAGAAGAAATGCGTCTCCTGGAGAATCCACTGTTTTCACTGTAAAGAAAATTGCCACATTGTGAAGGCTGTATGACAGAAAATATTTATTTATTTTTATTATCAGACATGACATGCCAAAGATGCATTACTTACTCATTCTTACCAGGGTCCAGGGGCTCCATTTTTTTTTTTTTACCTGAAACTTGAAAACAGGATGTGTTTATTAGAGAGAAAGGCCACTTTTTTCAAGTTTACTACTTGTAAGAAAATGTTACATAATACGAATTGCGATGATAAGACAAAGATGTTGCGAGCATTTATCAGTGAAGCAAACAAATGTACATTTCAGACGATTGTGCATCATAAGCAACAAACTGAAACAAGACACTGAAAATTAGTGACTTTCGCAAAGTCCAAATTGCGAGCAACAGTCCTATTTGTATTTGGCTATTAGTAATTCACATTAGCATTAGCATTAGCATATATATCCGTACACGTACATCCTACTATCATTAGCCTGATACTAACAAAAGACAACAAATAAAAATGCCGTACATACCTTGTGGTTGTTACTGGTCAAATATTTACGCTAAATATTTAAGTACTGTTGCTACTTGTTAACAGTTATATCCCTTACGTATACACTAAACAAGTTGGACATGAAAAAAAAGGCTAACAGTGGGACGCAGCTAACGTCAACCAGAAGTTAACGTACGGAGTTTTGAATTTAGCCGCCTCTTCGCATGCGCAGTAGACTGTTCCAGCCCCCCTTCCGTTCAACTTTTCTGTTTGCAAATATTTTTATATTTATGTAATTATTAATTTCTTTCAGTGGTCTTACAATATTATTTAATAAGGAAACGCACATAAATGTATACGAACAGTTCGATAAAATGATATAGCGAGTCTTCCGACCCGTACCGGAAGTGACGTAAAAAGCAGAAATGACGATAGCGGGGCTGGTCTTTTTTTTAAAAATTAGCGTGGCTGTTGACAAGTTCAGTTCATGTGACGTTCCAATTAAGGTATAGTATGTTCTTGGTTATTAAAAATGCTTATAGGTTGTACACATCTGCTGTGGTATGTTGCACTCGTGTACTTTTGATCACATTTACCTTATACCTTAAGTGGCTAGCTGGCGCGTGTTTGCCTTACTCAACCGTCCGTTGTCTCGCATCTGTTTCTAGTCGCAGACGTCTTGGGTGGAGCGATGTCCAAAATTCCCAGAGGTGGGCATAAGTAGCCGCATTCTGAAGTTGATTTTCTTTCGTTCCATGCAAGAACGCTGACTGAATTGTGTTTTTCAACTCAGCAGCACACAGAAATGAAATGAGGGAGACCGCGACTGCACCGAATGCGCTCCAAAAAGACGGTCTCCTCAAACCGAGAGAAAACACAATGCGGTAACAAATCACTTTTTTTTTTACTACCCATTGCATTAAAGGCAAATGATGCATTTACTGCTGTCTGGAAGTTGCAAAACTGCCACTTACTATCAGGGCCACATTAAAAATATGAGCTTTTTACTGTGCAAAACATTTTTTTAAGTCTCAGAGGTCGGTCAATAGTGTATTTGGAGTCTTCTTCTTTTCCTTTTGGCTTATCCCTTCAGGGGTCGCCACCGCGAATCAATTGCCCCAAACTAACTCTGTCTTCTGTAACCTATTCTACCTTCATGTCCTCTTTCACTATATCCATAAACCTTCTTTTTGGTCTTCCTTTAGGGCTCCTGTCTGGGAGTTCAAAACTCAGCATTCTACCAGCAATATATTCACTATCGCTCCTCTGGACATGTCCGAAACCATCTCAATCTGGCCTCTCTGACTTTATCTCCAATACCTTGAACATGTGCTGTCCCTCTGATGTACTCATTCCTGATCCTGTCTATCCTGGTCACACCCAAAGAGAACCTCAACATCTCCAGCTCTGCCTTCTGTTTTTTCCTCAGCGGCACTGTCTCGATACCACACAACATCTCTGGTCTCACCACAGTTTTTTACACCTCATTTTAGCTGAAACTCTTCTATCACACATCACACCTGACACTTTTCTCCACCCATTCCAGCCTACCTGTACGCGCTTCTTTGCCTCTTTTCCACACTTTCCATTGCCCTGGACTGTTGAGTTTAAGTACTTAAAATCCTTCACCTTCTTAAAGAAAAATATTTTATTAATTCATACTGCTTTTTGTGTTTGTAGCTTGTGAGGTGTGTTTGATATATCTGTCAGTCAGATATTGACTGAGCTCTTGATTTTTAATGGCCTCATACACTGTATTTAAAATGTCTTATTTTTCTTTTCAGAAAAAATATTACACATAAGGTTTACAAAGGGTAAGCAGTACAATAGATTTCATTTCCGCTCACACAATGGGAATTTATCTTTATTCTAACACATTTGCTTTCCCCAGGATTTCAACGAGGTATGACTTGCAGGAGCAACTGAAGGAGCAAAACCAGCAGTTGATGGCAGCCAATGAGGAACTGCAGAAAACCCTCACAGAGACACAGGTAGAATGCCTTTGGTTTGACCCCATTCTAGCTGCTACTATGTACACGTTTATAGCCAAGTGTTATTTTTTATTACACAGCAAAGAGTAACTCATTTGGAGCAACAGTTTTGTGACCTTGAAAAGGAAAACTCTGAGGTACAGAAGAACCTCAAGGACTGTCAGATTCTCCTAGTGGCTGCAAAAATAGACCCTGGTACTTGCACTGTACTACACGACACGCTCCAATGTTGTTAAATACAATGTTGTTTGGAAATGAATCTCCTTAATAATTAGTCTCAGGAGAAGGTGTTGGAGAAGCTGCACGTCAAGATGAAGAACAAAGAAAAGAAGTAATGGTATGCAAATGTGTTCAGATTTCTGTGTTCAATATCATGTGATGCTTTTTGTTCCAAATAAAACCTGAGAAAAACTGTGTCGTACTCTAGAGCGTCTCCAGAGACCTGCTTGAGGAATTAATGGATTTCAGGGACATGGCATCTCAGCAGCAATCTCGTCTACAGGTCATTATTCTATTATTCTGATATTCATGGTTAATGTGTTTACCTTGAATAGTTTTTGATGTTGCCCCTTTTTGACATTTGGAATTTGCCTTATTTTATACTTTTGAAGGAAATCCAGAAAACAATAACAGACCTGACTGAAGCGAGGCAACATATGCTGCAAGAGAGGGAGACTTTTTTAGTGGAAGCTGCCGAAATGGAAAAAGTGCTAATGGATGCAGACGCTCTATTATTGTAAACATGTAGAAATGACTCAATGAAATAGTGTGTGATTTTATATGCATTTAAATATTGTTGTTATTCAGTCTTAATAAATTACTTTTTCTTGTTTAGTGCTTGATTTTTCTTTCAGATTCAATGTATTATGTAATTATTTCTGAAAGTGTACAGGAGCTTTTTCAACTCGTTAACAAAGGCTACCAGGGCTTGTGTAGACCAGAGGTGGGCAAACTGCGGCCCACAGGCCACTTCAGGCCCATCAAGTGTCTTAATCCGGCCCACCAGGCGTTTCGAAATTCGTTTTTTTAAACCTTTAACATGGAAACTGTAGTCTATTGTGGCACACTTGAGTTGCCAAAATAGTCAGATGCAATCTGTAGCTTGTACAAAAAAGACATCCAAACACAACATGTCAATACAAAACCTATAAGGCAACATGGGGGCATACAAACAACAAAACTATCTATGCGCAATACATATGTTAAGAAAACACCCATATATTCCCGCCACAAGGCGTGCTTTGTAGCTTGTGGCTACTCTTTCTTCCAATATTTAATGTTTTAGTTATCGTTCATATTGTTGTTGGTGCTGGACTATCCAGCATTCCTTGCAGGCATTGATGTCCAGGGTGCACCCCACGTCCTGCCCAAAGTCAGCTGGATAGCCGCCAGCATACCCGCGACCCCAGTGAGGATAACAGCTTACCAAGATGGATGGATGGAAGTTACACGTTATGTTTAGCGCTTAGTTGTTCATCACAGACATGGTAGTGATAGTTGATTTATTTGATGTGTTGTCTTATCGTTTTGTTGCACCGTGTGCAAGTATGTTGATTTGTTTGATGCCGCATACAATGGTATGCAAATATTTGGGCACACCTAACAATTTTCCAAAATTTCCTTCATAAATCATTAGTTCTTTGGATCAGCAATTACAGTTAAATATATCATATAACAGACAAAAAAAAGTGATATTTGAGAAGTGAAATGAAATTTTTAGGATTATCCAGAAAGTGCGCAATAATTACTTAAACAATATTAGGTAGGCACATAAATCTGGGCACCCCAAAAGAAAAAATTACATGGATATTTAGTAGATGATTCTTTTGCAGAAATAACAGCCTCTAAACACCGACCTTCAATTTGAACAAGATTGTCAGTACCTGTACTGGCCACACAGCCCCACATGATGGAGCCAGCACCGAATTTTACAGTGGACAGTGTTGGGTTTGTCTTGGACTGCTGTGTTCTTGCAGCCGCCTTGCCTTGCACCGCCCCTTGTAACACACAAATACCTATTTTAGTTTTTATCAGTCTACAGCACCGTGTTCCAAAATGAAGCTGGAAGCTGAATACTTCCCCTTGCGACCAGCAGGTGGCAACATTGTTCATGTGCTACACGGGCACTCAACGAAGAAGAACATTGCGGAAGAAGATACATCTGTCGCCCTTCACGCCATTGTGAGTAAATACTGCAGAAATGATGTGTTCCGAAGAACTAAAGAAACTTTGTTTGCATTTAAAATAAATAACTTTTTGTATCCGTTTGACGCCGCACTGTAAAATATATGCTAAAGTAAAGTAACGTTACATCTGACAAACTAAATGGAGGCTGATCTCGTTTTTATATGAAGGGGGTGCTCGCTGTTGTTATACTTTATTTACCTTAACTTTCTTTAAAGATTAACAAAAATATGATCAATTGTATACGTTAATGCCCGGCGATTTACTGGCGACCAGTCCAGGGTGTATCCCGCCTCCCGCCCAAAGTCAGCTTGGATAGGCTCCAGCATACCCGCGACCCTAATGAGGATAAGCAGTATAGAAAATGGATGGATGTATATGTTAAATCTTCTTCTTTCTTCCGTTCGGCTTATCCCTTCAGGGGTCGCCACAGCGAATCAATTGCCTCCATCTAACTCTGTCTTCTGTATCCTCTTCTCTTGCGCCAACTACCTTCATGTCCTCTTTCACTACATCCATAAACCTCCTCTTTGGTCTTCCTCTAGGCCTCCTGCCTGGCAATTCAAAACTCAGCATCCTTCTACCAATATATTCACTATCTCTCCTCTGGACATGTCCGAACCATCTCAGTCTGGCCTCTCTGACTTTATCTCCAAAACCTCTAACATGTGCTGTCCCTCTGATGTGCTCATTCCTGATCCTGTCCATCCTGGTCACACCCAAAGAGAACCTCAGCATCTTCATCTCTGCTACCTCCAGCTCTGCCTCCTGTCTTTTCCTCAGCGGCACTGTCTCTAAACCAAACAACATCGCTGGTCTCACCACAGTTTTGTACACCTTTCCTTTCATTTTAGCTGAAACTCTTCTATCACACATCACACCCGACACTTTTCTCCACCCATTCCAGCCTGCCTGCACACGCTTTTTCACCTCTTTTCCACACTCTCCATTGCTCTGGACTGTTGACCCTAAGTACTTAAAATCCTCCACTTTCTTTATCTCTTCTCCCTGTAACCTCACTCTTCCACTTGGGTCCCTCTCATTTACACACATGTACTCCGTCTTGCTGCGGCTGACCTTCATTCCTCTCCTTTCCAGGGCAAACCTCCACCCCTCAAGCTTCTCCTCCACCTGTTCCCTGCTCTCACTACATATCACAATGTCATCTGCAAACATCATAGTCCATGGAGATTCCTGTCTAACCTCGTCCGTCAGCCTGTCCATCACCATAGCAAACAAGAAGGGGCTCAGAGCTGATCCCTGATGTAGTCCTACCTTCACTCGGAACTCCTCTGTCACACCTGCAGCACACCTCACTACTGTCTTACAGTCCTCGTACATGTCCTGCACCGCTCTAACATACTTCTCTGCCACTCCAGACTTCCTCATACAATACCACAGTTCCTCTCTGGGCACCCTGTCATAAGCTTTCTCCAGATCTACAAAAACACAATGCAGCTCCCTCTGACCTTCCCTGTACTTCTCAATCAACATCCTCAAAGCAAATACTGCATCTGTTGTACTCTTTTTTGGCATAAAACCGTACTGCTGCTCACAAATGCTCACGTTTGCCCTTAGTCTAGCTTCAATTACTCTTTCCCATAACTGCATTGTATGGCTCATCAGCTTTATTCCTCTGTAGTTGCCACAATTCTGCACATCTCCCTTGTTCTTAAAAATGGGCACCAGCACACTTCTCCTCCATTCCTCAGGCATCTTCTCATTATCTAAGATCTTGTTAAACAACCCGGTGAGGAACTCTACTGCCACCTCTCCTAGACACTTCCATATCTCCACAGGTATATCATCAGGACCGAGTGCCTTTCCATTGTTCATCCTCTTCAATGCCCTCCTCACTTCTTCCTTACTAATCTTTGCTACTTCCTGGTCCACAACAGTCACCTCTTCTACTCTTTGTTCTCTCTCATTTTCCTCATTCATCAACTCTTCAAAGTACTCTTTCCATCTTCCCATGACACTACTGGCACCTGTCAATACCCTTCCATCCTTATCCTTCATCACCCTACCTGCTGCACATCCTTTCCATCTCTGTCTCTCTGCCTTGCCAACCTGTATAGATCTTTCTCTCCCTCCTTGCTGACCAACCTAGCATACAAGTCATCATAAGCCCCTTGTTTGGCCTTTGCCATCTTTATTCACCTTACGCTGCATCTCTCTGTACTCCTGTCTACTCTCTTCATTCCTCTCAGTGTCCCACTTCTTCTTAGCTAACCTCTTACTCTGTATACACTCCTGCACCTCCGCATTCCACCCCCAAGTCTCCTTATCTACTTTCCTTCCAGATGACACACCAAGTACTCTCCTACCTGTCTCCCTGATCACAGTAGCTGTAGTTGTCCAGTCATCTGAAATGCCTTCCTGGCCACCCATAGCCTTTTTCAACTCCTTCCTAAAAATCACGCAACACTCCTCCTTTTTCAGCTTCCACCATTTCGTCCTCTGTTCTTCCTTTACCCTCTTCATCCTTCTCACCACTAGAGTCAACCTACACACCACCATCCGGTGCTGTCTGGCTACACTCTCACCTACCACTGCTTTGCAGTCACTGACCTCCTTCAGGTTACACCTTCTACACAAGATGTAATCTACCTGTCTGCTCCTACCTCCACTCTTATAGGTCCCCCTATGTTCCTGTCTCTTCTGGAAGAAAGTATTCACTACAGCCATTTCCATCCTTTTTGCAAAGTCGACCACCATCTGTCCTTCTGCGTTCCTCTCCTGGATACCAAACTTGTCCATCACCTCCTCATCATCTCTGTTGTCCATTGAAGTCCGCACCAATGACAACTCTCTCACTTCTGGGGATGTTCTGCATCACTTCATCCAGGTCTGACCAGAATTTCTCTTTCTCCTCCATCTCACATCCTACCTGTGGAGCATACCCAGCAACAACATTGAACATCACACCTTCAATTTCTAGCTTCAGGCTCATCTTTCTATCTGACACTCTTTTTAACTCCAGGACGTTGCCAGCAAACTCCTCCTTCAAAATCACCCCTACTCCATTTCACTTCCTATCTACAACATGATAGAACAACTAGAACCCTGCTCCTAAGCTTCTAACCTTGCTACCGTTCCACCTAGTCTCCTGGACACACAATATGTCTACCTTCCTCCTCTGCATCATGTCAACTAATTCTCTACCTTTTCCTGTCATAGTTCCAACATTCAAAGTCCCAACTCTTAGTTCTAGACTCTTAGCATTCCTCTTCTCTCTCCTCCTACGGACACACCTTCCTCCTCTCCTTCTTCGGCCAACAGTAATCCAGTTTCCACCGGCACCCTGTCGGTGAACAGCACCGGTGGCGGGCGTTGTTAACCCGG
>QODF01000074.1:282539-366149 GCA_024372805.1 Oostethus manadensis
TGTTTGTGTGTGTTAAATACTCGAATTAAATGTTTATGTTTGCTTTTTTTTTTTAGATTATGGCTGCAGGTTGTGTGAGATTAGTACTCTGCCATGCAGTCAAAACTGTGCACGGTGGTGCTCCAGGATACTGGTCCTGGACGTCCACAGCACAGACGCTCATCAGGAAGGAAAAGACAAGCATCTTTGCCAGCCCTCGGGGATGGTTTTTCTTGGGCACAGAAGCTGATGATACAACTCCGAATCCTACACAAAAGAAGAAGAAAAAGCAGGATCCTCGGGCACGGATTACAGTCTCCAGTGTTGGCCGTAAAATTCCCCATCCGGAGATCCGATTGATCAGTGAGGCGGGAGAAAACTTAGGTGTCATGCACCGTGGAGAAGTGCTTCGACTCATGGATGAGAAAGGACTCAAACTGGTGCTCCTCGGTGAAAATCAGGACCCTCCGGTCTATCGTCTGATCAGCGGCAGACAAATGCACGAAGAGCAGATGAAGATGTGGGCGAAACAGAAAGCCAAAGCAGGTACAATGAGCCAAAATCATTCAGCTCCATTACAGTAGGCATCTTTTTACTAAGGTAATACTCTGTTTTGACACTGTAAGACAGGTCTTAATAATCTGCATTGTATCATAGTAAAATGTTTCTGATATTTTGGGTTTTTCATATACACACAAGTAATAATAATGAACAACATTTTGAATCAATAACCTTCATGACAATCAAAAACATGTATAATAACTATGGCTGTCAAAGTTAACGCATTAGTGACACAGTAACAAAAGTGTCCTTTAACTGCGCTAATTTTTTTGTGACGCACAATTAACGTGTGCACGTCCTCTTTGACATTCGTCCCACATCGTTCTTTGCGTGGAGCAAGTAAGCTGGAACAAATACTGAGCAGAAGTGGGTAAAGAAACGGGTATTTTGAATAGCAAGATAAGCTTCAAATCCCTGGCAGATGGGTCTCTCAACAAGACCTATGTTATTTGTGTCACCGAGACTTGAGTTGTCACAAAGTACATCGCTTCTGGGAGAAGAGGGAAGTTACTGGCGCACCGCAGGTATTGGTTTGTCATTTATACAGTGGTACCTTGGCATAAAGTGTCCCAACTAATGAGTGTTTTTACACGGGAGCTGTCTCTCATTTTGCTTTGAATCGCTAGCTAAGATTTAGGGTAGGAGCTGCTAGCTACCGGCTTTGCTGATGAGAGCTATTTGGGGCGCTAGCATTATAGCAATCGTACGTACATTATAGCCATCTAATTTATCTTATTCAGCATGAAGTGTGCAAAACTTTGACAGGAACAGCATCAAATTAAAAGCTCTAAATGAATATGAAACCACCATCTACCTGGAGTTTTTCAGAAAGGTTGTGTACCACAAATATGCACATACTTATTATGCCTAACCTTATTTAAACTATAAGAAAATCCCAAGATAACACAATGTATCAACAGATATTTGCAATTTTACAATGTACAAACTAATATATGTAGAAAAACAAAATGGCAACAAAAAAAGAAAAATAAATAAGTAACACAATAATGTGCCCGGCTCATTCAGAACCCCATAACTTTCAAAAAGCAATCTTTTATACAGACTTTTAAAGGCTACAATTGTGTTGGATCTTTTTAATACATCATCGAGGTTGTTCCGTATACAAACTCTTCTTGCAGAAATACAATTAAATTTTTTATTTGTTCTAGTTTTAGTTTTTTTAAATATACCTGTTACTCTGAGGCAGTATTGACTCTCTATAAATTCAAATAAAGTTTGTAGACATGGCGGAAGCAGGTGATAAGATACCTTATACATTACAGTAGCTGTACTCAAGTCAACCAGATCGAAAAATTTTACAAGTTTTACCTCAGTAAAAATTGTTTGCGCACAATATTCAGCTTGCTTAATAATTCTAACTGCTTTCTTTTGAAAGAAAGAATATATAGAAAATATAGAAAAATATAATTTAAGTTTGAGTTACAGTGAATTAATGCTACTTTGTGGTTCGACTATCGCGGAATCATGACTTCGCAGATTTTTTTCCAGTACAGTACGTCGTATTTGAATGGTGTAAGGCTGCTGATGGCTACATATATACTACTTATAAAAAACAAATGTAATGAATGTGCATCTTTTCCATGAATCTTTTGTACTGCATCCAATAATATTGTTTGTTGCAAAAATCACATCTAGAATAAATCTATACTACTACAACAAAACAAGCATAAAATAGCGTAAAGTATATTTGAATTTGAAACTAGCATGTAAGATGGACTGTGATTGGTTGGTGCTAGATGACGAATCAGCTCCCAAGTTTTGTAATCTCACCTGTGATTGGTGTTTTGACCGTTTCGCCGACCCGCAGCAGCTCAAGCACCATAACAATCTTTCTATTTTTTAATGTTCGCTTACTGTTTTATTGCTTATCATTTGTGCCTGTGTACTATATGTATGTATTGTAGATATCTGTACATTACTGTACATCTGTACATTTTCCAACATGTGGGCTAGCTTTTAGCCTGATTTGAACTTTAAGTTCATTTGGAACTGTTAATGCGTACAAATATATATGTAAATATATTCTGTGCTTTATCTTTCTGTTCATGTTATCTTGTTATTTTTTTAAGTAAATCATTTGACAGCCCTAATAATAACTTAAATAAAATGTAACACATATAAAGCCGTTCTGGTGGTATTCTCTGCACAGCTCCAGTGCAGGTCAAAGAGCTCACCTTCTCATCCGGCATCGCTTCTCATGACCTGAAAATCAAACTGAAGCAAGTGGAGAGCTGGTTGGAGAAGAAGCACCATGTTAAGATAACACTACGCATTGGACGCAAAACACCAACGAACAACCTGGTAAGGGAAAGAGGTCTTATTGTTTTTCCCTCCAACGGTCTTCAATGGCGAATCTTATTCTCCACAGGATGAAAATCTTCAGCAGATTGTGGAACAAATTGAGGCGATGGTGGGATTTGTTTCCAAGCCGAAAGTAATACGCGACGGTCAAGCGGCCGTGTGTGTCCTCCGGCCACCTTCAGCAAAGGAGCTGTCCAAAAAACAAAAAGATCGGACTTTATTGCCGCAGTCTGACTGCTCACAGGACACAAAGGATGAAACATCACCTCCTAACACGAAAGAGGAGTCTCTGGAGCAGTGAGATGTGAAAACTACAAATGAAAGCTTTTTGCAAGTAAAAACCTGTGTTTATATGATACAGACTGGTGTCATGCGCTAGCATTGAAGACAATCAGCACAGTCAAGCGAAACTATGTAAGTACAGTCGGGTCTTTATGTCAGTGGCAGTATCCTCTCTCGGGAATAATGCCGCGTTGATGATAAAAGCCAACATGATCTTAAGATATAAACAACACTTCAAGAGAAGAATATAACCCAACTTGAAATCTCAAATAACAATAAAATATTTATGGAAGTTAGTTTTGCGGTTTAGGTGGTAAAACTGAAATAGTGGTTCTCAACTGGTTGGTCGGGACCCAAAAGTTGGTCATTCTGGGTGGGTTCCCTACATCATTACTGTTTCAGGCACGATGGCAAAGCTGAAGTACGACATGAGAAAATTAAATTGTGTTTTGATACCAATATGTTCATTTTGGGGCTTTTTTTTATTGCTATGTGCTTTTTTGTTCTTTAAAGTGAACTTTTATCATTTTCTTTCTCAGTTTGTAATGAGGGAAGAGCAAACTCCGCATAGAGATGCCCAACACAGTTTGACGTGTGGTTAATAGCGGGTTATTTTTAAAAGAAAATGACCTAACAAAGTGTGTCGGGACTTATGATCATGGCAGGTCTCCTAAATGATTTTGTTAAATTAATGATCAAAAAGGAATTTTGATAGACATGGTTAGAGGAAGTTTGGAATAACAATCCATCTAACACATTTGGAATGAAATCCCACAATACTATCGTAGGACTTTTGTCTTTATTTTGTATCTCACTCTGCAGATTTTTTAAAGAGGTTAGCAATTTCAGTAGTCTCAAGTGATTGTGCCAAGTGACTAAATAAATTATATCTTCCTGTTTTACTCTACAATAATAGACTTGGCCATATTGTGCTTTGGCTATTTCCATTGTGACTAATTGACAAAACAAAATACATAGAATAATTTACTTGTGTTGACCTGAATTTAATACAGTCTTTCAGGACTCAATAAATTTTATGTAGTTGGAGCACAGAAAACCTGTTTAGGACTTTCTAAAATTGATTTCTACAATTATTAGAGCCTTGTAGGCATGAAATAACACCCCTACAGTGAACTTTACACTTCCATTATTCTTTAATCCACATTGTGGAACACTAATATGCCTGCTACGGGATCACTGCAGGGACATAAGAGACGGCTGCCACTCAAAGCAGATAGCAAGCTACCGAACTAATTAGTTAGCCTCCCAAATGTTTTGTTCTGCGTTCAAAACAGTGGGGAAGAAGGTCAAAATTAAAAGTCAAATACTTACCACTTCCACGCAGAATGGGATATCTTTTTTTACTGATATCATATCAGACATGCCATGGATGACTCAATGCACTGGTGTGGTAATGAGTAATGTCTCGTCAATGTAACAACCGAGATGTAGCGAGGGACGACTGTGCAGTGTTTTTTTTTTCATGAGCACATTTTTGCATGCAAACCAACAGGTGGTGCAAGACCCCATTCTTTTCCCCAATTCTCCCCACCAGAGCAATAATGACTCATAGGAGGAGTTATGATAATGGTGAAGCTAAGAGGAGATGCTTGCCGCAGACTCATCTAAGGCGTCAGACCTGTATTTGATCAGGGTGTGTGCAAATTCAGCAATTTTTACTCTAGAAAATGTTTTTTTTTTTTAAACCATCTGGAAAATACACATATAACACAGTTCACTGTCCAAATAATATTTGCATTGTAATATTGTTTTAACTTTGTTTTTTTTTCCCTGACCACACGCCACTGGTAGAACTTGGTAGAAATTTAGAAAGTGAAATGACAAGAATTATTAATGCAAAACAACCGGTGGTGCCAAGCCTCCATTCCATTCACCAATTCTCTCCTCGTGAGTCAGAGCTTTTCTTCCCGTCACTCACAGGCATTAATGACTAAAAGGTGGAGAGGAGTAGTTATTATAATGGGGATCAATGAAGTGCAATGCAACTGTCAACAGCTAAACATATGATATCCTTTTTGCTGTAATCCGAAAGGAGACACTCACTGCAACCTCATCTTAGGTTTCTGTCCTGTTTTTGATCAGGAAATGTGGAAATTCAGCGATTTTGATGGGGGCTGTCAAAGTGAAGAACGCATTAATGGAAGTTTCGGCACTTTTTTTTTTTGACATGCGATTAACGTGTTCACGTCCTGTTTGTCTGTCGGCTGACACCATAGTTTGTGGAAGCAGCGATCACCGTGGAGCTACAAGCAGGAGTAAATATTGAGCATAAATGGAGAAAGAAAAGGGTATTTTGATTTCTAAATCTAGTTTCAAAGCCCTGACAGATGCCTCTCGCAATGACGCCAAAGTTATTTGTGTCTACTGCCGCTGTTATTGTTATTGTCACGTACTACATTGACTTGTCAAGAGAGATGTGAGAAGGTACTGGCAAGTGTTACTTTTAGATTCTAGCTGTCTGTCAGATGATTTTTTTGCTTTGAATTAAATGTGGGTACGAGCTGCTAGTTAACAGCAGGCATAGCTGAAGACAACTATTTGGGGGCCTTGTGTCAATAGCTGTAGAAATAGCAGCGCACAAGCTTTTCCCTTCAGGGGTCGCCACAGTGAATCTTTGTTTCGCATGTTTTGATTTGGCAAAAGGTTTATGTCGGATGCCCTTCCTTACACAACCCTCTGTATGAGGGGCGTGATCTTCTCTGATGATAAATTGTGTTTGTTTCATTTACAGTTCAGGTTGGATTGCATTTTGTGCACTGCAAGGGTTTGCTGTGTGCTGAGAACACAAGATATCAAGCACAAAATGAATACAGTACAGATTCACTATCCACCAGTACGAGCCTGGATTTTGTTTTTCGGAGAGGTTGTGTACCGAAAAAATGTGCATTAGCGCTCAATAAGGTCATCAGAACTTACCTTTATGCATAGTATCAGAATTTGGGAGTTAATGTGAGGTTGAAAGAAAAAATGTGAATATACAGTATAATAGTCTATCTGTACAGGGTGGGGCAAAGTTAGGAGGTGCTTTTAAAAACCATTAAAAAAAGTGGGACAAAACGTTGCTTGCATTAAACACTCAAAAACTGGGGGATTTCCAAATGTATATTAATTTTCAAATAAAATAATGGCCCACGTTTTCAAAATTAATATCCCTTTACATAAAGTTTGATGTAGTTACCATAGCAGAATCATTTACGACAGAGATTAAAAAAACGTATTTCTATCTGCAATTGAATGTGATTAATTATGAGTTAACTGTGGCCCAAATGTCAAAATTAATCGTGATTTAATATTTAAATCGATCGACAGCCCTAATTTTCACTTAAGAAAATGTTAAAAATGATTGAAAGATAATATTTGTCTGACAAATATTAATATTTATAAAATTGTGTTATCATTATTCGTTTTTTCCCCTGACCACACATCACTGATAATTGCATATTTGATCACAGGACAAAATATTCACACTGCCACGTATCTCGGTTTTATTCAACAATAATATTTTTTAGGTAAAAATAAAGATCTAATTTGTCTTACAGATACATTCACGTGTCACAGATGCGTTTCCATGAAAGAGTACCTTCCACACTTTACCAACACCTCCCTAGAGCTTTCACCATTAGACACATAGTCTTGGAACTTCTACATGCTTTGTCTGTACATTTAAGAAATAAAACAAGTAAGAACCTAAGACAGCAAACAACCTTAAGCCCGTCCTCCCTCCTGAAAATATAAACTTTCCTAAATAGTAAAAAAAAAAAAGGATAAGCAGCTTTAACTAGCACGCAAGAACAACATTTGTCAATAAGCCTCGAGTACTTTGTAGGAGGAGAAAGGTTTAACAAAGTGATAGTCCAGGTTGCCGCAGTGAGGGCACTGCTGGACGTTGCTGTACTCTGAGAAATACTGCATCCCCACACGGACGTCCACCACTGGCTTGCCACAGTGTTTACAGTTTAGACGAGCCTGGTGGCACACAGAGGGATGCAGGTCAGATCATGCTCAAACTGTTATCATTATTTTTGTCACTTCTACCTGGCAACAAGGTGAAGCAGCCAGGATGTCGTAGGTGTACATGGTGCCTAGCTGGTGCCAGCTTCCATCCCAGCGCGACTTGCACTTGATGCATACGATCTTGTGGACACCTTCTAGACAATCCACACATATGGCATAGAGGTGCATTAACCTGCCTGTTAGAGATGAAGACAGATGATTAGTCGCTACGTTAAAGCACTGGTAAGTAACTGGTAGGTGGATATTTACCAGACTAAGTACACGCCTTTTCAATCATTTCAAGCAGTCATTTTCATTACAGTGCAGAGAGTTTGTGGATTCATGGTCAAAGTTTTTTTTCCACAAACACATCTCATTCACCGTTGGCTGGTAACAATGTATAAATACAGTATGTGATACTGTAGTTAAAATGTACAACATATATGATCCACTGTTAGAAAGCCCTCCATTTCGACCCACCATGTTTATGTTCTTACACATGGCTGATAATGTATTTTCCTCCAAATGCTGATATTTTACACTTCCTTTGGTGGTCCTTGAACGCACCACAGATGTTTGCTGTGACTGGCAACAACGTGACTCCAATTCCAAAATGTAATATCGGCAAATATCAGTATCGGGGTTTTTCCCTACAATGAAAACCGATTTAAAAAAATGCTGTATACAAGCCTATGGGCTCCTGTATTTTAAGCGAGTAAACAAGCATGTATGGCTAGTAACAAGCTTGCTCACTTTGTACCTGACTACTGTTATGTTTGTGGTGTCTCCTTCAGATAATAAACTGGTGATTTGCAATGACTGCAAAGCGTTCTTCCTTCGGTACTTCCAATTTCCAGAGCGAAAGCCATCAATTGATAAATCACCCTATCACCCTTTCTATCGTGCAAGACACCAAACTTGTGGAGTTCTTGGAACCATGCTTTGCCATGCCCAAACACGCGTATTTCTCAGACGTTTGCTTACTTGTGTTGCATAATGTTGTTTATAGCCATGTTGAGAACCTAATTGCTCATGCTGTATCCATTGGTTTCGAAACACATATGTGTTCACACCACCGCAGGAGATACTGTATGTGACGTTACACGTATTGGTTGATATCGGATATCCGATATCAGCATATTGAATATCGGCAAAAAAGCCAGTATGGGACATCCCTAATTAGTACCTATACATTTTCTACTTTAAATGTGTGTGAGGCGTAGATAGGGCTTATACTGGATTGTATTGTGTGGAAAGTAAAACAACGGGAGCTGAAAAGAGAAAGGAGGTGGTCTGCAGCTCAATTTAATCTAATAATTACAAGTCATTGTTATTGCAAAAGTTGATCCAAAATCTCAGGAGAACATCAATGTCAAGCTATGGGTGTTACGTTCACTTGCGTTGCTCTCTTGTTTGTTCTCCCTTGCCTTCTCCTGGGCGTGTGCTTTGGGTTGCAGGAGCTGCCACGGCAACTGGAGGCGGGGCCACGGGACGCACCTGCACGTAATCTGCGGACACCCTTGATAAGCAGAGGGCTCGCACCTGGGAGACGCTGGATTATTCTCTTCCACTCGGGAAGGATCACGTATGGTCTTGCACGTTGTCTGTCTTTCCAAACCACCTATCTTGTTCCGGCATTTGGGACTCCACTCCAGCGTCTCCCAGGCGGTTCGTCCCGTGGCCCGGTCCACCAGGTTGGCAACCCCAAGGCTCGTGTATGTTCTACTGCTCATGGTGCTCATCCCCCAGTCCTACACGAGAGCACCATCACTTTCCGTTTCTCCTGTTATGAACATTAAATACAAGTACACCGCCCCTAAACAACACTACAGAAGTAACCAAGGACATACTTTACAGCTTTACTATTCAATGAAAATCACTCAACGTGCTGTACATCAGTGGTTCCAAAACTGTTTTTTTCCAGCGCCACCTTTTTGGAGATAGTCCCCTCCGAAAATTACAGTAATAATGAATAGTGTTCGTGGTAGCCCCGCGCCTCCCCTGTCGGGCCCGGGCCCCCTAACGCCGGGCCCCCTAGTGGGCGTGCTCCCAGTTTGAAAACCACTGCTGTACATAATTTGCATGTTGATAGATGGCAATGATGTAAGCACTAAAAAAATGACGGGTTGGGGGGTTTCCTGTCTGGTGCCTTTTAAGATTTCATGTCATAAACCAAGATTCTCGAGAAAATACAAACACAAAAACCTAAAAAATTGGGCGCCCGTGGTCCTTCCAATAGTGCCTATAAAGTATTTTCCACGTATACTGTACTACACACTGAACCCCTTTTTGATTCTTTAAAATAACATCCATGCTGTCAAACCTCATCTCAATCAAGCACTACTTCTTTTTAATGTCAGAGCCCAGTTAAACCATTTCTCTCTAGAAAAGGGGACAAAAAAGCCTGCAAAGCTTAATTAACGATCCTTTCATGCTTATGCATATTAGGCGTCATACAAATCAAAGCGTCTGGGCCAACACATCAAAGAAGCATATGCAGGAGTGCAGCTAATTCACAATGAAGTCTGGACTGTGGGGGGGGGAGGTGATCTTGAACTACAGCTTTGGTGGGAACTGGGCTATATATAGCATTTATATCTAATGTACACTTTAGTTTGCGGGAAGTTTAAAGTGTGTCATCTACTTGCATTATGTTTTTTTTATGATTAACCTTGCATCACGTTGCAATTTCATGTATGGCTTCCTGCATTTGAGGACTACTATTAAAAAAAGGAATGGTTATGTTGACTTAATTAACAGAATGATGTCCTTTGTAATCACATTCAAAGCAATTCACGAGATCATTAGCTTAAGGCTCGATTATTGTAATGTACTCTATACTGGAGTAAAGCAGTTCCCTCCTCCGCAGGCTCCAGTTGGTGCAAAAGGCAGCTGCTCGCCTTTTCGTTAATGGTCCAAAACACGCCCGTATCACTCTGGTTTTCTTTTCTCTCCATTGGCTACAGATACATTTTAGAATACATTTTTAAATCCTCCTGTTTGGTTTCAAGGCCATTAACGGTCTTGCTCCAGCATACTCGGCTAAACTTTTAACTGTCCATAACTAATCCAGAGCTCTGCACTCATATGGGCACACAATTCTGAAAGTCCCAATAGACGAGATACAAGAACACTTGTACTGCCTCTGCCCCCCAAGCTTTGGAACTCCCTTCCCCCTGCGCTAGGGTCTATCAGGGAGCTATCCGTTTTTAAATCTCATTGAACAAAATGATCTTATGTCTAATAGTGTTGAAAGAAATTCATGTGTTCATTATCTTGCGGCTGGATTATTGTAATTTAATCATTTTGAATGTGAATCTACTTTTAAAAAAGTATTTTATGTCACATAAATTTATCATGGAGACTAATAAAGTATCTATTATCTATTAGTATCTATACTCGCATTAATTTGACACTTGATTAATGAATCATTTTACATGTGATCAATGCAGGTATTTTAGATGTGGTTGTGTACATGCACATCTACTTTTGTTTTAGTTGCTCTTTCATTCATTCATTCATTCATTTTCTATACCGCTTATCCTCGTTAGGGTTTTGTTTGTTTGTCATAATAATACAGCTTATTTAGTTCAAACTCTATACTACTAAAATGGCATTATTCTTGGAAGAATACAACTTTTTTGTGTTGTATTTTTTGTGTATATTTTGATTTTACTCTTAAAAAAACAAAAAACATTTTTCCCCATTGCTGTTGTTTTTTTTCCAAGTTTCTTTTTGTAAATTTCTTTCTCATAGAATTAATTCATGATATTTTGAATTTACTGTAGTAACTTTTTCTGTGACCTGATTTTACAGAACTTTAATGTTTTGTTTGTTTCTTACAATATTACTTTAAAATACTCATGTTTTAAAATAGCTTCTTTTTGTAATAATTTTGTGCTACTAAAACGACGTTATATTTCTTCATAATATATATAGATATCCTGTGATGGACTGGCGACCAGTCCAGGGTGTACACCGCCTCTTGCCCAAAGCCAGCTGGGATAGGCTCCAGCGTACCCGCGCCGCAAATGAGGATAAGCGACATAGAAAATGAATGGTTGGATGGATATTACAATGTTATTTTCATAAAATTATGAGTTTTTCTCATTAGATTATAACTTTTTTTCTCTTGATATTTTGACTTTATTCTTGAAATGACTTAAGATTTTTCCATTTTTGCTGTTGGGGTTTTAAAAAAAGTTTTTTTGTTAAGTGATATTTTTAGAATGTGCTGCGAGCCAATAAAAACAGCTACAGGCCACACTTGGTCCACCCCTGGTATGTGCCATGTTGTAATTCTTTACTGACTTTAAATCAGTTATTTTATAATGCAAATGTTAATAGGTATGTTATCATCTGTGTTTTACAATCTGCAAATGAAATAAAAGAATCCCGCATGATGCAATGAACCAGGTCTAACCTTGCAGGTGGCACGGAACATCATACTCAATCTCATCATGGCGTGAGGGGCTGAGGAACATCGTGCCGTCCACAAGCGGAAATTGTTCGAACACTGGCAGCGCCCGGTGACACAGTGCACAGTTGACCACGTTCCTCTGGCTCGCGCTGAGGGTGGACAGGATGAACCTAAAGTACAATAGTGAGTATGTTTCACAACTGATTCTCAACTTGTAAGCCACTTCCTTTTTGTGGTCATTCTAAACCAGATATCATACTTCCTGTTCGACTTACTCTTGGAAGAAAAACACGTGTTATCTGTATGTGAAACTGTAAGAACATATTTATACTGGAAATCACTTGCAATGGAATAAAAATAGTATCCGTTATAGAATGTCTCTTAGGGCGTTGTGAGACTTTTATATTCAAATGTGCTAAGACTTCCAACAAGATGTTGGATTGTGTCTGGGGGATTTTTTGTCCATTCATCAAGAATAATCATTTGTAATGTCAGAGGTGATTGATCTTAGCTCGTACATTCCGAAGGTGTGTCAGTCAGGGCTTTCAAGTGTCCAAAATGTTTTTAAACGATCGCATTAATAAAGTAAAACGTAATTTATGCATATGAGTATATTATGCATATACTCATAAATGACGGCATGTAATGGCTTTGTGGGTTTTATATTATGAAAGGTATTAGTCATTGTACAACTTGGCCAATGTCCTACCTGCGTAGTTCTTCTCCCTGGCCTGCATGGGCATCGTCCTCCATGCGGACATGGTAGGTGTTCAGTTTATGACGAGGGATGTGAGTGAGTAGTTCCGAGAGGTCCAGCCTCCTTAGGAACTGCATGGGCTGAGGAAGAGCACTGTCACCCACACTGCCCGAGGCGAGCCGGTGATGAAGTGGAAGGGTGAAGGCCATGGGAAGGGGTAGAATGGCTGCGGGGTCAAGCTGAGGAATACCACCAGAGCCTCTGCTAAGGGGTCCCCCGACTAAAAGGTGCTTGCGCTGCGTGTCCATGTGGACGGCAGATTTGAGGAATTCTCCTAATTGACGGGAGCCCCGAAAAGCTGCCCCACCTCCACCAGGTCCGAGGACAGAGGTTGGTAAGAAGGAGAAACCGGATGGAGGAGACTGTCCTGGGGAGTCACATGGAGACTTGTGAGGAGGCCCCAAAGGAAAGAGTCCCCCTGCTGCTCCTCTCTCAATGGAGTTCTGGCGCTCCACTGATTGTCGTCTTGGTAGCTCCTGACTCGAGGCTCTGTGTGCTGTTTTACCTGATCCCACCACTGGCTTACTTTTCCTCGGCTCCTCAAACAAGCCGTCCCCAGACCCGGAAGCTACTCCACTGGGCCCCATTCGTCCAGTACTCCTTTCAGATGGCTTCTTCTTTCTCTCGTCCTGCATGCGTTTCACCTGATACCAGTCGGTGTCTTTCTTCAGGTGACCTTGGCCGCAACGGCAGGAACAGAATCGGAAAGCCAGGTCGTATCCCTTCTTGGTCCACATGTTCTGCCGACACTGTTTCTCATTCCATGAGCGTGCGCGGCCGATGCAGTTGAACTGCACCAGAATGGAACTCTCCCACTCATAGAAACACTGTAGATGCATCCAGTTGCCGTAAGGACACAGCTCATTATTGCAGAGCACCCGCTGGTAGTCATCCTTCTCCAGGTCGATGGCACGGCCCAAGCTGCAGCCCAGAGGGGTCGCACACTGGACTTCTGAATAACCAAAGACAAGGAAAGTTCAACATATAGAAGATATAAACAAAGCTTTATTATCTGCATTGAGACCATCACTGAGAAGCAGTAGGTGCCCAAGCACCAAATCCAGTTTCTGTGGCCATCATGGTCAAGGGAACAGGCTACAAATGAACTGAACGTATGGTACATTACATGTTTATCGTTGTGGGAGACAAAAGACTCCTTGGGGAAAATCCACACATGCAAACTCCATAAAGAATTATCCCAAAGTTGGGTGGTCAGAGCAACCCAGTACCAACTGGCTACCTGTCACGCTAATCGACAAATTGAACAATAGTCATTTCTTCCAGCCTCTATAAATTGACATGTGCATGCATGTTTGTTTTCCTCTCTCTCCTCTCTCTTTACCACACAGGCTGGATTATATGAGGCTTTACTCTGCCCATTTGTGAAGTTAGTTTCATGTTGGACGTTGGATATTTGTCTCCGTTGCTGTTAATTTCACATTGGCAGTTGGATATTCAACTCTGTAGCGACAGCGGTCACTCTGCCCGGACTGCTCTCTCATGGTATGGGGTTTGTCCCCCACAAACACTAACCAGCCCTCTCTTCCTTGGACAAACTTGGACACTTTTACTAACCACCGAACATGAACATGAGCTCAACTACAGCAATAGCCGGTAGAAGATAACTTTGGTACCTTTTGAACAGGCTAATACCACTGTGTGTGTCAGTATGAGCTGTGCTTTAGGGTTTGTTAATGTAACCCAGCGTCTTAGATTGGCCGCTGACTTTGTGCAAGTTTGGTGTAAAATAGAGACGACGGCCCTCAACAGCTATCTCACTTAGACATAGTCACACTTTCTCACTGCCGGCCTTCAAAATAAGAGTGGAACACATCCTGTTTAAGAGTGGTAATAAAATAAGGGTGTCATAAAAAATAGCCTATTTTAATAAAGTTATTACAATTGCATCTGCAGTTTTATTTTAAAGCTCCTGACATTATAATTACAATGTTAAATATGTTTGAGAAATTCAAGTGTATTGGCCTGCCGCACGGTGGCTGAGTGTCAGCATACCCGCAACCCTAATGAGGATAAGCGGCAGAGAAAATGAATGAAAGTTTTTTGGCCTAAAAAAATGTCAATAATATCGATTATCCACTATAATTTATAGGAGAATTATCGCCGTTGGGCATCTCTGTGTGGAGTTTGCATGTTCTCCCCGTGCGTGTGTGGGTTTTCTCCGGGTACTCCGGTTTCCTCCCACATTCCAAAAACATGCATGTTCGGTTAATTGGCGACTGTAAATTGTCCATTAGAGTATGAATGTGAGTGTGAATGTTTGTCTATATGTGCCCTGCGATTGACTAGCGACCAGTCCAGGGTGTACCCCGCCTCCTGCTCGAAGTCAGTCTGGGATAGGCTCCAGCATCCCCGTGACCCTAATGAGGAAAAGTGGCATAGAAGATGGAAGGATGGAATTATCGTCCAGCAAAATGTGCTACCTCAGATGCATGTTTTTCGTTGTAGCAAGACCAGAAGGTTGCAGATTATAGACCCACTGGATACAAAAGACAATAAAATTAGAGAGCTGGGAACGTTCTTGCTGTAACATGACAGTTCTTCCCACTAATATTCCATATGCGTCTGTCGAATCACAAATCCTAATCCATGAACATTTTATCCTGCTTTTACAGAACACCCAAATCCCTTCATTAAAAATCTCAATTGAAAGACATAAATAATGATTTCTAAAAATAACAAATATTATTTTTTTATATAAACCAAGCAACCTCATACTGTGAACAGCTCCACTAAAGCTGTGCCAACATTCAAGTCTGTTTGTGAAATAAGTAAATGTGTTTGTCTTTGTTCAAGAGGAAGATCCTGATCCAGTTGTTCCAATGTTTAATTTAAATTGATTGAGATGAATCAATTAAACATGGTTTAATCGTTTTATATGCGTACAATGGGTACACTTGGGTGACAATTGTGTAATAGTTTGTGGTTTTTAGATATGTATTTTTTAGTTACTGTATGTCCATATTTACAGTATCAATGCTTGTCATATTTGGCATGGAGTATGAGGTAACTACAGTGGAACCGCGGTTTCCATCATTAATCAGTTCCGTCTGAAACATCAGATGATAATAAATCAGCCAAATAGTATTAGATAAGGGTGTCACAAGATATTGCAAGATTAAAACATGACAAGATCAATACATCTGTCGCACAATAAAAGACAGTTAACTAGATTATCATTAGATTAATTCTTACTAATCATTAATTAACTTGCCTGTGTGTCTGTTTTCCTCATCTCCAAACAGGCAGGAAGAGGATCACTCTGTGCATTGGTTTTAGCACCTTGACAGTAGAACAACGGCATGAACGGAGTGAGCCCTTCTGTTAGTCATTCAGTCTCAGCGGGGCCGATAGCATAGCATCTACACAGAGTGCCGATGAGTGCAACGTAGTAGAAATAGGTATTAGTAGAACACAATATGTCACATAATACAAATAATTTTTCATTGTACTTTTCTTAAAAGTAAAGTTAAAATCTCGTCTCATCTCGTTCTCGTAGACCCGATCTCACGTATAGTCTCTTGAAACCCCTTGTATTAGACCTTTACATTACAATCTTTTTGTGAAAAGCACTACCTGCGTACATTGCTCCGAGTTTCTCACCTTTTTTACGAAGAGATCAGGCTTTTGCAACTTTCTTTGCAGCCGTCCTAAATTAAAAAAAAACAAAAGCTCAGACGACAGTCTGCACGGCAGTGCTTGAAAAGTGGAATGAAGGAGTCAGATACAGTGTTGTTGATCGTTTTGTGTGTGTTCTTTGGCCAAATAAAACACACACACACACACACATAATTAATATGAGTAAATGATATCCAGGTCGGAATCTGTCCATAGGGTCCCACCTCTAAAGAACCACTATCAGACTGCGTCACCAAATACATGGATGCTATTTTTGGGCCCTCGTTTCCGTCGACTAGTTTGTCAAGCGCACTATTTGGCTGAATGAAAACTGAGAGACATACAAATCCGCTGTATATGTCTAATAACATTGAAGTACATAGCAGGGGTTTTCAAAGTGTGAGCTGAAGGTGGCAGAATAATTCATGGGAGGTGCATCAGCTTGAAAAAAGTAAGAAAAGTCAACATTACAAACCTGCTGAGACAAGAACAATGGTGTTTTAGGTTAACCTAATTGATTGATCTTGACGTTGAAAAGATCTGATGTACTGATTTGCGTTTATGAGTACAATACGCACGAGGAACAGATGATAAATACTGTGCACCTGCATGAAGTTACAAGTACGCAATAAGGCGTATCGGTGCGCATTGGTGTCTTAACAGCCACAAAGCAACGTATGGGTGCTGAAGGGCTACGAGTGCGTGGGCAGACCACACAGCAGTTCCAGCTATGGTAGTAAATCTTCATTCCGAACTCTCTACATATTTTGGACAGCTTTGGATGTTTCCCATTCCAGCGCAGCATATCAAACCATAATGGCCGATATAGGAAGAAAAAAAGCGAGTGTATGTTTCCTTTTGGGAGATCAAGCAAAGGAAAAGGACCACGTCTGCCACAATATTTGGTTAAAAACAGAAAAACAAATTCGTGGTAATTGAATTCTTCAATACGAACAAAATAAAAGTCGATTTCACACCAGGTCTCCAATTGCCATCGAGCAGCGAAGCCTACGTTTGCAGACAATCTGCAAAATCATTCAAATACCATCATTTCGAGCGGAAGTTTTGCACGGCGCGCCCCACCGCTGCCAGAAAGCCCTAGCAGGAGCGGGGCCGTTTGCAACACCGCTGTGTGCAGGCATGTCATCAGGCAGCATCACCCAACTTGTACATCTCCGTCCCCCCATTTCTTCCCTTACCGCTCGAACGCTCGTTCCCGGGTGCAGCGGCAGCCGCGGCGGCGGCGGCGGCGGCGGCGGCGGCGGCGGCAGGAGGAGCCCCGGCCGCGCCTCCTGTTGCGGCCGCGTAGGCTCCATTTTCCTGCTCATCCCCGCTACTGTTGGTGCGTTTGCTCTTCTTCCCCTTGTTGCTCTTCTGGTTGGGCATTTTTGTGGGCACCAATCGAGTGTTATTTTCCACCGTGTATCACCAACGACTGCTGACAACGTACTCGGATATTCCCGTGGACTCCATTTCTGCAGCGCTACGCTAATCTCGATGTTTCTGGGAATCACAGGCGTGTTGTTATTTAGTCTCTCAGAGCCCGACGGGCCCGCGGCTGTGCAGCCCTGACAGCAGCATTTACTAAGCTGCTATAACCTTTGGGAGAGAAGGCGTGTCCCTCTCTTGTTTTCATTCCTGCTCTGTCGTCGTCTACCAGCCCCGTGACGTCACAGGGCCCCCGGCATAGGCCGGGGGCGACGCGTGCAGCGTTCAAGAGCCCTGGGAAAGCCGGTGTTTCCTCGCCTTTGAAACGCCAGTCAGAAAAATCAACGTCTGTGCACTTCACAGTATGTTTTTGAAACGAAGAACAAAGAGTAATGTAACAAGTACATTACTACATTTAATACATTTGATTATATAGCAATAATGTTGTTACAGTATATACATACAAATACAGCAAACCATACAAAATATGGTTTGCTGCCAATTTAGTTCATGGCCATTTTTTATATTTCATCCCTTTTAATTACTGAATGACTAATATTTACTGGCATTTTTATTTTTTGAATTGTTATTTTACGACTTTGACTTCAACGTAATATGTTCAATAATAGGGACATTAAATTGTTAAAAAGGTAATGGACTATACAAATTCACCATAAAATATATTTGGAGTGAACAGAATAATTACTATATTAACATGCAACCCAATTTACCTAATAATTTATTTCACTTTTTTTTTTACTCAGTTGGTTTTATATAGCGTTAGGGTTTATTACATTTTGCCACAGAAAAACCAACCTCCACAAGCTTCCTGCAGGGGATAATAGAAAATGCATGAGACATTTTTTTTTAACAGTAGAGTACATTACTCAGATGTACCTAATGTTGTTGCCATTTCATTCCATTCTTTATTGCATCACATTCATGTGGGAGGCAACAAGGGTGTGTTTCTTATATTTGTTGCAGAAATCTAGTGTCATTGCCAAATAAATGTAGCATATGACAGTATCGCATGTCCCGTGTTAACTGTCCAGAAATAAAAAGTTTAGAAAAGTAAGAGTCAAGTATGACGATTGTATTTATTGGAATGTAGATTTGCGTTATTGCCAATACAGAAAACAAAAAAGTTCATACATGGCACAAAAGTGTAAACAGCATGACGTACCGGTGCTGTTCTAGCAAGAACGTCCTCCTGTTTTCGCTAAATATCAACATGTCACGTCAATTTCCTTTAAGAAAGGAGCAAAACACAAGTATATCCAAAGGTGATAGCATCAAAGAGAATGACAGCAGCCAGCACAAGCAGCATAATTCTCAATTTTGACTTTGTTTTCAGTGCTTTGACAATTATTTCCACTGAAAAACATAAATTATCAAGTGATAACCGACATCTCGGATCATCCACAGTTGTTATTGCAATACAGTCCATTCACAACAGTTTAACAGTTCAAATTGCACAAGTACAACAACTACAGTGCGACTGCTGTTGAAAGAATGATCTAAAGGCATGTTGTGTCACCCCAAAAAAAAAACCAAATAGCAAAATGAATCTGTCTCACTGAACTTGCAGTGCAATCATCTCCAATGATTTGTTTTCCACCCATGTTTTCCTAATGTGATATCGTAGCAAAGCAGTCATGCCTGATCTGCAAGTAGTTTTTGACGCACAGCACAAAAATAAACAGTGGTAAATGTACTAATTCGTCATTCATTTGTCAAGTGTGTTCGGTTGATTTGATCCTGAGAAAAAAGTACAAACATTCGGCACCACTCCCCCTTATAATTGTACCCTCACCTATCCAGAAAATGGCACTATACAAACGATGTCCAATACAAAGTCTGTCCAAAGGCTTTACAAATACACGTTTTGGAATTTGCTTGGCAAGAAAAAAAAGCAGGTGTATAAAAAGACGGGATTTAAAAAGTATGCAAAAATGATCTGTTGAACTGCACTTGAAGTCTTGAAGTGATCACATCCTGATAGAAAAGTTAAGAGGTAGTACAATAGACTCAGGTAACCCATAACCTATGCATGGCAGCATGAATCCAAATCTAACCTTGCGCACCTCTTAAAAAAAAAGTACAACAAACGATTTGCCGAGTACAGTTTTGCAGTGAAAAAGTTTGTATGACAAACTGTGACGTTTGAGTTAGCACCCCATGCTAATGCTAAATAAGTCACAATAGCGCAAAGTATTGTACTTTTTTTTCACTATATTGTTGAAATTCAACCTGAGCAAGAAAGGTTACAGTAAATTTGACACGGTTTTCCTCGCAAACTTGCCAACAGCTGATGTTCGCTAACAGTTGAGTTGTTAGCACGATTAACTCATCTGTATGAACAACTTTTTTAAATTATGTTTTATTCTGAATTTTTTTTTTGCTCTTATGTCACTTTTATCAAACATAATGGAAATATTAAAACAGATACATACATTTAACGAAACACCTGAATTGTCGGTGTGCTTTGTTTGAGGGCCTTCTCGTCAACAGCCCTTGAAAACTCTCAGACCAACTTGTTTTGTTTGGCACTGAATTGAACTTAATTCTGAATAAATCATACTGTTGCTTGATGAGGCTGTCGAGGCAGAGGCGCCACCTGTAGCTGCAGCCTTATTCTTACAGCAGAATGATGTCTTCATTGTCATGGACGCCCTGAAGAAGCAACTCGTGCTGGAAGGTGACAACCTTTCTCTTCTTGGCGGCCCTCAGGGTCCCTACCAACGCCTCAAAGATGTTGGCACAGCGGTCGTCTTGAAACAGCACTCCAAACTTAACGTATGTTTGACCTTCAGCATCTGTAATAAAATACAGAATTTTTTTTAAACCTTCAGGGGGCAGTGCCGGCAAAATGCATTTTCTCGCTGAGACTGATACTACCATGTATCACTCAACCGCTATGGCATCTGTAAAGCGGATGTTTCTAGTATTACCATAAACTGGACTGCTAGAAGTAAACTAGAGGAATCAGGTGAAACGCCAATACAGTCATCCCTCGCTATCTCGCAGTTCAAACATTGCGCCCTAACTTAATTTTTTTCAAAAATTATTGAATAAATGATCACTGTTTTGTGGTTCAATGCGGTTTATTGTTAGTGTAAAAAAAATCAGCCTATTTAAGCAAATTGTACTTATTATTGGTGTAAATTAAATTAAATACAAATACACAGAGGCGGTTTTAGGCACGGGCAAATCAGGCAGACGCCCGGGGCGGCACGAAAAAAGATCTGCGGTTTTCTATTCTCTATCGTGTCACTGTGTGGGGAATGGGCAAATTGGCGCCTCCTGCAGCTGCAGGCGCCCCTACTTGCTGTGCACAGACCATGAGAAGAGGGAGGGGCGGCGGTGGAGAGTTCACCTCGACTTTCTTCCAAATAACGCTTATCTCATTCATAATATTATTAATAAATTCCTGCACATTTTTATGTATGGTGTAAAAAATGTTACAAGTTCGGTTATTATTTCCATCATTTAGGTTAAGGTTTGGCCCTGTAATTAGCCAATGGAACTTTTATATCTGTAGTTTCAAAGACAAGCATTTGCCATTCAACAAGGCATAATTCAACCGGTCATAACCAATTGTTCCTCCCTGAAAAACACACATAAAAATTAAAATTAATCAGTTAATTTCAAAAGGCAACAACACAGTTAGGAGCCAAAGGCTGATCTAAAAAGAATTCTCTTCAGCCTGGCTTTGAACAAAGGCAGGTCTGTGATGGAGCATAACTCCAGAGGCAGAGAGTTCCAGAGTCTGGGCCCCACCACTGAAAATGCACGATCACCTCACTGTCTGCACCTGGACAGTGGAACTTCCAGCAGGTGTTGTTGGGAGGGGCGCAAAGTCAGCAGGTCACACAGATAAGGAGGTGCAAGGCCATGGATAGCGCAGAACACAAACACTAAAATTTTGAACTGAATTGGGAGCCAGTGAAGGGAGGACAGAACAGGAGTGATGTGATCATACTTCTGGGTGTTTGTGAGTAGGGGGGCGGCGGCATTCTGCACAAGTTGTAGCCAATGGAGAGAGGCCTGGTTTACTCCAATGTAAAGGGCACTGCAATAGTCCAAGAGAGAACTGATAAAGGCATTGAGAAATGGTTTTGCTTTGGCCAACAGACAAATTTGAAAAAAGCTTGCCCTGACCACAGAGTCTATTTGTTTGTTGAAATTGAAATGACTGTCCAGAAATTGCACTCCAAGATTCCCAACTGTATGGCTTAGATGAGAGGTCAAAGGTGTGAAATCTGGACATGCATTTATTGAGGTGGAGGCACTAAATAGGATGAATTCAGTCTTAGACTCATTCAAACATAAAAAGTTTTGTGACAGCCATTGTTTAATGTCATCCAGGCACATTTGTATGGATTGCGTGTCTGGGGAGTTTTGGGCAAAAGGCAGATAAATGTGTAGATCATCTGCATACAGATGAAAAGCGACATTATGGTGGGATAACACAGAACCTAAGGGCAGCATATACATGGAAAATAGAACAGTGCCCAAAATTGAGCCCTGAGGAACACCAGAGAATAATGAAGCTGGAGATGAAGAGAGGTCTGTGATCATGACAAAGAAAGTTCTATCCTCTAGGTATGACTTAAACCATTGCAGCACTGGTCCCTGAAGGCCTACCTGCTAGGCTAGGCGGGTCAGAAGGATGGAATGGTCCACTGTGTCAAATGCAGCGGGGAGGTCCAGCATTGCCAACAGCACAAGTTTTTTTGCATCCAGAGGAATGAGAGTGATGGGAGAAGATGTCACCATCAATATTTTAAAAAGCCATTAGTTAGTGGTGAAAAGATGGCAAGAAGTTGGCTGATCTATTCCTTGGAGAACAAAAGCCTCTTTTGCTTCTGCTGCAAATGGTTTTCCAAGAGGAACTAACCAGGAAGTGCAGGAATGTCAAATTGGAAAAATGCGAGCACTTACCTCACATCACATGAAAACAAGAACACCTCATATGCATGAAAGCATAGAAAGAACTTGCAGTAAGGTTAGGAACTGGGGAAACTATAGATAAGCAGGAGCAGGAACTTCTGGAGGCTGAGAAGTCGAGATGGAGAACGGTGCTGACACGTCTAACTGCTATTGTGGAGTCACTGGCAGTTCGAAATTTGGCTCTAAGGGGACACACAGAAACACTATTCACACCATCAATTGGGTAATTTCTCAAAGAGGTCAAACTTATGGCCAGGTTTGATCCCATTATGAAAGATCATCTTAATCGTATTGGAAGAGGACCAGCAAGTCACACCAGTTACCTGGGCCATCATGTGCAGAACGAGCTGATTGTTTTGTTCCATTCCATTCCATTTTCCTCCGCTTATCCGAGTCGCGGGGGCAGCAGTTTCAGTAGGGAACAGAATTTTTTTTTTTTTTTTAACTTTGTTTTTACTGAAAACTGATTGTTTTGTTGAGCAGCAAAATGATATTTGCTACTGTAGATGACATCAAGTGGGCAAAATTGTTTGGAATAATGCTGGACTGCACCCCAGATATAAGCAACACAAAACAGTTGTCAGTGGTCATTAGAGGGGTGTCATTGATGGAGAAGCCCTCAATCAGGGAACATTTTATGGGATTTATGGAGGCAGAGGAGTCCACAGGCCAGCACTTAGCATCCGTGATCCTGACGAAACTTGAGAAGTTGGGAATTACTTTTGAGGACTGCAGAGGACAGTCATATGACAACGTGGCAAACATGAAAGACAAAAAGACGTGAGTTCAAGCCAGGCTCTTAGAAAAGAATCTCAGAGGTTTGTTTGTGATGCGTTGAGCTACTTTGGTGTTCTGCAAAAGCTTTACACATTGTTTTCAGCCTCCATCGAAAGATGGGCCATACTGAAGAATCATGGGAGCATCACCTTGAAGATGTGGGCAGATACAAGATGGCAGAGCAAGATCAAGAGCATTGAGCCCATGAAGTACCAGGAAGCTGCTGTGAGAGAAGCTTTAATCGAGGTGGGAGACAACACCAAAGACCCTGCTGTAAAGGCATTTGTCTGAGGTGGTGAGGTCGTACCGTTTTAGCATCTGCACAGCTGTTTGGTATGACATACTATCTGCAATACAGCATGTCAGCAAACTCATAAAGTCTCCTAATATGCACGTGGACCTAGTAACCAAGCAGCTTTGTGACCACACAGATGGTGGGCAAAGACATTTGCGAAGAAATGAATGTGGAAAGCGTTTTGAAACAAAAAAGTCTGAGGTCCACAAAGTGCCACATCTTATATGAATCACAGGATGTGCCTTGCATTCTTCAATGTTGTTGCTGATGCAGCCATCAAGGTGGGGTTTTCCACATTGGAAAATGTGCGAAAAATTTTCCGGGTTTTAACAGATTCCCCAACTCTTGCACATGAAGAGCTGTCAGAGCAATACGAGGCACTAGGCACCACACTCTGATTTGGCTGGTAGAGAGCTTGTGCGGGAAATCAAGGACTTCCCTGATCTGCCATCAAAAGCATGAGCCTCCTTGAGCTTATCACTTTTATGCACGATAAGGAACTATCAGAGATCTTCCCCAACCTCTGGACTGCTCTCAGGATTGCAAGAAGAGAAACAGAGAGGAGCTTTTCAAAACTTAAGTTGGTCAAGTCACACCCGAAGTCAACCATGTCTAAGGAATGGCTCACTGGCCTTGACGTCATCACCATCAATCACTCAATAGGGGAGCAGATATCATATGACGACATTATTGACGATTTTGCATCAAGGAAGGCCAGAAAGGTCAGGTTTTAGTTTTAGTTTGTGCTTTCTGTTCTTAGTGCAACAGCATCATTATTGGATTTTCTTTGTTTTCAAATTTGTGTGATGAAGGACTTATAGTTGCATATTATTCATAATATTTTATTATATTGTTGATCTTTGTTCTTGTTACATTTTTTATAAATATATGTGATTGTATATATTTGCAACTTTATGTATGTAGTGTATATTTATTTAAGTTATGATAACTTATGCTCGTATGTGCAGAACTGGCTCATTGTGTTTTGGAGATGTTGGCGGTAGAGATTGTGCACCCTAAAAAGTGTTTTTCTTGTTGGAATTGCAAATGATTAAATAACTGGATTTGTTTTGTGTTTTAAAGGTTTTATTAAAGGATGTGTGCAATTGAGAAATATGCTTCCTCTTCACTTATATTAGTATAATAAAAAAACGGGGTGGGGGGTTGCTCGAAAGTGTTCTTGCCTGGGGGAGTAATCCAATGTAGAACCGCCACTGCAAATACAAAGCAGAAGAAGCGGTCTACTTGTTGTGAATGTGGTATTCGCATTGGCCACTAGGTGTCAGTAATTGTTCGGTGAGACAAGACGTGATCGCCAGAATAGGGATACGGGTGTAAAGCCATTTAAAGCCGCCATTACAATCACTGGTGAAAGGGAGTACGCCGTCCAGAAGAAAAACTACTACTACTAAAAAAACTATGACATGTGAGTCTGTGTATTTACATATAATGTTATTTATGTCTTATTTTCTTTGATTATATGTACTATATTGGGTGATACAAATGTAAAGGTGACTTTAGGGGTGTTATTTCATGTCTAGAGGACTCTAATAATGTTAAAAAAAAACCTATCTAGAAAATCCTTTAACTACAAACATATTGCATTTATTAATAATGAATCCTACTTAACAGAAATTTCCTTATCATGGTTAGATCTGGAACCAATTAAAGGTGGATCAACAAGGGGACGACTGTATCACGTTTTAAAGTCTATAGCATCAATCGTGTTTTGATCTGACAAAGCTTAAGTTTGATCAAGTGTGGAATTACTATAGCTTCTGCTCAGCAGAAGCGTCTCACTCTGCTATTAAATGAGGAACTACCCTATTTAAACAAAAAATGCAGGAAGTCTGCAATTAAGCTGCTTCACTTGGGTGCTTATGTGTAAAACATAATAAATGTCTTTAATAATTACTGATTATGGAGCAGAAATTGCTATAAAACATTTTGGAGGCCTCCTGAGCTGATTTGGTTTATGTTTTCTAGAAAAAAAATACTATGCTTATGTTTTATTTGTACTCATTGACTGAACTGAAAAGCCGTGCCAAAGCAAGACCAGGAAGAAAAAAAAACAACTAATCCCATAATGACACAACAACAGCATGGACTCACTTTTGCTGCCAAGTCGCTCAATCTCCTTCACCAGCAAGTCTATTTCATGTTCCACATTCATTGTTTCTGGGAAGAGTAATAAGAGACATAAACATGTTAACGGAATTGTCAATTGCTAAAACACTGCAGATTGTTTAAGAAAACCAAGCCAGACTTCATTGGCAATATTTACACTTTAACACAGTCTGTCATTTAGAGCACATGAAGGAATCGTCATAAATGAATTCTGCTCAAACCCAGCATCCCTGGAGTTCCTTCTAGCATGCGGCGCAACTTGAAACCCAACATGTACATTTTACGACAGGCAAGGTGCCGATACGATCACTGTGTTGAGTTACTGAAAATCTGCATGCCGAATTGTCTGGGACAGGATAATCCTTGCAAATAAGCGTTTGCCTGTACTACATCCTCCCTCGTGCTGGACAAATTCGAACGTCGCATGATAAAACGACGCGTGTGAGCAATAATGGAACACGTGAAAGAAACTGCCATTTAAGGGAACAAGCTGCAACACAAGCAAGACTGGACTAACCGCAGTGAATGCGGAAGTGGCTGAAAGCATTAACGGCTCGCCATCAAAGCAAAAGATTCTTTGTTTCATTCATTCGCGCAGGTGATCCCTTTATTACGTTTAATTTGGTAATCCGTGGCTAAAGTAGGTTTGGAGGAGATTTCGAAACTGACATGAACACGCCGGTTAGAAGGCTGTAGTATTGCTGCCTACTTCTAATGGAACTTGGGTGGAGTACCCTGCTGTTAAACGGATGGGAAGTGTGGTGCCGACAATGTTTTAAAACCGACCGACCAACACAGACCACACGTGTGTGATATTTACTCGGGCAACTTTCATTTTCCTACCTGAAATCATGCGATGGTTGGGTTTTCGACGCATTCAATGCCGTACAGGCTGTGTGCTACTAATAATGCTGCGTTTGGGATCATCGTAATCTCGAGTAACAGCCCATAGAACGTCAAACAATGTGGCGTCAACGATTATACAATCCAATCTGGGAATACATGTTCAACAGGATTATGTACTTAACTAGATCAATCTAAATATTACATGTGTCATAAATGTGCCTTGTATTTTTTATTTAAACTGTCAATGTTTATCAAATTTCCTGACGCCGTGAAGGCAACGTCAACATCATCTGACGTCACTTTCAATGGACTGTCGAGTAAGTTTTTAAAAAATCATTTAAATATAAAAATGACAGCAATGACATTTTTTTAATAATAAAAATGAATATTTAGAACCAGCCAACGAGAGTGATACAGCAATACTGATTATTTGAAATTCCATGTTTATGTATTAATGTGTCAATTCCAATAACATTTTGTGTGCCTATAAACTGAAGTTGCGACTTAGTCTCATAAAGTTAGGACTTTACTCTCATAATATGACGATCTTTTTCTGTTTCGACAGTAGCGTCGTATAATTACGACTTCGACTGTTCTCGAAAATCTGATTATTTGTATACACCATTTGACAGGCATTGCCCGAGACAGCTATAAACACGGGAGTGTGTGTGTGACCTTTGGCCTAAGTCAAAGGTATTTTTTTCTTGTAAAATTACAACTTTAAATCTAGTACAATTACGATTTTTAATATCGTAATATTATGACTTAAAATCTCGTAATATTACAATTTTAAACCTCGTAATATTACAATTTATAATCTCAAAATCGTAACTTTTTAAAAAATGTGGTCCTAAAACACCGTTGTGTAATCTAGTATATCAGTGTTGACCAAAATAATTCTGTTCCCCTTAAAATATGAAAAAACAATGTCTTTTTGTTACAAATGCAAATAATGTCCAGGTTCACACACCCACTTACTTGTCATAGTTGTCACTTTTGCACATGACATTCTTAATTTTGATTACTTTAAGTGTCTGTAGACTGAGAGCTATTTTAACCAAGTCAAATTCCTTGGTTAGGTAAGCATACTTGGCCAATAAAGCTGATTCCGATTCCGATTCTGATTCTGATCTACCTACCCACTGCAATTCCCACCATCACATTTCGAAAAAGCCATGCTTCCGCCGGTAGACGTAAAAGCAGCGATTTCATTTCAGTGTCGGTCGAGGATAGTGTTCTGCAACAGTAAGAATATTTTTTAGTGTTAGAGCAAAACTAGTCGACACATGACTCCGTGGAGCGCTCTTATTGTGAAATACTTACGTTCAAAGCGGGCCACATAAACGTCGGTGTGTTTTATTTTTGAAGCGACTCCCGGAAGTGCTCATTCAGCGAGGTGGTTGACGGCGCTGAGCAGGAATGGCGGCGACGGTCACCAGAGGAAGGAACCAAAAGAGCCCGAAACTTTACTTCTAACGGCCCCGCCGAGGGTTTTTATCTCTGACGAAACGCACGAGTCCCTTTCTTGTAGCCGTTGAAAGGGCGATAACGTGCTTTGACGTGAGATACTTGAGGTCGACTTGCTTGTTAGCCCTCCTCGTTAGTGGCCGCCGACTTAGATTGAAGGTAGCTGCTAGCTCGCCCGCACTGCTAGCCAGCTGCTGGCTCCTTGGCTTGGCTGGCCCCAACAAGTTAACGAAGTGCATAACTGTATCAGAGCGTCGATAAATTTGTCGATAAATGGTGATCGCCCTTCCATGTCAACAGCTAGTCTTTGGCGACTCCAGAGAGATTGGGGCTCACGGGACACCCAACTTGTCATTGCGACTTGAGAACATAATTAGTGCTAATCTCGAGGCTAGCTCCGGAAGCTAGCTGAGTTGTGAACCTGAAGTATCGCCCATTTTCGATCCGACCCCGGCTACCGACTCGCTGGGGCTAATCAACAGCCCGCTGTCCGCTTTCGAGGGGGTGAGGGGACTAGCAGTACGATGGAAAGTCTAACATTAAGCGATGTCGAGCAGAAGTATTACTCGGATTTGTTCGTTTACTGCGACACCGACAACACCAAAAAAGTGGCTTCCTATGGCAGAGTTCTTGACCTTTTCCGGGCGGCCCAGCTACCTAGCGAAGTTGTCATACAGGTAAGCTAGCTGTGTGAAGTCATCAGTTTGGGACGACGTTTGATCTTTTGCAAATATGTCTTACCAAAAAGCATTCCTGTTATTTCGGAAAACTTGAGTGTCACGAGCGGAGCTGTCAGCGCGATGGTTAGCCTCAACAGTTAGCAGCGCTGCGCATCGTGAGACACACCTTCTTCTGGCTAATGTTAGCTTCTCTTGCACAGTTAGTTCACTCCAGCTGCAAACTTGCTTTGTATTGTTCATTTTCAATAATGATAAGGTCTTTTATCCTAAGATTGGAACATAATGTATACAGGAGTTAGTTTACAACTTCCCTCTTAATTGTTCTCATCAGCATTTTCCTTTCAACTTGTGGTGTTTATTGCAAGTAATCCAGACAACTTCAATTACCTACATGACAATTGTTTTACATGGTTGCCTTAAGGTAATGTATTGGAAATGGGTGTTATGATGTGTGTTAGATTTTTATCCACCCAAGTGAGTATTTTGGTGTTTTAGTCAGTGGAAGCAAATTGACTACTAAATTTTAAAAGAATGAAGAAAGTGCTCTGTTAGACCCACACATTTAAGTGTCAAAAGTGGGAGAATTAAGTAGCCAAAACATTAAAAACAGATAGTTCATGGGTTTTATTGACAGATTAAATGAATTACAGACCAGACCCGTGGCCAGAGGGAATACACTGGATTTTTGGTGGATCTTTAATGGCCGGATCGTCTTGTATCATAAAGGAAGGCAGTGTTTCCCGCAGGACTGTAATATATTTGTGGGAGGGGTGATGTAAGGTTGAGAAGAGCGATACGTGCTCCCCAAAAGTCTCTTCAGTCGATTTTTTTGAAGCGTATATAGTAGTGTTAGCATGTGTCACAATATTTTGGGGGATGTACCACAACATGATGATATAATACAATTCAACAGAGTCTTGTATTAAGCTACAAACCTTAACCTATTTAATTAAATGCATTTGTCTTAAATTGTAAAGCATATTTATTGATGTAATGGTAATAAACTGCAATACAGCTATTACATTTAGTGTCTACTAGATCAGTGCAAAGTATTAAAATTTAATTATACAGTTTAGTGGCAACTACACATTGCAAAACACTACTACAATTAACAGTTAAATATTGTCATTTTCAACTGAATATAAAGTATAAATCGTGTCATTGGTGAAATATATATGACACTACATCGTTCAGTTCCTGCCATTGTCTACTTTTCTTGTCAAAACAAAAAAGGCCATGAGCAAAAGGGTTTTGTATTTTTGACTGTCTAAGTGTAGACATACTCACTGACTCTGTCTCATGCTTCATGGCACATTCTTCATACTCAACTATGTTTTTGTGCTTGTGATGGTAAAACAAATTTGTCTTGTTCCCACTTTTTGCTGTCACCGTTGCTTTGCAAACTTAGTTCAACTTATGGTCTCTTGCTCCACATCTGCCCTATCCAAACCAAACCATTTCCGTATTACAGCGGTTCCTCCTCGCAACAGTAGGCAAACAGTATCTTTGACTATAGTCTTTGATTCTCCTCCACCTTCAGCCATGCTCTATTTTGTGAGAAGCATGAGAGGCGCCAATTCATCCGGGGAGCACAGTTTCAGGAAAAACATTTCATAAACTCTGCTTTTTTTTCCATTTTAAATTATCATTTTTACCGATATAAGTTAATTTTTTTATCGTTGCAACAAAGTCACTAACTTGGCTGCATGGTGCCCTCCAGCTCTGCGGTCTAATTATCTGGCAGAACATGCAAACATTCATTCATTCATTCATTTTCTCTACCGCTTATCCTCATTAGGGTCGCGGGGATGCTGGAGCCTATCCCAGCAGACTTTGGGCAAGAGGCGCACCTCTGGACTGGTCGCCAGTTAATTGCAGGCACATATAGACAAACAAAGACATACAAACATTCACATTCATACCTATGGACAATTTAGAGTCGCCAATTAACCTAACATGCATGTTTTTGGAATGTGGGAGGAAACCGGAGTACCCGGAGAAAACCCACGCACGCACGGGGAGAACATGCAAACTCCACACAGAAGGTGCCCAACGGAGATTTGAACCCGGGTCTTCCAGATCTCCTGACTGTATTTGTTGCAGCCTATTACAAATAAATGAATGTATGGGAAACACTGGAAAAGCTAGTTGAGCATTTTTGATTATGAATATGTCCTGAAAGTCAACTCCCCAAACTTCAGTTAATTCATTAACAGGAAGTAGTCTGCAGTCCTAGCATTCAGGGATGGCTGTGATCTTTATGCAGGACAATACTCCCAATTCAATTAGTTCCCTGTTTGGCTAGCGTGAAAAGGCTTCAACGATGACCTTATAGTGACCTAATTACCCGTGAGTTGTTCTCAAATGTGAGATTTGATGGGAGGCTGTGGTTGATGAGTCAGCAAAAATTGGCTGTCAACTGACCAAGAAACTAACTCCTTTGATGGAAAGATTATGGCAGTTGTTGAAATCAAGAGTGGCGACAGTGGTCCCTGATTCTTTACCAAAGGCCAAAACGTTATGTAAGAGTATTTTTAAGGTATAGTGCAGAAAGGTAAAAAGAAGTGTGTTGGAGAAAAACATTAGTTTGTAATTTGGGTGCATCATTACACTGACTAAGATGTTGCTTAGTGATTGTGCACGCTTGGAAAGATGAAGCTCACGTTTTCTATATTCAACAAATATGAGGCAAAGTATAGTTTTTGTTCAAAGGAGAGCACTGACTTTGGTTAGTACTAGCATAGTGATTGTGCACACGCTGCATTGAGGATTATACATCACAGTGTATCACAAGTAAACCCCAAGGTACCATGTGATTAGGCCGGTCACAGTAATCAATAAATCACTTAACCTCATGATAAGGCCTGTCACAATAACTGGGCCATAATTGTCCTACAAATTATTGCTGATAAAGGATATTATTGTCAACATTATTTGAAGACTCTTTTTTCATTATTGGAATAACAGGAGGGTTTAAGATGTAGCAAGCAACAGTGTGAGCGCTCCCCATTTTGCGCTGTTTTTTAAAATATAAACTGTACTTTGCTGAACAAACGTCTCAGTAAGCCTTGACTGTTGGATCGAAGGCTCCACTGCACCTGGAGCAGTAGTTTTTTTTCCAGCTGGCAAAACTGGGCAGGATGGTTGTGTTTCAGGTGCGCATGCAAGTTGGTCGTATTCCCGGTCTTCATCGCCACTACTTTCCAACAAATGCAATAGATAGATACTCTATTAATATTATCTTTTCGCAGTTCATGGACTCACCTTGTCTATTCTGTTTAAAACCGAAATATTCTTACACTGGGGCTGTGGCATTCGCCTTAGAAACCATCGCTTTTGTGCCTTCGTTCATATTTGCGTTAGCTCACTTGCATCATCCCAGACTCCACCCATTGGTACAAAGAGACCAAATGACCGGGAGGGTTCACTCACTCCTTCCATTCCGCTATAGAATCAACGCGCCCAGGGTTTGAGACAGATGCACAGACTTTCTTGTCATCCATATTTTGAGCAAGAGGAGGAAACACGCTTGCCATGTCAATTTATTGAAGCTGGCCCATTGATCAAGTTTGATTTTATTTATTGTGTGATAGACTGATTTATTGATTATCGTGACAGGCATACTGTAATATTACATACTGTTAACCCCTGAGGCAATTATACAGTATAAGGAAATATTGGTCCTTCTCACAAATTCTTGCAGCTGTACGGAGATTACTATCAAATAAGTCATGTTGCAGTCACATCACACGTTGTGCCGTGAGTGTTGAAGCAGCTCATTCTTGTGACTTGGCTCTCAGCGGCGTTTGCACTTGGTGAGTCAGCATCTTTTTCAAGGTCAAACCGTATGGCGGAAAAAATTAAACAGTGTGGTACCCGTTTCCTTTAAAATGTACATTGATTTAATACTGTGAGAAATAGAGCAGGTGTCTTGGTTGGACAGACTGACTAAAAGGACATGTACTGTTTGGCCACATTCATTCATTCATTTTCTGTACCGCTTATCCTCATTAGGGTCACGGGGATGCTGGAGCCTATCCCAGCTGGCTTTGGGCGAGAGGCGGGGTACACCCTGGACTGGTCGCCAGTCAATCGCAGGGCACATATAGACAAACAACCATTCACACTCACATTCATACCGATGGACAATTTAGAGTCACCAATTAACCTAACATGCATGTTTTTGGAATGTGGGAGGAAACCGGAGTACCCGGAGAAAACCCACACACGCACGGGGAGAACATGCAAACTCCACACAGAGATGCCCAACGGATCTCCTGACTGTGTGGCCAATGTGCTAACCACTCAGCCACCGTGCGCTGTTTGGCCACACTTTAGAAAAAAAATCCTCTTGTCAACAAAACACGAATCAGTCAACTGTGGCAGGCTTGAATTCTCCAGTCACCCTTATGAGCGTCATGCACCTGTTTTGGACTGTTCATTAGGTATACCTATGCAGTGTAATGAGATGCAACAAGAGTTTTTTTGTCCTTGCATCAAAACATCTGCTCATCAGTCTTTAAATGTTCACTGTGGTTTACTCTGTAATAGTTCAGGTTTCAATGCAATGTTTTATCTCTCCTTGTGTGCGTCCTTGTTTTAGATCACAGAGCTGTGCGGAGCCACTCGACTGGGTCATTTTGGCCGGAGCCAATTCTACATTGCTTTGAAGCTCATTGCCATTGCCCAGTCTGGCCTGCCTCTCAGAGTGGAAAGTCTCAACTCAGGTGAATTTATTATTGTGGTTGTAGTTTGCAGTGGTGTATGATACTGGATGTGTATTATTTACTTGATTTAGTTAAATTAAGATGTAACCCATGACAAACACTTATAAGGCAGTGTAGCTGTACGCCACAAAATCTATTATTACTCTTATGTGAGAATAAATCAAAAAGTAGATATAGCTCTTCCAATGGATCCTATTACATTTTTCAGCTTTTGAGTTTATACACCTTCTGGTCCAGTGTGGCTGCAGATGAGTTATGGTAGACAGTTACAACAGTTAAGCCCTCAAGGGCCTAACTGCAAAGTTGATTTGTTTTGTTTGTCTTTGATGTGACTACTTTAAAGAAGGTCAAAGTAAGCACTTGGCCTGAGATGTGGCAATATGCACATCCTGAAAGCATTTCACAATGTGATGGGGAAGTTTGTGTGTTTGCAGTGAAGGACCTTCCATTACCAAGGTTTGTGGTTGGGAAGAACGAGGCGGAGGCTAGACATGTGGCATTATACCAAGACCCTGATAGCCAGGGGTTGTACCCTGCCTCTGCTACCGCATTAATACCCAGACCTCCAGGGAGGGGAGGTCATCAAAACAAGAAAGTCCCACCCTCAGCCAGCACCCATCCTGTGCATGAGACCATTCAGCAGATGGCACCCAGCATGGAAACACAGGTGTAGTGTCTGTTTTGTCATCTTCCGCTTTGCTGTTTTTTTGTTTTTTTTGCCACCTGAAGTAAACAAAGGACAATGAATAACTAAGGGATGCATGCTGAAATTGTGTTTTTATGTGGCTTGTCTCTTGTAGCAGGCAGAGCAGACATCTCCTGTGGTCTCCCCTCACCAGTCCCCACCCACATCCCCCCCTTCGTGGAGGAAACACAAGCGGCAACACAGTGGTGGAAACACAGACAGACCACCAGTGGTGGCAACATCAGGAGCTGTGTGGACACAGTTCCGGGATCCAAAATCTGGTAACACAAACAAATAACAGTGACTTGAAAAGAAGATATCCTCTTACTATTATTAACACTATTGTTGATGTATGTGTCAGCACAAGCACCAGTAACAGGTGATGGCATATGGTCGTCACACTCACCCCCTCTGCCAGGACAGGAAAGTTGGGTCAGTTTCACAGCTGACACGCCGCCATCCAGCACGCTCCCGGCAGTGCATCCCTCGTCAGTGCAGGTGGGAAAGTATTCTCTTCAGCCTTGGCCATTCATTCATTTTCTATACCGCTTATCCTCATTAGGGTCACGGGGATGCTGGAGCCTATCCCAGCAGACTTTGGGCGAGAGGCGGGGTACACCCTGGACTGGTCGCCAGTCAATCGCAGGGCACATATAGACAAACAACCAGTCACACTCACATTCATACCGATGGACAATTTAGAGTCGCCAATTCACCTAACATGCATGTTTTTGGAATGTGGGAGGAAACCGGAGTACCCGGAGAAAACCCACACACGCACGGGGAGAACATGCAAATTCCACACAGAGATGCCCAACGGAGATTTGAACCCAGGTCTTCCAGATCTCCTGACTGTGTGGGCATTGTGCTAACCACTCAGCCACCGTGCGGCCCAGCCTTGGCCATGCGCGGTCATTTTTTTTTAAAACTCTGAAGTGAATTTTTGAGAAGAATATGAAATATCTGACTTGCCGCCAAGTCCGTGAATGCATCTAGACTGTCTTCTGACTTCTGATTGGATGAGCAAGGGAGGGGGAGGTATGCATTGAGTGTCACCGTGGCGGAGAGAAAAAAAGGGGAAGGAGTTTTAAGTTGAGTTTGAAACATGTTACTGTGCAGTAAAATAAAACATTGTAATTAACAGAAGCATAGAAAGATGTTTTATAATGAGAAGTGCGCTGTAGCTATGTGCTCACAGCCCATGACACGCTAATCGCTGAGGTGGTGACTCCAGGAGAGGCGGGTTATGGGCAACGGAAGCTGACTGACTGTGCACTCACAGCTCGGAAAAATATGTGCTTTTCACTTTTATGTCTGCAAATACACCTGTGGGTCATGGGTATAACGCAGCCGGATAGCTAGCGTGATAAAGATGGATGTTCGGACATTCGACTCCGTAGCTACATCAGTAGTCCTCCCTCACTGTGCCTGCATTACTCTCTCATGGTACGGCTTGCTCGGACGGGAAGTGCCGCTTCAACCACTGGCTGTTTTTCTAGGGACCCTCAATAAATCACCATTTTGGTGAAGAAAAGTGGAATTACCAGGAAAAATTGCCCATTCCCAACTACATCAGAAAAAAACTTTACGTTTTTACATGAGATAGAAAGACATTCAGTTAGAGAAGCCAAGACATAATGGTTCATAAAAATATGAGCACATCTATTCTCCTAAATAGAAAAATAAACAGGAAATTATTTAGAAAATAAAAAAATGTCTCTGTTTGCAAAGACAGTTAAGAACAGGATCAGTAAAATGGTTATTGATGACAATTCATTGCAGGAATAAAGCAAACAACACTGCTATGCAGAAATATGAACTCTAATTGGCTTTTTTACCTTTTAAGTTGGCTACATTTAAACATTTTTTTACACAAATCAGCATGATCCCCAGTTTGAAAACCACTGCTATAAAGTAAAATTACGAAGGATTACTGTTTTGTAATGGTGCTCATCCTTGGAATCCATACAAAATGTCCTATATGATTGAATACCCTTGTTGTGTTTCATAGGAAAGCACAACAATACGAACAGTAGCCTCAGCCGCAGCGACCAATGAAATCCAGCGACAGTCTAGCAGTTACGATGATCCATGGAAGATCACAGACGAACAGAGACAGTATTATATCAACCAGTTCAAAACCATCCAGCCGGACCTTACTGGATTCATACCTGGTACGTTTAAAAAAAAAAACAAGCAAAAATTCATGTAAAAATGTTTTCAGACATTTATTGTCTTTCTCTGTTTTGCAGGCTCAGCAGCAAAAGAGTTCTTTACCAAATCCAAGCTACCCATTTTAGAGTTGTCACACATTTGGTGAGTTTGCATATTTTCACTGCAAATAGTGTGCTGCTTACCAAGGTTTTTACTTTTTTGTGTGTTTCTATCAGAAGCCAAAATAAGTGATATGTACTGTTCCAGTAGGACAGTGCTATAGTGTGTTAGACACGCTATTGTGTGTCATTTGGTAAATTGTCACAGCAAGATTGAATTGGAAAGCACAGGATGTACTTTTCTCAAACAAACCTTGTCTATAACTATGTATTGCATTGCCATTTAAGTGTCAGATTTGTTACCCTAGGCCTAGGCAGTTTACACGTTGTTGTGCCAGTATAAGTTCACACTTTATGCAGCTAGTATCCTCCCGCTGACGTATGATGTCATGGAAACACAAGCAAGATTAGGGTTTGTTGTTCCAAATGTAACGGTATTGCTTAGTGGCAACATTGATGTCATTGGATTGCCCCATGTAATTGAACCCACTGTTAGGTCTACCTAATTGGTATGGCGTCACAATGGTGTCAATGTAATAAGTATCTCAGTACAATACTGTATGCCTAAGGATAAGTCATTTATTGAAAAGTCCCTCTTTGTCATGCTGATTTATGGTTACATAATGGAATCAACCACTAGGTGGCAGAAAAGCACAATATATGTCAATTGTTTTCCATTAACTGTTGTGCCTTTGTGCGTGTCTACAGGGAGCTTTCCGACTTTGACAAAGACGGTGCACTTACTCTTGATGAATTCTGTGCTGCCTTTCACCTTGTGGTAGCCAGGAAAAACGGCTATGACCTCCCAGAGAAGCTGCCAGAGAGCTTGATGCCAAAGCTGATTGACCTAGATGACTCAGCAGGTTGGCAGCTTTATGCTTCTTATTTCAATTGTTTACCTTTTCTTTTCCACACCAAACCTCAACTGTGTAGTGCTGTACATTACTTATAAATTCCATTAATTAGGATTGGCTCTTTGTTGATAGTCATCATACAGCTATACATAGCTATATACATCCTCAGAGCAGCAAACCTTCCTTTTTTGTTGCAAGCAAGTTAGAACTTATCACTGCTGTACTGAGTTAAGCCGTGTCATATTTGTGGTCTGCAGAAGTCCCTGAACCGACTGCTGACGTCGGGTTCTCGGTCACCCCTGCCGAGGTGACGCCCAACAAGTCTCCCTCCATGCCCTCACTCAACCAGGCCTGGCCGGAGATGAACCAGAGCAATGAGGTTCCTCCATGAACACAATACACATTTGCTTCTATATGTACATTTCTCTGGGTTCATTTTAACCATATCCATTGATTGGCACTGAATCTTGGTTGTTAGTATGATCTGTGATGCTGAAGTGCTTCCTCTTCTACTTTGGCTGGTGGTTCCACTACATGGTTTTGCCTCTATTCCTGCTGATGATCTCATTTTTTGTCTCTGGATGACTGATGAGGCCACAGCCTCGCTAGTGCTCGCTTGGACTGTTGATGACGAACGTGTGATGTCACTGCACTGGCTGACTTTTTTTTTCTTTTTCTCACTGTGCGTCTGTCTCCTTGCAGCAATGGGAGACGTTTAGCGAGCGCTCCTCCAGCTCACAAACTCTGACCCAATTTGACTCTAACATTGCACCAGCTGACCCTGTAAGTCAATCACTTAGCATGCATGACTTCACCATTAATGGAACAGACATTAACCCACCCTGAAATTCTCTGCATTGTTCTCCCTCTACTTATCTGCCTTTGCCTGGGCATGGGGTTCTGTGGTAGTGAGCAGTGTTCTGATTTTGATGGGATGTCGTCTTTTTCTATTGTGACATCAGCCCCTTAACCTTTCCATACGTTAGGAATTGCACATGGTTTGCTACATCAGCTCTGGTCCAAAGTGTACACAAACATTTTTTTATATTTTATGCTTGCTAAACAGGAATAACGCATTAAACTAAAAATAACATGTCATAATGACATTCAATCAATTCAGTTGAGACATCCTCCAAGGCTTTAGTCCGCATTTGGATCATCACCAAATTGTGTTTTTTTGTAGATACCCATCTCCTTTGATCCTTGCTCAGATTCATACATTCAGTCCTTGGCTGAAGTAATGATAAGCAAAGCACAATAAATTATTTTTATACAGGAAAGCTGTCTCCGTTGACATTTTTGTCTCCTTTTTACTGCAGGACACGGCAATCGTCCACCCGGTTCCCATTCGGATGACTCCCAGTAAGATCCACATGCAGGAGATGGAGCTAAAGAGGACTGGCAGTGGTGAGAGTTTCATCCGTAACTGACCTCCATAACACTTTTTCCAATGAAATGAAATTGTCTTTTAATAACAGTTTTTATTTATGCATGACTTGCACTTAATTTAATCATTGCTATTTAGTTTTTTGTTTGCAATAAAAAAAAAAGTCTGAAATATTAGTGTTTTCTGAATAATGACAATAGCATTCCCAATCCATAGAACATACCCACCCAACTAGTCCTCTGTTGGCCAAACCTCCAGAAGTGTCAGAAGAAGCCAAAGTACCTGCCACCATGAAGTTTGTACCCGCAAATGCTGTAGGTTAGTAAATAACATTATTTCTCTGGGTTCAACATACTGTTGCACCGTAAAATGCTGTTCAGCAAATGTGGTAAAGTGGTGAAATTGTGGTAAAATAGTTCTTGCCTCCATGAAGGTGATGGTTACAGCAGTTCTGATTCCTTTGCCTCAGACCAGGAGCCAACTGCAAGACAAAGGTAATTGTCACTTTTCTTTGTTTGCAATTCATTAAAAATAGCATACATCTCATCAGATTGTAGTTTGTTTTGATTATGGAGGACCCTAATACATGTTGTTCCTCGAAATTAACCTTAACCTAGTTTTAGTAATGATTACAGTCCTTGGCTTTGGGTCAAGTGATTTTGCAACTGATAAATATGTAAGTCTTGGTGGCAGTCTCCACTCTCTGAAAGCTCTTATGTGATGTCCGTGGTCAGGTCTCAATCGGGAGCATCTCCCGAGGCTCTAAAAGTCGTGGCCCCGCCTCCTCCTCCGCCCCGTCCTCATCCTTCACACTCCCGCTCCTCATCTCTGGACATGAACCGGACCTTTGCTGCCACCTCTGCCGCAGGACAGCAGCCGTCTGCTGTCATAGCTTTCCCTCCTGCCGTACCGCCACGACCGCTTCCCACACAGGTGTGACAAACGGCAAGATCTCAACTGATCACTCACATTCACTCCAAAGCACAGATCCATGACTTGTCTCCTCTCCAAAGTCATCTGTACCGCACGCGGGCCAGCGCACCGAGGCTGAGGGTGCACCGGGAGCGGGGACCACGCTCACCGCTACGTCTCCTCAGCAGATCCCCCAACAACCCAATTTTGCAGACTTCAGTCATTTTCAAGCCTTTACTGCATCTGAGCAGCCTTCCAGTCTGCCAGAGGCTGATAAGCACAGTGATCCTGGACAGGTAAGCACTTGCGAACTACTACTACTACTACTAGTACAGTGTTCAACTGAGTATTGAATTCAGTTTAAGCTGATTCTGAATACAGTCATCGTTTATCGCGGTTAATTAGTTTCAGAATTGACCGTAGTAAGTGAATTTCCGCGAAGTAGGATTCAATATTAATAAATAGAATATTCTGTAGTTAAGGAAGTCTGAGGATGTTCCTCCCAGTCCTACTATGCCTCGGGCCCTAGCCCCTCCACTCCCTGCAAACAAGCACATAGGATCTTGGGGAGTGCGCGTGCTCCATGGGCCTGTGGGTGGGGTGTCACAAACATGACCTCCTTCTGTGGTGCCCTGGGGGCCGCTAACTCACCAGTTTTAATCACACTTACTCACTACACAAACTCACAGACACCTCACATTCATTTTTGGGTGGGCAGACTCGTGTCGCATGGGGGGCAGAACTACTCAGTTGTGCTCAGCCGGCGATGTAGTTCTGGCCATGGTGTCACGCAGTTTCGGCTCCTCAATTTGAACTGCCTACACACACACACATCTCACACCTCATAACACTCTTACTTGGGTGGGGGAGCAGGGAATAGAGGGTTACACCCCTGTTTTCTTGGACGCTCCCTGTGGCGTGGGGCGCTGGGAGGGAGTGGGTTGTTTCGGCTTCTGGTCTGTCGGCTGCAATGCTGGTAGGAGTGCCGTCTTGTGTGTGTGTGCGTGCGCGCATAGGACTGTGGCTATGGGATTCCCGATGTCGGGTTACGGTGATATAGCCCCGTGTCTCGAGGGAGCTCGCGATGGTGCTGCTCGCTGCATTGGGGGGGGTGCCACATCCAGGTGCATACAGTGAGGGGAAAAAACTATTTGAACCCCAGATGATTTTTTATAAGTTTGCCCACTAACAAAAAAATGATCAGTCTATTATTTCAATAGTAGGTTTATTTGAACACTGAGACAACAATGACGACAAAAAATCCCGAAAAATGCGTTTCAAAAAGGGTTATAAATTAATTTGCATTTCCATGAAGGAAATAAGTATTTGATCCCCTATCCGTCAGCAAAATCTCTAGCTCCCAGGTGGATCTTATACAGGTAACGAGCTGACATCGGCAGCCCTCTCAGCTTGTTACCTGTATAAAAGAGACCTGTCCACAGAAGCAATCAATCAATCCAGATGCCAAACTCTGCACCATGGCCAAGACCAAAGAGCTTTCCACAGATGTCAGGGACAAGATTGTGGACCTACACAAGGCTGGAATGGGCTATAAGACCATCGCCAAGCAGCTGGTTGAGAAGGTGACAACAGTTGGTCCAATTATTCGCAAATGGAAGAACCATAAATTAACTGCCAATCTCCCTCGGTCTGGAGCTCCATGCAAGATCTCACCTCGTGGAATATCAATGATAATTAGAATGGTGAGGAATCAGCCCAGAACCACTCGGGAGGAACTTGTCAATGATCTCAAGGCAGCTGGGACCATAGTCACCACAAAAACAGTTGGTAACACAGTACGCCGTGAAGGACTGAAATCCTGCTGTGCCCGCAAGGTCCCCATGCTCAAGAAAGTCCATCTACAGGCCTGTTTGAAGTTTGCCCCTGAACATCTGACTGATTCAGAGGAAGACTGGCTGAAAGTGTGGTCAGATAAGACCAAAATTGAGCTCTTTGGCATCAACTCAACTCGCCATGTTTGGAGGAGGATGAATGCTGCCTATGACTCAAAAAACACCGTCCCCATCGTCAAACATGGAGGTGGAAACATTATGCTTTGGGGGTGTTTTTCTGCCAAGGGGACAGGACAATTGCACTGCATCAAAGTGAGAATGGATGGGGCCATGTACTGTCAAGTGTTGGGTGAGAACCTCCTTCCCTCGGTCAGGGCATTGAAAATGGGTCGTGGTTGGATATTCCAGCATGACAATGATCCAAAACACACAGCCAAGGCAACAAAAGATTGGCTCAAGAAGAAGCATATTAAGGTCATTGAGTTGCCTAGTCAGTCTCCAGACCTTAATCCCATAGAAAATCTGTGGAGGGAGATGAAGGTTCCAGTTGCCAAACATCAGCCAGGAAACATTAATGACTTGGAGAGGATCTGCAAAGAGGAGTGGGCCAAAATCCCCCCTGAGATGTGTGCAAACCTTGTGGCCAACTACAAGAAACAGCTGACCTCTGTGATTGCCAACAAAGGTTGACCCACCAAGTACTGAAGCACGTTTTTCAAAGGGAGCAAATACTTATTTCCTTCATGGAAATGCAAATTAATGTATAATTATTTTTGAAACTCATTTTTCTGGATTTTTTAAAATAAACCTACCATTGAAATTATAGACTGATCATTTCTTTGTTAGTGGGCAAACGTACAAAATTATTCATATAGTTTTTTCCCTCACTGCAAGTGAAAATGTAGGTGTGTGGGTGTATGCGTGTTGGCATGTGTGAGTGGGGGAACAGGGGTTGGTGTGGGTGCTTGCAATCATTGTCCTGCTGCAGCACGCAAGATCGCTTTAGCTTGAGTTGACGAACAGATGGTCGGACATTCTCTTTCAGGATTTTTTGGTAGACAGTAGAATTCATGCTTCCATCTATCACAGCACAACCCCAGACCATCACACTACCACCATCACATTGTACTGTTGGTATGATGTTCTTTTTATGAAATGCTGTGTTACTTTTACGCCAGATGTAACGGGACACGCACCTTCCAAAATGTTCAACTTTTCTCGTCTCGTCAGTCCACAAGATATTTTTCCAAAAGTCTTGTCAGTCATCGAGAGGTTTTTTTTTTAGCAAAATTAAGACAACCCTTAATGTTCTTTTTGCTTCATAGTGGTTTGCGTCTTGGAACTCTGCCATGCAGGCCGTTTTTGCCCAGTCTCTTTCTTATGGTGGAGTCGTGAACACTGACCGTAAGTGTGCCTGCAGTTCTTTGGATGTTGCCCGGGGATCTTTTGTGACCTCTCGGATGAGTTGTCTTTGCGCTCTTGGGGGTAATTTTGGGCGGCCGGCCACTCCTGGGAAGGTTCACCACTGTTCCATGTTTTTGCCATTTGTGGATAATGGCTCTCACTGTGGTTTGCTGGAGTCCCAAAGCTTTAGAAATGGCTTTATAACCTTTACCAAACTCATAGATCTCAATTACTTTTGTCATTTGTTCCTGAATTTCTTTGGATCTTGGCATGATGTCTAGCTTTTGAGGTGCTTTTGGTCTACTTCTCTGTGTCAGGTAGCTTCTGTTTAAGTGATTGAAACAGGTGTGGCAGTAATCAGGCCTGGGGGTGGATACAGAAATTGACCTCAGGTGTGATAAACCACAGTTGTTATTTTTTTAACAAGGGGGACAATCACTTTTTCACACAGCTCCATGTAGATTTGGAGTTTTTTTCCTCCCTTAATAACGTTAACCTTAATTTAAAAACTGCATTTTGTGTTCAATTATGTTATCTTTGACCAATAGTTAACTATTTTCTATGAGCAGAAACATTTAAGTGTGACAAACATGCAAAAGAATAAAAAGTCAGGAAGGGGGCAAATAGTTTTTTACACCACTGTATGCATAGTAATAATCACCTGCACACACGGATATCCTCCTAAAATAGCTAAAACTAAAAACAAACAAAACTACTTCTAAAAATACTACTACTAAGCACTGTGTACACACAAAACTACTTCTAAAAATATTCAGCTTTGATAATGAGTTTTTTGGGGGGTTCATTGAGAACATGGTGGTTGTTCAATAATAAAATTAATCCTCAAAAATACAACTTGCCTAATAATTCTGCACTCCCTGTAGTTTTTCTTCATTTAGACTCTTTCTTGCCAGCCACATTGTGGAGTATTTGGACGCGTGCTATGGAGCATTGTCCTGCATGAAAATCATGTTTTTCTTAAGGGATGCAGACCTCTTCCTGTACCACTGCCAGAAACGGGCAGTAGGACTGGTATGTCAGCGTGACTCCATCCTCAAACCGAAAAGGCCCCACAAGCTCATCTTTGATGATACCAGCCCAAACCAGTACTCCACCTCCACCTTGCTGGCGTCTGAGTCGGACTGGAGCTCTCTGCCCTTTACCGAACCAGCCACGAGCCCATCCATCAGGCCCATCAAGACTCGCTCTCATTTCATCAGTCCATAAAACCTTAGAAAAATCTGTCTTGGCCAAGTCTTGACATTTCAGCTTGTGTGTCTTGTTCAGTGTTGGTCGTTTTTCAGCCTTTCTTACCTTGGCCATGTCTCTGAGTATTGCACACCTTGTGCTTTTAGGCACTCTAGTGAAATATGGCAAAACTGGTGGCAAGTGGCATCTTGGCAGCTGCACGCTAGACTTTTCTCAGTTCATGGGCACTTATTTTGCGCCTCGGTTTTTCCACACGCTTCTTGCGACCCTGTTGACTATTTTGAAGGAATACTTAATTGTTCGATGATCACGCTTCAGAAGCGTGGCAATTTTAAGAGTGCTCCATCCCTCTGCAAGATATCTCACTATTTTCGACATTTCGGAGCCTGTCAAGTCCTTCTTTTGACCAATTTTGCCAAAGGAAAGGAAGTTGCCTAATAATTATGCACACCTGATATAGGGTGTTGATGTCATTAGATCACACCTCTTCTCATTAGAGATGCACATCACCTAATATACTTAATTCGAAGTAGGCTTTCGAGCCTATACAGCTTTGAGTAAGACAACATGCATAAAGAGGAGGATGTGGTCAAAATACTCATTTGCCTAATAATTCTGCACTCCTTGTATGTACCCTGCGATTAACTGGCGACCAGTCCAGTGTGTACCTCGCCTCCCGCCCAGTGTCAGCTAGGATAGGCTCCAGCATACCCGTGACCCTAATGAGGATAAGCGGTATAGAAAATGAATGGATGAATGTTGTGCCCTATTGTGAGATAATTTAAACTTGCTATAAAGACACCCAGTGGCCAATGTGGAATACTACATGCACAATTAGAATGCTTTTTCTTCCTTGTGTTTGTATTTTAGTTCATTTAGTTTAATTTATCCGTTTTTATGCTTTATTTAGGTCAAGAATTAGTAGTTAGCTTAAATATGCAGTTTCTTTACTAATAGGCCGTATTCAACCACGAAACAGAGATCAAGTATTAACTTATTTTCCTTTCGGCTTCATGGGTCGCCACAGCGAATCAATTGGCTCCATCTAGTTAAGTATTAACTACTTTGTAAATAACCGTGATGCCGTAAGGATGCGATGTTTGAATTGTGACATAACGAGGGACAATTGTGTAAGACAACCACTTGGCATCAAGACCTATTTGTGAGTAACATGATTCACTTGGGAAGAGGACACTTATCTCCACATGTGTCTTAAAATGTAAATCTCTAAATCTAAAATTATATGAGGTCAACACAGTAATAAGCTTTTTTGGTTAAGGGCTGAGTTTGACACTTTTGTTGGTCTTTTGCAGAGCGACAAGCCATCAGAAGGAGCAGGGCCCTTGCGGACAGTCAAGAGTGATGGCCAGGCTGACGAAAGACCTTCCACCACAGTTAACTCGGTATGTCACTGCCCTTATTTTTTCCAGTATTTTAGTGCATAACAGTTGCCCTGAAGAACCATTGTTTACAGCTAAAATACATTTTTTTAAAAAACCTGTTATTGTTCTGACATGCAGACCAAGGGTTCGTCTGGTCCTTTAGCCCCTCCCCCCAAGCCTATACGTCGACGGTTGAAGTCTGAGGATGAGTTGCGGCCTGAGGATGAGCAGCACGGCCCACAGAAGTCAAATGTCATAGCTGCGGTCCTGGCCACTCAGCCATCCATTCCCAGGTAGGCTAATCTTTCTAAAATAGTGACGAATACTGACATGTCTGCCTTCCCGGGTGTATCAAGAATGGGTGTCTGTGTTGTGTTAACAGGTCAGTAGGAAAGGATAAAAAGGCAATACAAGCATCAATAAGAAGAAACAAAGAGACCAACACTGTGTTGGCGCGACTAAACAGTGAACTGCAGCAACAGCTGAAGGTACCAAACATTCTCATCGACCCCCACACGACCGCGCACACACGTGATTGGACACACATCCACAACGTGTGCAGTCGCAAATACACATGCCATAATATATGATTTATAAGATGCTCATTTTTTCTTAAACTTTAAACCCTGTGGCTTTGTAATCTGGTGACATTTCTAGCCAATCATGACCTATAAGGAAATTCATGACGAGCTTGCCAACCCGTGGGAAATGACAGGAGGTTATTACTCAATATAAAAGTCTGACTCACGGTGTCATCTTAAAAGACTAGGGAGTGCAGAATTATTAGGCAAATGAGTATTTTGACCACATCCTCCTCTTTATGCATGTTGTCTTACTCCAAGCTGTAGTGGTGAACAGATCAAAACACTGACAGAATCCTGTGGATGGCAGGCTTTTGAGTGTCTTTGCAAAGAAAGGTGGCTATATTGGTCACTGATTTTGTTTTGTTTTTGAATGTCAGAAATGTATATTTGTGAATGTTGAGATGTTATATTGGTTTAAAAAAATAAATAATTGAAATGGGAGTATATTTGTTTTTTGTTAAGTTGCCTAATAATTATGCACAGTAATAATCACCTGCACACACAGATATCCTCCTAAAATAGCTCAAACTAAAAACTACTTCCAAAAATATTCAGCTTTGTTAATAATGACTTTTTTGGGTTCATTGAGAACATGGTTGTTCAATAATAAAATGAATCCTCAAAAATACAACGTGCCTAATAAATCTGTACTCCTTGTAAAATTATCACACAGCAACTGAACACTCAAATGGTTGCCAGAAAATTATCCAAGACAAGTACAGAGGAACCTCAACTTACAAAACGTCATTATACAAAAAATTCATAATACGAAATGGGCTTCAAATACATTTTTTTCCCATGTAACGAAAATATATTCAAAACACGAAAACCAAAATCAAAAGTTCGACCTAACAGCTGTAGGTTAGGACTGTACAATACCACCATAAAGTTACAGTACGTAAACTCATGTATAATTTCCGCCATCTGTCAAAACTCCGTTCCCTCCTCCCCCACCATGAAGCTCAACTCTTTCGACCTGAATTGAAAAGTGTCATTTTTCATATTTATTATTAATTTTCTTTTTTATTTTAATTTTTTATGTTAACATTCATTCACATGTAAATGATTATGCTGTCATTAATAAACATATTTCTTTTAAGTGAGTACAATATTTACACTTGATATGACTGTTTTTGACTGGGCTGGAAAAAGTTATGCCATTTATATGTAAATCTTGTCTCATAGTATGAAAATTCCAAGACACAAAAGGCCCCTTCGAAACAAATTAATTTCGTATCTTTAGGTTCCACTGTACCAATATGAGTTTAATACAACAATGGCTGACATGGGCGAGCCACCGTATGGAGTTCATGAGTGCTGGGCAACCATGGCAACCAATGAACTGCTCTGCTGGGAGTAATACATTATGGGTAGAAGTTAACATAGCTGTTATTTTGTGTGATGACACAGTGAGTCAAACCGTTACATTCAGTAATGACCTCCTGTGATTTCTGATGGGTTTATAACAAGGGTCGGCAACCCGTGGCTCTTCAGCCTCCTTGTTGAGAATCCTTTCGCTGAGCGCTGTGATTTTTTTTTTTTAACACCAAAGTAGGAGAAATGTTTGTTTTCGAAAAGAATATGAAATATCTGACTCGCCGACAAGTCTGTAAATCCATCTCGACTATCTTGTGATTGCTTGGATGAGCTAGGGAGGGCTAGTGTATGCAGTGAGTCTCACTGCATGGGTGAGAAAAAAAGGTGTAGGAATTTATTGTTGAGTCTGAAACAAGTTGTTACTAAGCAGTAAAATAAAACAATGTCATTAACAGGAGCATGGCAATATGTTTTCTAACGAGACGTTTGCTGTAGTTATGTGCTCATAGTCAGTGACGCGATAATCGCCGAGATGGTGACTCCAGGTTATGTGCAGCGGCAGTTGACTGACTGTGCAGTTGAAGAGAAGCTCGTTTGCGGATCATACAGTATATGCATATATCTGTTATTTTTATTTTCCTCTAAATTTAGTGGGAGCAGCTCTTTTATACACAGAAAAATACGGTTCTCAAATAGAATTGAAGCACAAACCTCCAGAAAAGGCTACATTTAAAATATCATGGCAGGCAGACTATACTAGTCCTGCTCCATCTGCTGGATCTGGGAGGCCATTGCACTACTTGGCTCAAGTACAAGCAGGTTGTAACGGCCCATGACGCCCGGAATCCTATTCACAAACCCACGAATGACGACCAAAAAAAGAGTAATATCCCCTCTGTCCTGTCCTATCATTTCCCAGGATCTGCTGGAAGAGAGAATATCATTGGAAGTGCAGCTGGAGCAGCTCAGACCTTTCTCTCATCTTTAACCAACGAAGAGAGAATATCATTGGAAGTGCAGCTGGAGCAGCTCAGACCTTTCTCTCATCTTTAACCAACACCAATGAGGTGCTTGTAGTTTCTCCAAAGTACAGGCTGTGCCCTTGGTGGGACCTTGCCCCCAAACCCCCACCTACCTTTCCCTTCCTCCCATCGGCATTGTGCACTGTGTTAAAACCCACCCTTATCTGATGGGAAGAACCGGCAGCACAGTGTGGCCATAGAGCGGGAGAAGAAAAGACAACATGCCGGGGGGTTGTAATTCTTCAATGTGGCACTTTTTCAATTTCTAAAGAGAAATGGTCGACCGCTTCGTGGGGAAGCAGTGTTGGACATTTGGCTGCAGCTCTGAGTTCAGTCTGAAGACAACTGCTGGGGTATGACTGTGTATGTTTGTGTGTTTGGTTTTGTGTGTTTTGGTGTCTGACTGGACGGAAGCACCAGTGTTGTTGGCAACAAAACAAGACTACACCAAACTTTTTCAGTCAAATCCTACTTTTCTGGTGGTTACACAATGACGTCCTGTAAAAAAAAAAAAACAAAACAAAAAAACTGCACAAAAGTGGACAGCTGCAAGTGAATACTCTAGTATGATAACATCTGATCACAATCAATAACAAACATTACTCGGTTCTTGCTTTTTACCACTAAAGAGCTGATCTTTGTCTGTTTTGAGTTTGGTGTGGTTAGATGGTCTCTGGAAAAGAGAGGGAAGGAGATTGAAGTGTGTGAGTGCTCTGGTTATCTAGTCGCCTCCCTCGACGTCATTTACCGGCACCTAAAGTGTTTTGTGTGTATGGCTTCAAACTTATGCCAAATGACTGAACTATCACTCTGCTGTGTTACGTCTGTTTCCCTTCATACTTACTTTCTCTCTATCCAAAATATCGGAATCACCTTTTCCTTTAAGCGTCTTGAACGCAGCTTTATGCTTCAATCTCCTTTCATGGAAGGAAAGTTTTAAGTGTATTCCAGCCACAGGAGATGGCACTTATGAAGGACCGTGTTGCCGATGGGCGCGCGCGCACGCACACACACAGACATCTGCCCAGATCCAGAGTTGATATGTCCAATCATGCATCAGGACTGTGGGCACTATGCAAGTACAAACGATACATCTCCACAGCTGAGCTATAAATAGTAGCAACTGTCTTTTTGTGTCTTTGATCTTCCAGATACACAATCTGCTGTATATGCTTCAAGGGGGAAGCAGTTACACATCAGTGTTTTTCATCTTAAATTTCTCTAAAAACCAGTCACCAAAACCAGAATGACCCAACTGCACTTTGAACTTCTCTTTTGTTGTCTTTCTTTTAAACTGCTTATTTAAAAAAACCAAACAAATATGACCCACATGGAAAGATTAAGGTCTTTGTGCCATTCCTTTTTTTTAAAATTCCTATCTGTTTGTGAATGGCCTTACTCGTAACTCTTTTTCCTACCTGGAGTTGAGGTTCCATGGTGACAGACTGACCACCACCTTGTTGCATCAAGGCTTGCCTTCTTTTTGTGTCTTCTTGTGTTGAGGATGATTATGTACTTGTGTGTGTGTGTGTGTTTTTGTTTGTTTGTTGCCAGGCCTGGAACTAATACCATTTACAAACCCACATGGACTGGATTAGCGATTGTTCGCTCCCAAACAGCAATCCAAGCAAACGCAATCAACACAAACAGAATCTTTGAGGGGATTTTGAATGCCATTTGCTCCCAGATTTGAGTTATATAACAAATAAGACACTTTTTGGACTTGTGTAAATTTGCATTAAATGCTGACTAACAGCAAAATAATATTTTATTTAATTCCTTTCTCTTGGCTGTGGGATCCTAGATGTTTAAACTGCACGGGTGTACTGTATCTCTGCAGAGTTGACTAGCAGCTGTGTGATTTTTACACAAAAATAAAAACGGCACAATATTTTAACAAGTCTGGTTTGATATCTTGACTTTGTGGGCTCATGCATGCTTTACTTAGTTACTTAAAATGTGTTACATAAATGTATGTATGTATGTATATATGTATGTACGTATGTTAGTTATAATTAATAATTAGTAATTAGTAATTATAAAAATGCTGTTTTGATTGACAGTATCTCTGCCAGTTAGCACCGGCCACCCCGCCCTGCACTCAGTACAATCACTGTGCTGTGGTGGGGCCCCATTTTGAGCAAGGGGGTGCATTCTCAGCAAATGCACAAAGGATGCACATTGGAAAGAAGGCGCGCATGAAGCATTGAGAGAGAAAAACATGAATAATCAGACACATTGTGTGTCACAGTAAAAACATTTTTGTTCTTCGGAATGAATGAGTGACTGACTGCCAAGATGGAGGATTCACAGGTAACAACATACAGCATTGTTTTAGGAATGTTTTATTCTATGCATTGCTTTATTATTGCTAAAATGTAATTCAGAAGGCTTCAAAGCAATACACAAGAAATAACTGCCGCTAAATCTATACTGGAGATATCTGTCAGTGTTAAGAGACTTATTACAACAAACTAGCATCGATTCTTAGAAGTCAAGCGGGAGTAGTTGTAGTGTAGACTGGGTCATCTTACAGAGGGTGGAGCTTCAGACATGAAAAGTATCAACTTAAGTATGTTCTCTTCCGGCAGGACACGAAGATCTAAATACACCTTTTGAGGTTAAACTTGTGAGAAGCAGGATGTGAGAGGAGATACAGCTGATGGTGATTTGCTGCAGGGTGTGTAGAGTCATGTGCACAAATCCACCTTTATTTGGCAATCCTGGGGAAAACACAAAAATGAAGTTTAGAATTAGAAGCTGTAGCTTTTTGGCCCTGCCGAGTTAAGACATTGAGCTTAAGAATTGCAGCAGCTTCGGAAGTCAGGAAAAACATTTTGCCACCCTGCCAGGCTAACGTCAATTTAAAAGGTACATTTTTTTTATTTGACACCTGACCCATTACAACAGTAAGTGTGGTCGAGGTCATCCATAATCCTTCTGTGAGACTTAAACACGTACAGTGAGGGAAAAAGCTATTTGAACCCCAGCTGATTTTGTAAGTTTGCCCACTAACAAAGAAATGATAAGTCAATGGTTTATTTTAACACAGAGACAACAATGACAAAAAAAATCCAGAAAAATGTGTTTCAAAAAGAGTTAAAAATTTGCATGTTCATGAAGGAAATAAGTATTTGATCCCCTATACGTCAGCAAGACTTCTAGCTCCCAGGTGGATCTTATACAGGTAACGAGCTGACATTGGCAGCCCTCCCAGCTCGTTACCTGTATAAAAGAGACCTGTCCACAGAAGCAATCAATCCAGATGCCAAACTCTGTACCATGACCATGACCAAGACCAAAGAGCGTTCCAAGGATGTCAGGGACAAGGTTGTGGACCTACACAAGGCTGGAATGGGCTACAAGACCATCGCCAAGCAGCTGGGTGAGAAGGTGACAACAGTTGGTCCAATTATTCGCAAATGGAAGAACCATAAATTAACTGCCAATCTCCCTCGGTCTGGAGCTCCATGCAAGATCTCACCTCGTGGAGTTTCAATGATAATGAGAATGGTGAGGAATCAGCCCAGAACCACTCGGGAGGAACTTGTCAATGATCTCAAGGCAGCTGGGACCATAGTCACCACAAAAACAGTTGGTAACACACTACGCCGTGAAGGACTGAAATCCTGCTGTGCCCGCAAGGTCCCCCTGTCCATCTACAGGCCTGTTTGAAGTTTGCCACTGAACATCTGATTCAGAGGAAGACTGGCTGAAAGTGTGGTCAGATAAGACCAAAATTTAGCTCTTTGGCATCAACTCAACTCGCCGTGTTTGGAGGTGGAATGCTGCCTATGACTCCAAAAACACCGTCCCCATCCTCAAACATTGAGGTGGAAACATTATGCTTTGGGGGTGTTTTTCTGCCAAGGGGACAGGACAATTGCACCGCATCAAAGGGAGGATGGATAGGGCCATGTACTGTCAAGTGTTGGGTGAGAAAGGTGACTATTTGCGGTAACTCCAACATGTAGTGTTACATTTCGGTAGTGGTTAGCCGGTGTGGTGTCACTACTCCAGTAACGTAGCTCTTGGGCGTTGTAATGTTAATAACAATAACAATGTCATTTTGTAGCTTGGTTAATATGTATGTCACATTATGTAACTGGAGCAATGAGCGCTTTTTGGAGGGTTTTTCAGAAGGCTTATAGGTGGAGTAGGTGCGTCCCCTTACGTGCACGTGACGGTGCCCCTTACGTTCTTAGCTACCTTTTTATTATATGTTTAGAAAGGACAGAAAAGAGATGATAAAAAGTGCAGTTTTCCTTTAACGATGGGGCCCATGCTCTGGTTGCAAGCACCACCTAGAGGTCTGCAAAAAATGTGCAGTTTTGTACCTGTGGACAGTATAATTAAAAAAAATCTGACATCTTTGTCATGTTTCTATTGGGGTACTGTATGTAATGTTATAGCTTGTAAGGGGGTGCCTGCCTGTTTGCATATACAGCAAAATAGGATACTCACACACTGGTTTCCTTGTAGCGGTCCAAAGCCTCCTGGGCCACCACCTCAGAGAACTTGGGGTCCTTCCAGGGGATGTCGCCTGGCACGTTAAACTTCATGGGTGGTGCATTAAAGAGTTTGACGGATACGCTAGTATCAGGCTGCTCAATATCTTCACCAGGTTTCTCTACGGGGTCTCTGCTGATCACCTGCAATAACACAATTTCACTTCATTATAAACTATATCGATATGATAAAACGTGAGGAATGAACTAAGAGCACATGTATGTACCGTCTCGACTTGGAAGATGTCCTTTTTGGATTCAGTGTTATTGACCAGAGATGACACCCATCCAAACTGCCTGTTGAACAGGTCCATGATGGAGGACGTGTTGAGCATTTGTTCCTCAAATCGCTGTAAGAGGGCATTGTAATGCTGGGTGAAACGCTCTGCTATGGCCAGGGCCCTCTCTAGTTCCTCCTTCAGGGGGCCTTCAAGGGGTTTCTTCCCAGAACAATCTGTGAAGGCAAAAACAGGGATGTCAGACATTTTAAAAACACTGGTTTGTATTAAAGCTAAACTGTGTATTGAAAAAAATGCCACCATGTGGTGGTGCAGTCTACTAAATCATCACTGGTTTCTGTAAAGTAAATCCATCTCAATGTAGTATGTTGAACTGGAGGATACAGTGGCTCCTCCACAACCAAACACAATCCTTTCTGTGACGCTGGTTGACTTCCAAATTGTAATTTTCCTATAGAAGATATGATAAAGTGCTTTCATTCATCCAGGTAATGAGACCACACGACCATTCTTACCTGCCATACAGGTATGGTGTTTCCAGAGCAATATGTCATCAAGTGGTTTTTTGTAGTTGTATTGCTGTATTATGTCAAGTTGTAAGGTTGGTTATGGTTTAATTTGTGTCAAACATGCATACATTGTACATGTTACATTCCACAGTTTCACATGTCCTAAAAGGAGTAGGAAGAAGCAGAGCTTATTTAATCCTACCCCCTCTTGACATGATTTGCTAATACATACATAAATACCTACACATAAATAGTCACACATACAGACCTGATCAAAATCTTAAGATCAGTTGAAAAATTGCTAGAATTTACCTTTTACACATTTGGATCTTAATGAGGATGTAAGTAGAGCTACAATATGCAAAAGAAAGAAGGGGTGTGTGACAAAAAGAACTTTGAAAAAGTATTTTAATGAAAACAATTAAACTGAAATAGGCTGTTTATCAGCTGATTGGAAGTTTTAAGACATCGCTCAAAAAATGACTAAATATTTTCTCAGTAGGACTCAGTAATGAGTAGCTCCACCGTTCTTGTTAATCACTTCAAATATTGGTTAGGGCATGCTTGATGCGAGTGTTTCCAGGAATCTAGTGGGAACATTGCCTCAAGTGGTGAAGATGGGTTCATGAAGGGCATCAACCGTCTGGAACTGATGGCCATTTTTTATAAACTTCCCTTGCCATCCATCCCCAAATGTTCTCTATGGGATTTAAATCAGGGGAACATGCTGGATGGTCCAAAAAAGTGAGGTTATTCTTCTGGAATAAGTCCTTTGTTGATTTCCTGATCTACATCCTGTTGTCGAGGTTTTACTTTAGATACATGAGTTTCTAATTTTAATACTTTATTGAGCAGGTCTTTTCAGAATTGTTGTCAAAGTCCATGTTATTGAATTTAATCCTTCAAAATACCTGGTTCAGTCTTTCTGTGTTGTATCCTCCATTTTCCTTAGTTGGTATCCAAATCATTGATATTTTTCACAACCAGCTGATTTGCTTCTTTTGGACCTCCATTTAGATTGATGTATATTTTGCTGTTGATACTCCAAGCTCTAGCAGTGAAGTTTTGAATTCCCTGTTGGTGAACTTAATGATGATGAAAGGTGTGGTATTGTTTCTGCCATACAGTGGGATGCAAGTGTCAATGATGTTGATATCTATTTCCAGCTCCTTTGATTGTAGGAAGATGACAATCTGTTGCTTTGTTGAAGGAACATTCATTTCATTTGGTTCTCCTATGTTATGAGCTTCCCCTGGGTGTAATTCTGAGCCCTTTGAGGATTACATCGTTCATTTGTGAATTCTGATCCATTTCATCAATTATATTTTTATTTGCTCAGTTATATTATCCTTTGCGTCTCTCTCTTACTCCAGACTGGTGTGCCAGGCTGCATTATCCTCCAATAGTGTATTGATATCATCCTGTAGAACATTGATGTCATTGCATAATACACTATTTTCTTCCTTAGGGTTTTTTAACCTCCTTGAGGGAAGCAGGTAAAGCAGCATTGTCTTCCTACAGTGCCTTAATATTACCCTGATATCCTTGCATACTGCTGTATTGTCTTCCATATGGTTAATAGCCTCTTTAAGAGCAGCGCGCAAGGCAGCATTGTCTTCCAATAATGCCTTGATATCATTCTGCAGAACTTTGACATCCTTGCATAATGCTCTATTTTCTTGTTTAGGGTTCCTAGTTCCCAAAGAGTGAGTTCTGCAGGATGATATTGTAATTATCATTACACTTGGGTGGCATAATAAAAAAAACAACCTTTAAAAAATATTTTAAAAACTGCCATATCAAGAGAATCAACTCACCAATATGTTCAATCTCTTTGCATTTTTCACACTCGTCGCGGAACTTGAGGCAGCCAGCCGAGTTGCGACGAATCTCCCTGCAGGTCATCCTCCCGTTTCCAAAAGGTTTGGTGATGACCACGTCCTCGTTCAAGCTGCCATCTGTGACAGACATCTGAATTATTTACCATCTGACTTATTTTAAAATATACATATTTATGTAACCAGCAGACCAAAAAGATACTCATTGATAATCTACAGAAGGAAACTTGAATATTTAAAGATGCCATCCCTCCTTGGCTCACCCCCTCATTGGAAACTTTTTTCACCCAAAAAAAATTAGAACCCCACTGCCAGCTGGCATATGTTACCAAAAGTGGTTTTAGAGAACAGATTGTTCAAAAAAAATAAAAATTTTATATTATTAACAATTGCGAGTTAAACAGAATTAAATTTGTCGTTTAGCCCGAAAAAGGGGAGTGGTGTAAATTTCGGTCACTCCCACACTCCCGGTGGAATTATGGAGAGAGTCAAAAATGTTTTGAATGAGATAAATGTTTTGGTTTTGAAATGTTTTGAATCTGGAAGTAGTAATGATTCTGAAGATCAAAGGCCATTCGTGCTAAGACAAGTGGGCATTTTTGGGACAGAAAATTGTTGGTCCGGACATCTTGGATGAGTTGAATGGTTTCAGATTGGAATAGTTTGAATCTGTTTAGGAATGTGCAGCTTCATTTATTTCCAATAGGATTTTTGGTGTGGAAATTGAGGGGAATTTTTTGAGAATGTGTCAACAGAAATTGAAATGAGCAGAACATTTTGATGTGGGAATGGTTTGAATCTGTTGAGATGTTTCAAATTCCCCAGCTAAACATCCCAAGTGAAGTTTCTAAAGACTTTCCAGAAAATAAAATTTATTTTCCTGTCATTGCAACCCTTGTTGTCAATGTAAGAGAGCATACCCTCGTTAGCAGGGGCATCTGTGTCAAAGTCCATCATGGAGCCAAAGGAGCCAAAGTTGTTCCTGTTGATCTTCATCATGGGTGAAAACAAACTTTGGAAGCTGGGGAAGGACTCGTGGAAGAGCGAGTGAATGCTTCTGCGCCAGCGAGCCGGAAAGAAATTGGGCAGAACAAATGCGGGATGGTTGTAGTGCACGTGATCAGCCACCTGAGAAACATTTCCCGACACCCAAAGACTGCAAATTAATATCCATTTTAGCTTTAAAAGAAAACTGCACTTAAAAAAAAATGCCCATGAGCCACAATCCTTACGTGAAACATGACCACACATGCCTTTCACTTTTCTATACTTTGTAAAATCAAGAAAAACAGTTAGCATGAGGGAGCTAACAATACATGACATGGGACACACCTATTTTGACTATAAAGACCTCTAAAAAAAAAAAAAAAACTCCATCAATGTTTTATGGTTTTATATACATGCTGTGACCATGCAGTAACAGGTACATTCATAACATGTAATACTTACAATATTTTGACATATTTTTATCATTTTAAACATTACCAAAATTTCTTTCCTAGGAGCACTGATTTCACATAGCCCGTTGGTGGAAACTAATGCTACTTCCAATAACAATAGCGGCATAGAAAGCAACTACTAATCACAGCAGACTTTGTGAGAGCTGCTGCCGCCACCTACTTTTGAGCAAATGAGGATCCAGAACCTTATCTTTTTTTCGAGACTGAATTTATGGAGGATGAGCTACACGTTTTAAAAACTGAGCCTGCAAGAAGCGAGAGTGCAACTTTGTAGCAAACCGGGAACAACTTTCTAACTTATGCCGACAGAAATAGAGTGTTTCTGCTGCACTGAGTGGCATACAGTGTTACCATCAATGGAAAATCTTCGTGTGTATGGCGACAGAAATTGCATCATCAAAACGAAGAATTTCAAGAGCTAACAAACTTTGCAGTGATAGAAACCTTCTTCCACCAACGGTACCCAAAATAAACTGCGAAAGACTCCCCAGACCAGCTGTATCAGAGCAAGTCACCATGATATTGTGATACATGGAGCACAAAGCACATGATATCACAGCTCAATCCATCTAGCCGTGTATAAACAAAACATGGATTGTGGGCTAATACTTTATATTAGATCATTTGGTTGACTATTCGTAATTGATCATACGCTTGTTCTTTTGTAGCCAGTACAGGTAGTGGTGTGAGGCGCTGTGTCACTACGCCTCAAAAAAAGTTTTTGTGTTAGCTGCTACACTAGCAGTATTGCTGTAGCTTTGCTTACATACACGTCTGTTACGCAAATAGAACGCTGTTGGTGCCTTTTGGAGTTTTTTAGGGCTTGGTAGTTTAAATAGGTCTGTTGAGTGCATTGTTAGCTTCCACATGCTAACTGTTTTTCTCTCTTTAGAAGACGCAGAAAAGACAAATCCTCATGTTTCACATAAGGATTGTGGATGATGCACTTTTGGTGCACTTTTCCATTAAATTGGAGAGAATCATACTTTTGGGGTACTCTGTACCTTCATACTGTCTGAAAATATTCCATCCACGCCATCAGCCATCTCTGAGTATTTGTGTTTCAAGTCCTTGAACTCGTTCTGCTGACGTAGGCCTTCCTGCTCCAGGGTGTCAATCCTTTCCCCGTTGATCCAAATGGAGAAGGGAGAAGTTCGGTTCAGCAGGTCCTCCAACTACACAGAAAGGGACATTTTTAGGTTATATTCAAAACACTTCCAGTGGAAAAAATATATTATTTTGTGAAATGTTTGACTTTACAAGAGTGATATTGCTGTTTTTTCCCCCAATCAGAGAATGGTAACATGCCATGAAGGAACAAGAAAAATGTTATAATGACCATAGAATCGAAAATGGAAATCATGTCTTGGCTACTACAATGCTACACAAGAAGAACACAATGTAAGACCAGAAATGTAGTCTTTAGGTGAAGAGACTTTCCTTCCAAGTAGTAGTCTCTATTATTAGTAGTCTCTATTTAACAGCATCTTAACTTATTTTTACACTTGCGTTAAGGTTAAGGACGTTAAAATATTACTTAAGTGGCTGTTCATTTTATGAAGGTGACAGTTTGACTCCGGAACAGACTCTAAAACAGTCCAAGGTGTACCCCACCTTTCGCCTCAACATCATCTGGGATACACTCCAGCTGAGCAGGACAAGTGGTTGAAGCTTACCTGGCGGCCCACCATTCCAGATCCACTGCTGCACGTGCGGGAGTAGTACTTGACGCAGCTTTTCTTTAGACAAGGCTTACATTCCTCCCATAGCGCCTTCATGGTCTCGTTGCAAACCTCGTCTTGCTGCTCCAGCTTGGCTTCCATTTCTTGAGCAGCCAGCATGGCCTCCTACACAACATGCATATAGTTTATAATAGGACTCCAATGGCTGAGACAGGAGACCCCGGAATACCTCTTTCTGCTGTTTAGTTTTCTCCAGCTCGTCCAAAACCTTCTTGTGGTCCTTTGACGATTTCTCCATCAAATTCTTCATCTCCTTGACGCCATTGATGGCATTCTCAATCTGGACGTTCAGGTACTTCTCTCCTTCATGGGAGATCTCTGCAAAGAATTAACGCAGTTGTGTAACATGTTATTATTCTTACATGCTGCCAAAGGTGGAACAAAGCACAGTCGCTCACGTTGGAGATCTTCCCTTGTGGGCGGGACGATGCAGTGGGCTGAGGCCAGGAAAAGAGCCACCACGGCCAGCGACTTGGACCCCTTCTTTATTTTCATCATCATCATCATTAACATCTTCTCTGACGCTCCAAAGGGCCAGCGGGTAATGATGACAAAAACCTGCACAAATAAAACACGCATAATCACACTGCCTCCTGGGTTGTAATGAGGGCTCTGTACTCCTATGCAAAAAACATGCCTCTTCATACCAACATAAACATCATATCAAGATTTATTTAAAGAACATTTTTCTATTACATAAATGCAACATAAATCATTAACAAAAATAATCTGATGTGAACTGAGTTAAGAAAAAAATCTACATGAGGTTAAACTAAATAAAAACACGTTTATAAAAAAAAGTTAAATTCAAACATCACAAATAAAGACTAAATAAATAAATAAATAAATAATAAATGTAGAACATAACTTCAACTTTAAAATGAGATTTTAAAAACTTGATATATTTTAAAACATTTTTGGTAGATATTTAAGTTAAATAGATATACACACACCGGGAATTCTGGACTTCCTAACTGTAACTGCTGCCCCTGCCACCCTGGACCCGGATAAACAGAGGAAAGGGAATGGAATAGATATTCACATTATACCATAGTTACATACTTAAATAAATTATGTATTACATTGGCTAAAATTGGTCCTAGTTCAAATATAAAAGAAATAACAATATTGCACAAGGTAAAAACATTTCTCATAAATTAATGAATTCGCTTAAATTAGGGGTGTCCAAAATGCAGCCCAGGGGGCATTTTCCGCCGGACTGCTTCTGTCCTCGGCACATGCTAAAAATGCAATTACGCTTAAACCGGAAAAAAATAAAACAATAGGAACAATGTGGAAAAGAGCTGTAATTTTACAACGATAAACATAAACTATTAGGATAATAAAGTCATAATATTAAAAGAAAAAATAGCATGAAGTTTACATATTTTTCCAATAATAGAAAATAAATAGAATAAATAATATAAACATAAAATACAAAAACATGAAAAAGTTGCAATATTAAAAAATAAAAACATGTACATAATAAACTCACAATATTATGAGAATAAAGACAAAGAAAAAAATTTGCAAAAATGGAAATAGGAGTAAAAATGTGTACTGTAAAGGAACAAAAGTTGATTCTTACTAATAATATGATTGTCACAGATTACATCCTGTTTATTTCTCTTTAAATGTAAAAAACATCTCAGCATATCTGTATACTGTATTCTTGGGGGAAATTTTTTGGATTGTCTTAAAATGTTAAGCTAAAGTTTAACTGACAAAATAAGGATGAGCAAAATAAAGTACAAAGTTAGATGGCTTCTTTTGATAGTGGATATTTTGCGCACTCTTTTCCAAGTGTGCAGTGAATGAATGTGACCACAGTGCTAGGACATCGTCCCCACCTGACCTTAGATCAGTTTTTCTGTGTCTTTCTGCTTACATAGCTTTTTCTGTTAACAAATGTTGCTGAGGTCTCATTGGCCTGCTGCCCACTTAGTGCCGTATTTCAAACACACACTTAGGTGACCTTGGAACGTGGACACACAAGCACGTACTGGTCAAGCTGGGAGACTGAGGTCTTTGATCCGACCTTAGTCATGCTTAGTATTTACCTAATCTGTTTTTCTGGTTAACAAAACATTTTTTCCTGTGTATTCTGCAGAAATTCATTCATTCATTTTCTATGCCGCTTATCTTTATTAGGGTCGCGGGTATGCTGGAGCCTATCCCAGCTGGGTTTGGGCAAGAGGCGGGGTACGCCCTAGACTGGTCGCCGGTCAATCGCAGGGCACCTATAGACAAACAAACATTCACACTCGCATTCAAATCTATGGACAGTTTAGAGTCGCCATATAAACGTAACACGCATGTTTTTGGAATGTGGGAGGAAACCGGAGTACCCGTAGAAAACCCACGCATGTACGAGGAGAACATGCAAACTCCACACAGAAATGCCTAATGGAGATTCGAACCAGGAACCTCCTGACTGTGAGGCCAATATGCTACCCACTCGACCACCGTGCGGCCCTCTGCGGAAATGAACCATTAAAAAAAATGCAATCTTTACAATATTTTATTTGCAACATTATGACGTGCGCAATAAAGGTTCTCGAAACTACATACTACATTTCTATTACAAATTCTACAAATTTCTACAAATTTCAGTGATTAAAAAATATTTCTTAGCCACTCGACTCTGCATTATCTTACATTCTAAAAACTCCTCTGTTCTTTTGCTCGCGCCACTATCTCACCAGCTCACACTGGTTTGTGTGAAAGACAGCTAGAAAAGCTCTGACTGCACTTGTTTCTCAGTTGCTTTTTTGACACCATTACACAGTAATGATACTGTACATTTGAGCACGAGCCTAAAAACAAGCCTGAAAACAGGACACAATGCATCTCACGTGACAGTTGCAAGAATTTCAATCCTTGTGCAGCCAAGCCAGCATGCATACTAGTCTCTGGTTCCCATGGAAATGAGCCCAGCAAGTTGTTTTTTGCATGATATTCTCATGTATAATGTAATCAATGAGCGTGCATGTCTGCCACAAAGTCGGCAAGCAGCAAAGAAAACATCCCGCATTCCCGTTTATGTGATGGCGCACATGCAGAACAATGAGGTTAGTATTCTATTCACAATGAAATCAGCTTGCTTCATTACTGCATGCCTGTTAGTCAGGAGATGAATGGTTGCTTCCACTGAGATATTTTAAATGAGTTAAAAAAAACAACCAAACACAATCCTAATTGTGTGAGGTGCAGAGAGAATGGGGGTTAGAGCCGGACCAAAGCAACCAAAGTGTGGGAGAGTTAAACAGAGAAGGTTGACACAGAGAGAAAGTTCCACTAACGGAAGGAAAAAATGTGCGGGGGTCCTGGTTACACAACATCACACCCATCCAGATGTTACACTTCATAAAGCCAAACAAACGTGGCAGCCCATGCAAAAGAAACACCTTCACATCTGCATAGGATATCATTTCAAATCCACCCTGTCCTGCACTGCATTCGAAATCAAACACTGCCTTTTGGCCTTTGCATTATTCTTTCATAGTTGTACTGTTTATGTTTGTATGTAAGTTGAGATATAACACATTCAGGTTACGGGTGCCAAGTGTAGAAAAGGTTTACATGGCATTCAAAAGAAATATACAGTGTAGAAGACTATATCTATGTATGCGCACAGGGGATCAATACAGGAGATACAAACATGCAGCGGAACCTCGGCTAGTACGTTTTTCAGTCCACCTCAAACATTTACACCACAATTTTGCCTCGGTTTACATGCATTCTCCAGTTAGCCTACAAGGTGGCGCTTTTTGTGTTATAAATATATTTCCTGTGTCCAACTGTGTTCTTAGTATATTTTTTTAAATCGCAAAACATCCTTCCTTGTTAGCATCCAATTAGCTAGCTAACAAAATGGCCACCGGAAGTTATGTGGCTCGACTATGATGTCATCAGTGGTTGACTGAACTGTTAATGCCAAACATGTTTTTTTATAGTTTTACATAGGTAAAACTATTCTAGGTGCATATACATGACAAACGAAAGGGATCAATGAGTATTCAAGGTTACCTTTACCTTCATTAAAGACGTGACTGTTCCCAAAGACACGACGTGGCAGCGAGATCAACCACCTTCTCGTTTTCAGTCACGCAAGCGTCACGCCTTCCATTAGGTAACCTTATTTCTCCATTTCATTCATAATTTATATGTAATTGTATACATGTTGCATAGTTTTCTGCATGTAAATCTTCTAACTTGTAAAACGAACATTTTAAAACCATAAACTTGTTTATGCTAACATTTTTGGTTTTGTGGAATGGATTAGTGAGAGCACTAAGGTTCCACGCTGCTATGCTGTTTTCACGTTAGGTGTTAGCACTGTTAGCATTTACGTTTCATTGGGATTGGCCGTTATTAAAATGGGTAGCATTTAGGACGCTATATGCAGTAAATAGTAGCTATCTTGCTAGGTGCTAGCTTTAGCTTTTTGGGGTTTTTTTTAGCGTGTTTTACATTGACATTTAGCACTTGTCAACTGAAGCGGGATATGTTATTACGGGGTATCCACATAGGTTGTTAGCATGCTACCTGTTAGCGTTGGTAGCTAATGTTAGCGTTGTTCCTATTTGTTGGCATATTGGCCGGGCTAATATTGTTTAAAAGACAAAACCCAAAAAACACCAAGTTGGTCTCAAATACTGTATTTGGTAGCAGTCCTTTTTTAATAGTTGTTATTTGTTATTTGTAGTGGTATTATGAGTATTTACAACGCGAGTGGAAATGTTTGTTTTATTATTTATTATAGCAGTATTAGTAATTTATATGTATATTAGAGTTGTGTGTGTGTGTGTGTGTATATATATATATACACATACACACATACAGTGTGTCCCCAAAAATGTATACACACTTTAAATTATTGTAAACTAGGTGTTTATTGCAATTTGTTTAATTTTCAACATGTAAAAGAATTTACAAACATTATTTCATTGTTTTGTCACCGCCTGGTCTCAAACCGATGTCCGTTCTGGTCCAGACCCTGCCGACAGCACCAAGCGATGGAATAGCACACATCCTGAAACATTTCTTTTGGTATTTGCGTGCATTCACGTTCAGTGGTTGCTTTCAATTCAGTAAGTGTTGCAGGTCTCCTTGCATAGACGTTGTCTTTTAGGTATGCCCATAAAAATAAGTCTGGTGAACGTGGAGGGTATTCAACAAAACCCGTCCAATCCACCTGTTTGGCAAGATCACATCAAGGAAGTATCTAACACCGCGATGGTATTGTGGAGGTGTCCCATCTTGGTGAAAAACTCCCCTTCTTAATCAAGTCTTCTCTAATGCTTGGAATGACAGACCATTCCAGCAAGTTCAAGTAAACAGGACCAGTGACCACTAGACTGCTTTTTATGAGGATACCTAAAAGACAAAGTCTACGCAATGAGACCTGCAGCAGTCACTGAATTGAGAGCAGCCATTGAACGTGAATGCACCCAAATACCAAAAGAATTGTTTCATGATGTGTGCTATTCCATCTCTTCGCGTTGTCGGCAGTGTCTGGACCAGAACGGACATCAGTTTCCGAACAGGCGGTGACAAAACAATAGAATGTTTGTAAATTTGTTTACATGTTGAAAATGTAACAGATTATAATAAACACCTAGTTTACAATTATTTAAAGTGTGTTTACCCTTTTGGAGACACCCGTGTATGTGTGTATAGAAGTATAATAGATACACTAATTTTTTTGTTAAACAAAAAAATACTTTTTTGCAAAGTAGATTGTCAAATTTTGGACTGTTTTTACTTGCTATGCATTTTCTACTACATGTTGTATTTGAAGTGTCTCAGCAAATTGACTTTTCACATATTTTCTCATATTAAAAAGGCACAAACAATAATCTGCCTTTCATTTGAACTCCTCTACCAAATGCGACACAAGTGGCCTCATTTTCTGCACCCAAAGGATTCACTTGTCATGTGAATCCTGCAAATTAGACAGTTCAACACACCCCTTGATGAACATAATGAACGCTAACCAAGGTCATTTTTATTTTGAGGCACGTATAATACGATGACATATTATTTTTGCATGAAGGCCACACTTCTTAGGATAATACGGCTTCATCTTTTTGAAGCCCCTTGCTTTGGTCACGCCCATGAGTAAGCAAAACAGTCCATTCACATCCCCAGCCATGACGTCCACCATAATTCACCATGACACATAAAACTACTTAAAAAACTTCCAAACTGCTCATAAAATAAATACATGCGCCTCACTGTACATTTTCTAAAAGGGCAAATATGAAACGGCACGGCACGTTCTGCATCAATCAAATCCTCATCGTGATGCTGCTGTGGCGTTAGTTTGCAAAGAAACACGGTGTCCACCGCTGGGCTGCAGCCTCCCCAAAATAAAAGCACCTGTGACTCACCTCCGAGCGCGTCCTCAGACTCCAGACGGTCTGACACTGCTTCGCATCTTTCTGCGACTCTTATTTATACGGCCGCAGATATCTGGGACGTGCATGGACACGTGACTCATCAGCCCGACAACACGCTGCCGCTGTCATACTGCAGGAAAAAGCGCTCCAAAGGCGCCCTTCAAAATAAAAGCCAAATCTCGGTCGTCTGTCAGATTTTGATGTTGGAAAAGACAACTTTTTTATGCCGCTTATCCTCATTAGGGTCGCGATATTTATATTCCAAATATAAATATCATCATATAAATACTTTGTATGACCAGGAATGTGTCATTGCCTAAAAGTAAAAATAATATTAAATTCTTATAAGAAATGCATATTTACGTTTTATTGTAAATTACCTAAATCTTGCGACTTAAGTCGGTACATTTTTCATTTAAAATGTAATTTATGATGAATAGAACATGAACATATTTCATTTTCATAATTATTATTCTTTGTTATGTATCTTGCAAAAACATGTTTGACCTTATACAGCTTCATATGGGCTGATTTCAAGGACTTGTCAATAACAATAATGGTAGTATTAATTATGGGCACTCACACATTTAAAATGCAATTTAAAGGGAGTGAAACATTTTAAAAAGAAGCAAAGATTTCTGGTTTGCTGTTTCCACCATTATTATACTTTTCTCAGTTGTATTGGCGTTGATTTTATGGACTTGTCCTTGTTAATAAAAAAAATAATAATAATGATGAAGGGCATTCACACATTTAAAGTAGGAAAAGCAATAAAATGTTAAGTTACACTGGTTATTTAATGTTTCAATCATAATGAATAATTCGTCCCACACGACTCCACGGATGTGTACGTTTATGTTTTTAATGTTGCAAAGTTGAGCAGATTTGTATCTTTCGACATGGATTTTGAACATTTATTGATAAAGAAAATTAATGTCTTATATTTGCCACTCAGTGGTTCTGAACAACCGTGCATTTTATTTTGAAAACTAACATGTAACTTCCTTTTGTTCGTGTTATGTTTTTCAACCAACTTGACTTTTCCAGCAATGTCGTAACGTGCTGGCAGCTGCAGACTAAGAGCTGTGGACAAACATTGGATTCTTGCTGCTGCTGCTGGTGATGAGTAATAATGACTCAACATTTAATCATTTCTCCACGTGAAAAACAACAAATCTTTCTCAATGAAAACAGAAAAGTCACAATTAGCTGAAAGGCTCACGTCAGTTTTCACACGAGTGCGTTTAAATAACGTGGAGATGTCGACATGATCAATTATACAATATTAAACACTTCAAAATGGAGCAAATGCTAAATGCACTGCCTATTATCATTAAGGACTAGGAAAAGATAAATTACTCATGCAGAGCGTCAAAGTACATCAAACAAATCTGCAGAATAAAATCATATTCGAGTTATTGACGCAAATGGCACTTTATTCTTATGAACTCGTTTATTTTAACTCATCCATTTTGTCCAAACATAGAATACTAATGTCAACAATTGAGAGATTCCTACAAAAAAGGAGAACAATGTAGTCTCCAACACCCTTCTTAGTAACCTAGAAATATAAATCCACATAAACCCATTTGAAGCTTGTTTGCGCAACGTGAACTTTTCACCTCTTTTGTTCCCAAACTGGACACCAGATGGCAGCATGTCTTAACTCGGAGTCGTTTAACCATTTAACAGTTGGCATTATTGATCTAGACGTGTTCGGCAGGAACACCAGACTGAATATATATATTGTAATTATATACCTGAAACATGTATAAAATAAAAGAAATTAATCGACCAAATATTATTGGTGTGCGGAAGCACGGATGACCACCAGGGGGCGACAAAGAACATTGTCCAAAAAGTACACATTTTCGCTTTATTATATCAGAAAACCGCACATTAAGATAAAAAATCTCCTTTAGAGGAACTTTCACATGGCATTTGCCCCATCGTGCAGCTATTTAATCACCAAAATATATGAAACGACGCTCAATATGATGCGCCGTCATTGTACATCACACCCGCAAACTGCAACTTTTGATGGTGTCTATGAGGGGTGTAACAATTCAGTCACAACGTCGATGTTTTGATTTATATTCTTATGATCCAACTACATCAGTCCAGACTACATATATCGATCTAACATTGTTTGCAAGGTAATCAATAGTTTGAATCGATAGCAGGAAGTATTGCATTTAAGCACTGCAGGCTTTATATGGATGTGTGTTTTTATCCATTTTAATGATAAAGACGTTAGCCTTGTAAAAGTCTGATTTGTCGTAAGTCGATTAGTCATGCCTGTTGACTGGGGCGCACTGATGACATCATGTGACACTGACGCACGTGCTCTGGTAGAAGAGTCCGTGTGGACGTCCTTAAAATATGCATTTTCATAGGATATTGGATGTATTTTCCAACAGCATTTTACGTCCACAAGACGTAATTTTATGACAAAAAAAACAGTCGTAATTTTACCTTTGACTCAGGCCAAAGGTCACACAAGTCCCCTGTGTTTATAGCTGTCTCGGGCAATGCCTGTTAAAACGGAGCATAAAAAAAGGTCGTATTTTAAGAATAAAGTCATAAATTTACGACAATAACACTGTATATTTATGAGAAAAAGCTTGTAATATTATGAGTAGTAACTTCACGAGAATAAAAGTCGTCACATCATTCTATAAGCATTGCCTGAGTTTGCTATGAAACGGGGAACTGTATGTGCAGGGGGCGGGGAAGTAGAGATTACGGGTGAGACGATGCTAAGCAATGCTAACCTGTTTGTGCCCAACTGCTCTGTTTTGCTGTCCCGTTATAAATAAAAGCCAGAGGAAAGTTTCCGTCCTCCGGAAGAACTGTGCTGTATTTTCCCTCTGACACGTACGATGACACGTAAAATTCCGACTTTTGTCTTGTAATTTCACGAGGAAAAAAAGCGTGTTGCTCAAACACTTCCTTATGGCTTTACTAGCATCTGTGCAGACGTTACAGTATGTAGGATATTCATTCACTTTAATATCGGCACATAAAATGTCATTGTAATCTGATGGTGCTGCGAAATAACTTCAGATTGTTACACCACTAGTATTTATGCATACTTACATGCACAAAAATTGTAGACCCGAAGAACAAACCACTTCTTCACATTACATTTTACATTGATGGCTTGCAAGTAGGGCCGCAGGGTGGCTGAGTGGTTAGCACACTGTCCACACAGTCAGGAGATCTGGAAGACCTGGGTTCAAATCTCCGTTGGGCATCTCTGTGTGGAGTTTGCATGTTCTCCCCGTGCGTGCTTGGGTTTTCTCCAAATACTCTGCTTTCCTCCCACATTCCAAAAACATGCATGTTAGGTTAATTGGTGACTCTAAATTGTCCATAGCTATGAATGTGAGTGTGAATGGTTGTTTGTCTATATGTGCCCTGCGATTCGACCAGTCCAGGGTGTACCCCGCCTCTCGCCCAAAGTCTGATGGGATAGACTCCAGCATCCCTGTGACCCTAATGAGGATAAGCGGCATAGAAAATGGATGGATGGATGGGCTTGCAAGTAAAATATGGAAAAGTTGTGTTCTTGGTTCCCACAATCTTTTTAAGGCATGCCAACATTGACTTAAGACAAAAGGCAACTTTAATATCTCCTGGCAGTCTTACAATGACATGCACGTGTGCATGTTAGAATTTGAACACATCTGGCATTGGCATTTGTCGGTGTGGATGGCTTACCAGCAAAAGATCCAGTGTGACTAAACTGGAAATCTGTTGCGTGACCCCCGCTGCAAAATGCCATTTTTCTCCACTTTGTGTGCAAAAGAGACCAGATGTTTGACAGAGCTTGTGAACTTGAGAAAAAAAATACACTAAACTTACGGCTATTTACACAGGTTTTAAGGTTTAGGTAAGCCTTGGGTTCGTGAATAAGTCAGTGTACAGAACGCTAAAGGGATGGAAGTATGTCTGTCCAGACACTGAAAAGAAATTGTCTCTATGCTTGTTGCCGATTGGCTGCAGAGGTTTGACCTGAACTGATGAATTTGAACACCAAACGAAAAGAGCACTTCCTAATGAGTCACCTCTGGCACACAGAGAAATTATCACCAAGCTTAATGGCTCCCACGGGTGATATTGACTGAACCGCCGCTGATTGGCTCCAGATGCACTTCAAAAACATTCACATGATTCTGGTATCAATTTAGCTGCAGCTTTGTGCCCGCTGAAGTGCGTGTATGCGTCGGAATGCGAGTTGATTTGGAAGGCGCGCTATGCAATGTCATTCTCCTTGATCAAAGGGCAGCAGGGAGATGTTTGTCATAACGTGTTTGTGCCACTTTGCATAATGAGAAACGCGGCGTCAAAGCAGTCTCAGGGGGCAAACATCACCCCACACGAAAGGATGTTACACTGGAAAACAATCAGTATTAACTCCTATAAGGCTTTACAATGTTGGTGGACCGTTCGTCAAATCTTCAACTCTCATCTCCGGCAGAGCTTCGCCTGCATCTCGAGGGAGGACTGGGATATTGAGTCCGAATGGGCCGTATTCCGAGCCTCTATTGCTGAGGCAGCCAGTTGTAGTTCCGGCCGCAAGGTGGTCGGTGCCAGTCGTGGTGGCAAGCCCCGAACCTGATGGTGGACACCAGGGGTTAGGGCTGCTGTTAAGCTGAAAAAGGAGTCCTATCAAGCATGGATGGCTTGCGGGACTCCCGAAAAAGCTGACAGGTACCGGCAGGCCAAACGGCACGCGGCTTTAGCAGTGGTCGAGGCAAAAACTCGGGTGTGGGAGGAGTTCAGTGAGGCTATGGAGCACGACTTTCGGTCGGCCTCGAAGAGGTTCTGGCAAACCGTCCAACACCTCAGACAGGGGAAGCAGCCCCCAGTTCACACTGTTTACAGTGCGGACGGGGGCTTGCTGACCTCGACTGTGGATATAGTTGGTCGGTGGAAGGACTACTTCGAGGCCCTTCTCAATCTCACTGACATGCCTTCCGTAGAGGAAACAGAGTCTGAGGATACGTACGTGGACAGTTGTATCACCGTGGCTGAGGTAATTGGGGTAGTTAAGTCACCCAGTGCCAAGGCTCCGGGGGTAGACGAGTTCCGCTCGGAATTCCTCAAGGCTCTGGATGTTGGAGGACTGTGTTGGTTGACACGCCTCTACAACATTGCATGGAAGTCAGGAACAGTACCCCTGGACTGGCAGACCGGGGTGGTGGTCCCCATTTTTAAAAGGGGTGACCGGAGGGTGTGTTCCAACTATAAGGGGATCACACTCCTCAGCCTTCCTGGGCAAGTCTACTCCAGGGTGCTGGAGAGATGGGCACGACCGTTAGTCGAACCTCGGTTACTGGAGCCGCAATGTGGTTTTCGTCCCGGTCGCGGAACACTGGACCAGCTCTACACCCTTGCAAGGGTACTCGAGGGTATGTATTTGTAGTCACTCCATAGTCACGCTGGAGGTACTATGTCTCACAGCTGGCCTGGGAACACCTTGACGTCCTCCCGATGGAGCTGGAAGAGGTCGCTGGGGACCGGGAAGTCTGGACTTCCCTACTGAAGATGCTGCCCCCGCGACCCGGACCCGGATAAGCGGAGGAAAATGGATGGACGGATGGATGGCCTTTCCTGTAATGACACCTGCTGGCAGGTTAGAAGAAGCAAACATGAAAACAGTACAGCGTGGGCGTTAATGTGCAGGTGTCCGGTTCAAGCTATTTGTCTTACTTTCCAAGGCCACGCGTATTCAAGGTGCTCCTTCTCGTCATTTCCAAACATTTGTTAGTCATTAGCCTTAGCCACAAAATGCACCGAGCTGCTCCTTTTTTTTCTGCCTCTCGCCTTTCCTCCTCCAGACCCTCCCTCATTTTCCACTTTCTTTGTTCTCCTCTGCCTCTCTTTGCCTCGTTTCTTCTTCTTCCTCCTCCTGCTTTTACTCCCGCCCTCTCACTGAAAGTTTGCACATGGTTTCATTCTGCAGGGGTTCAGTCTCCTCAAGCTGTGGATGGGAGAGAAATGAGAGGACGGAGCTCCAGTCTAAAACACTTGGAATATTTGAGTTCATGTGAAGATCATGAATGATGAATGCAGCAGCTCCTCTTAGATAATCGTGCACCAACTTTTAAACCTGACATTGTTTTTCTTCTGTCTGATTTTTTTTTTGGCATCTGCATGCAACTGGAAAATGAATACTGACGCATCAGCTTGCTGACATTTTGGTTTATCCTGTGCACTTGTTTAGTGGAGGAGGCAGTGACGTCATCACGCTCGAGCTCTCAGCAATCAGCAGTCATGAAAGGTAAGATTTATATTTGTGTGTGCATCCAATTTTTGATTTAAAATGTACTTCAGTCAGATTTTTACAGATCTGTGCATGTGCATGCATAATGAATGTCAGTTACTTTAACACACAAAAATGCGGCAAAAGAGAACATAAGGTTTGCAAGGGGGTGTACATGATTTCCACCAAAGATGTGCGAGTTATGAACAAGTCTTTCAAAACTCGCTTTTTTGCTTCAATCTGGGGACTGTGTTAATTTGTTAGCTGACTCACCCTTGATACTGCTATCTAAATATATAAAAAGTTTTATTAAAAAATAATAAAACTAATTAGAAATAAAACTAGAATAAATCTATTTGCCATATGGAAAAAGGGTCCTTGCCTCAAATCAACGGTTCCTTCCCCTTCCTGCTTGAGCTGCATCACAGACTCGACAAAATGAACGAGTCACTCACAAGTTTCACTGACTGACAGGTGCTTGACTCACAGGTGCTCAGCAAAGACTTGAATCTAAGTGACTCACACGTACTCAATGAAGACTGTAGTTTCACTGACTCATGGGTGCCCAATGACGACTTGAGTTTAACTGACTCACGGGTGCTCGATGAAGTCTTGAGTTTCACTGACTCACGAGTGCTTGATAAGGACTCGAGTTTCGCTGACTCACAGGTGCTCAACAAAGACTTCAATTGAAGTACCTCATAGGTGCTAAATAAAGACTTGAGTTGCAGACTTACTCTAGTTTCACGGACTCGCAGGTGCTTGCCAAAGACTCTACTTTAAGTGATTCACAGGTTCTCGATGAAGACTCAAGTTTCACTGACTCAAAGGTGCTCAACAAAGACTTAAATTTAAGTAACTAAAAGGTTCTTGATGAAGACTCAAGTTTTACTGACTCACAGGTGCTACGCAGAAACTCAAATGTAAGTGACTTGTGGGTACTCGATGAAGAATCACTGGTGTGTACGAGTTTCTGCGCATGTGCTTTGGGACGGGTGACTTGAGTGAATCAGTACCCGATTCATTTCCCACTAACTTTATACTGAGTTTTGACTGGAAGATAGAGTTGGACAGAGCATAGTAGGAAGGCACATGGCGACTAAAAGCTTGAAATTAAGCTCTTATAAAAATGCTGCATCACATCCAGCAATTTTCTTTTTCATATACAATACAGAGGAGGGATGTACTTGCTGTTCGAGCAGTAAACTTCATTAAAACATATTATTTGGTCACAAATGTATGCTCATGGGTCATTACATGGTCAGAACACGTAGCCCAGACATTATCACTTTTTGAGATCAATACATACAAACAGAGAGAAGATACACAAACCAAAATGAAGACACAACACACAAAAAACAATAAATTTCCTATTTTGCAGCATTTCTCCTCTGGTGGTTATACAGTATTTGATTTTTTAAAAGTTAATTACTATTAAATAATACCACTAATAAGACTAAATATTTTATTATATTTAGAAATATTTTAAATATACAGTAATCCTTGTTTATCGCGATTATTTGGTTCCAAACCTGACCACTGAAGTAGAATTTCATATTTATAAATGAAATATTTTCATAGTTAAATTTTTTTTTCATAGAAAAGTTGTTTATGACCTTCAAAATATGTTTTAATACCCCTATAATCACTTTGACATATTACATATAAATAAGACATTCGGCATTGGAAGAAGTCCTTTATTTTCTAGACAGCGTACTTTGTGCGGTAGCTGTTTTCTCATCAGTGTAACATTGCTGACACCTAGAGAGCAGTGTAGAATACAACATATTATGTCTTTGAAGGAGTCTTCTGAATGCCTTATATTTGTATTTTTTTCATTTATCCATTGTTGTGCTTGAAAATGGTTCCAATCTCTGTTGGGCATCTCTGTTTGGAGTTTGCATGCTCTCCCTGTGCGTGGGTGGGTGGGTGGTCTCCGTGTACTCCAGTTTGAATGTGAGAGCGAATGGTTTGTCTGCCCTGGAATTGACTAGTGACCCGTCCAGGGTGTACCCTGCCTCCCGCCCGAAGTCAGCTGGGATAGGCTCCAGCATACCCGCGACCAATCCAGTGAAGCTGTGAAACTCTAACCGGGAAATGGCGAGGGATGACTGCATATATACATTTTTTAATGACTCTGGGAGACCCTAAATGTACAGTTGACTCTATTTTTTAACCTTCTTCATAAGAGGGCAAATACCCATCTCTAGAATTTCAACTTGATTTGACATTTGATTCTCAATCAGGACATCTGCAGGACATCTGTTTCCATTTCCTGTTATTATTGTAACCTTGACAACCCAACCACCTTGTTTCCCAGTCCCTACCTTAATGTTTTGTTTATGCTTTACCAGGATATGTCATTATGAGAATACCTGGTTGGTTGTTATTTCAATGTTATTTCAGCTTCCACATGTTTGGATTCAACGTAAGAAACGGGTACTAATCACACACATCTTGCTGGTAAAGTGGTGTGGACTGAGCCACATGGCGACACAGCAAAAGAATGCCAAGAACATGTACAGTGTGTTTCTCAGCAGCTGTGGATGTGGTTTCCACTCTTGCTGAGGGTGAACTAAATATGCTGCCTCATACATTCCTTTAATGGGGCTTGGAGTGGGATGATGGACAGGTGCACTGTTTTTCCAAAGCGTGGGGAAAGAATGAGAAAAGAACATGTGTTGCTACCATAATTCCCCACAGAACAATGAAACGAATCAAAACAATGAATCTTATAAGGATAAGGATGCCTTTATTTGTAAACAATTTGTATAGTAACAATTTTCACAACTATTATTTTTTTTACTTTAATAATGAATTGGAGCGCATGGGTGCCTGAAAATGTATCTCAGCAGTTAGTAATACCGGTAAGGAGCCAACTGTTCAGTAACCATCAATATCGCTGAGTTCTTTGTGCAAGCAAATGTACGGCAAGTGTAGCACGCGTATGTTTTACATCAACAGCTACAAGCAACCAATGTTTTAAAGCGCATGCAGAGGTAGATCACTCAATATGTCAAATTCAGCATCCAAAGTACGTGACTGTTACACGGCTGTCAATACCAATGTTTTTTGACTCTACACTCATTAGAGACCCCGGCAGTTATTTGCTCTAGCAGACCACGTGCACTGTGACTTTTGGAGACTCTGCATTTAATTGGATAGAGGCAATAACTGGAGCATTTACGGTACCTTGATACATGGTGGTATCAGATGTAATAGCGGTAATTACATTTATCTCATGGCACTACCTATTACCATGTCTTTTAAGAGAATGTTTAAAAAGCTGTTTAGTTTGAGCCTGTTTTTGTCATTAGAAATGTATCGATTTTTTTTTACCAACATACAGTATCCTTACTAAGTGTAGGATGCCCTTTGGGGTAATCGCTTGAAAGAGTGGGAAAAAATACTTCAGCAGCAGAGATTAGAGGGTATTGTACTTTGACCTCACAGTGCTGTTAACCTAACCTGGCTTGTTTATGTACAGCATGCCAGAAAACATGTTGTGGCTCTTAAAATATATCCATTTTCACTGCTGAACCACAATAAAAAAGCCTACACCCTTGTAAAGGCTCGTCTACATTCCCACTTCAGAGACATAAATTCCAAACATTTGGAGTTTTGTGAGACCACATGATGAACATTCCAGTCAGAAGGCATGCAAATAATCAACAGCCCGTTGGGCCTACACCGTGGCCTGGGAATTCTCTTCACTCCTGCTTTGATTCGCAACACAGCCAGTTGGACTTGCAAGTAGTTAGTGTGCATGGTTATGTAGATGAGTCATTTGAATTTCACCCATAGCCTCCCAAGAGGAACCACCACAGAAGACTCACAAACACAAAGTAATACTCTTATTTCTTTGTGCTGCGTTCGCATGCACCATATTATGTAGTACACGCCAGAGCTCAGAGCTGAATGGTTATGAAGCATTTTGGATTGTTGGACATTTATCTTCTGATGAGGTTTAAAGTTGCATGGAATGTTTCTCAAGCTGCTTGCACATGCTTCCAAGCTTGATATTTTCATAGGTGGCTTTCATGGCCACAGAACCACCATCTGGACCAGATGGCTACTTACAATAACAATAAGACTTAAGGTTTTTTTTAGGGGGGGGGCGGGGGGATCACCTTCACAGGAAGTTCCAACAACTCAATGTACAGTATAAGAACATTGTGTTTGTCTGGAAAGTCTTAAATTGACGGATTGTGGACCTGTGAAGGAACAATGTGCTTTTACGAAAACTTTTGATACACTGGAAATGGTTAATTAATAAGGCTTGATTAAAAAGACCTGGAGGTTGCCCCCCGGCTCCAGGCTTGCGGGTTTGAGTTTAACCCAGTAAACGAGAGGGTAGTTTCCCTACGCCTTCGGGTGGGGGGACGGGTCCTGACTGTTATTTGCGCTTATGCGCCAAACAGCAGTTCAGAATACCCGCCCTTTTTGGAGTCCTTAGAGGAAGTACTAGAGAGTGCTCCCTTGGGGGATTCCCTTGTTCTGCTGGATGACTTCAACGCTCATGTTGGCAGCGACAGTGAGACCTGGAGAGGTGTGATTGGGAGGAACAACCCCCCGATCTTAACCCGAGCGGTGTTTTGTTCTTGGACTTCTGTGCTCGTCACGGATTGTCTATAAAAAACACCATGTTCAAGTGTAAGGGTGTCCATATGTGCACTTGGAACCAGGACACCCTGGGCCGCAGTTTGATGATTGACTTTGTGGTTGTGTCAGCGGACTTGTGGCCACATGTTTTGGACACTCGGGTGAAGAGAGGGGTGGAGCTGTCAACCGATCACCACTTGGTGGTGAGTTGGTTCCGATGGTGGGGAAGGATGCCGGTCAGACCTGGCAGACCCGAACGCATTGTGAGGGTCTGCTGGGAACGTCTGGCAGAGTCCCCTGTCAGAAGGAGTTTCAACTCCCACCTCCGGGAGAGCTTTGACCATGTTCCGAGGGTGGCAGCGGACATTGAGTCTGAGTGGGCGATGCTTTGTGCCTCCATTGTTGATGTGGCTGATCGGAGCTGTGGCCGTAAGGTGGTTGGTGTCTGTCGTGGCGGTAATTCCAGAACCCGTTGGTGGACACCAGCGGTGAGGAATGCCGTCAAGATGAAGAAAGAGTCCTATCAGGCTGTTTTGGCCCATGGGACTCTGGAGGCAGCTGACAGGTACCGGCGGGCCAAGCGGTCTGCGGCTCTGGCAGTCACTGAGGCAAAAACTCGGACATGGGAGGAGTTCAGAGAGGCCATGGAAAACGATTTCCGGATGGCTTCAAAGAGATTCTGGACCACCATCCGCCATCTCAGGAGGGGAAGCAGTGCACAGTCAACACCGTGTATGGTGGGGACGGTGTGCTGCTGACCTTGACTCGAGATGTTGTGGACCGGTGGAGGGAATACTTTGAAGACCTCCACAATCGTGCCGACACGTCTTCCAACATGGAAGCAGTGCCCGGGAGCTCTGAGGCGGGTTCTCCTATCCCTGGGGCTGAGGTTACCGAGGTGGTCAAAAAGCTTCTTGGTAGCAAGGCCCTGGGGGTGGATGACATCCGCCCGGAGTTCCTTAAGGCCCTGGATGCTGTGGGCGTGTCTTGGTTGACACAACTATGCAGCATCGCGTGGATGTTGGTGCCTCTGGACTGGCAGACCGGGGTGGTGGTCCCGCTTTTCAAGAAGGGGAACCGGAGGGTGTGTTCTAACTATCGTGGGATCACACTCTTCAGCCTTCCCGTTAAGGTCTATTCAGGGGTCCTGGAGAGGAGAATCCGCCGGATAGTTGAATCTCGGATTCAGGAGGAGCAGTGTGGTTTTCATCCTGGTCGTGGAACTGTGGACCAACTCTATACTCTCGGCAGGGTCGTTGAGGGTGCATGGGAGTTTGCCCAACCAGTCTACATGTGTTTTTTTTGCGGACTTGGAAAAGGCATTCGACCGTGTTCCTCGGGGGAATACTGTGGGGAGTGCTCCGGGAATATGGGGTGTCCGACCACCTAATCCAGGCGGTTCGTTCCCTGTACGACCGGTGTCAGTTTGGTTCGCCTGCCGGTAATAAGTTGGACCTGTTTCCAGTGAGTGTTGGACTCCGCCAGGGCTGCCCTTTGTCACCGATTCTGTTCATTTCGTTCATGGACAGAATTTCTAGGCGCAGCCAAGGCATTGAGGGGTTTCAGTTTGGTGGCCGCAGGATTCAGTATCTGCTTTTTGCAGATGATGTGGTCCTGTTGACTTCATCGAGCAGTGACCTTCAACTCTCACTGGATCGGTTCGCAGCTGGGTGTGAAGCGGCTGGGATGAAAATCAGCACCTCGAAATCCGAGTCCATGGTCCTCGCCCGGAAAAGGGTGGATTGCCATCTTCAGGTCGGGGATGAGGTCCTGCCTCAAATGGAAGAGTTTAAGTACCTCGGGGTCTTGTTCACGAGTGAGGAAAGGATGGAACGCGAGATGGACAGGTGGATTGGTGCGGCGTCTGCAGTGATGCGGACTCTGCACCGGTCTGCCGTGGTGAAGAGGGAGTTGAGCCGAAAGGCAAAGCTATCAATTTATCGGTCGATGTACGTTCCTACCCTCACCTATGCTCATGAGCTTTGGGTAGTGACTGAAAGGAAAAGATCGCGTTTACAAGCAGCCGAAATGATTTTTCTCCGCAGGGTGGCTGGGCTCTCTCTTAGAGATAGGGTGAGAAGCACCGTGTTCCGGGAGACACTCGGAGTAGAACCGTTGCTCCTCCGCATTGAGAGGAGCCAGAGGACGTGGCTCAGGTATCTGGTTAGGATGCCTCCCGGACGCCTCCCTGGGGAGGTGTTCAGGGCACGTCCAACCGGTAGGAGGCCTCGGGGAAGACCCAGGACACGCTGGAGAGACTATGTCTTTCAGCTGGCCTGGAAACGCCTTGGCATCCGCCGGTAAGAGCTGGACAAAGTGGCTGGGGAGAGAGACTTCTGGGCTACACTGCTTAGGCTGCTGCCCCCGCAATCTGACCTCAGATAAGCGGAATGGATGTATTATTAAAAAGAGAAATATTTAATACAAATATAAAATATGAAAACAACAAAGCCATGAAGACTTAAATGGACTAATGTGGTTTGACTTGATGTGCAATTAGGCGAATTTGGAAATGTTTCATTTTATTTGATCTAAAAACAGCCATTTTCCAGCCATTGTGGTGAATCCCCAAGACACTTCCTACCTCTTTCCAAGGCCATATTATGCGCTTATTTTGCTCGTTGTCCAGTTTTACATCCGGCACTGCACTTAATATAAATCCATATTCCATTGTACATTCATGAAGTTTGTCTTGCTGCTGCACTAATCATAACATACAGCATGAGTAATAGTAGTAAATGTAAATAAACAAGTCAAGCATTTAAATTAACATTGGAAAATGTATGCCGCTTTAATTATACGGCAGTGCAGAGAGTATAGGAAGAAAGTGTATTGGCTGATGGAGAGGAAGACGGTGGGACTAGGAAAGCTGAAAAAACAGGTATAACTGATGGTGTAATTCCGGGGAACTTGTTTTTTTTATTGGCAGTACACTGTAGCAATAAAATTAAACCCAAACAACAGCAACCAAATAGAGCAAAGGGCACAATGTGGAGAGAAAAAGCTGAACTGTTGATACTAATAACTAATAATTGGAACACAAAGCTTTGTCAGTGGCCATTGCTCAGCTTTGCCTAAAGTGTACAAAATACGTACATTTCATTGACTAAATATGCGCAAGAATACCTTCATATTTTGTTCAGTACCAACTACTTATCACAGGTAACTGACACCACTTCCTTGTCATTCATCCCCTCAGCACCACAGCGGTTTTACACAGAACAACGTCTACTTACAATACGAAGCACAGAGTGGGTTGTTCTACTGCGCGAAACTGGATGGTCATTGGATAAATGCTGGGCTTTGTCCCGCCCATCGGGCACTCAGCATCTCTAGGGACCTATAGGGCAGTGGGCTGGCCCAGACACTCGGCTTCTACATGATAATTGGATGATCTGTCTGAGGTGGAATCCCTTTTTGATTGACAGTGAAAAGAGTGAATCAGCAATCTTTAAGTATAAAACTCCACCGGAGCAACTTTTTCATTCCATTGTTCTGTACTGATCTGGAGACTTTACCGATCTTCAGCGACTTTGTATTTGTTAAAAAACAAACAACTAGGAAAAGAACGGGTAGAATTTACATATAAATAAATAAACACACTTATGTTGTAAACCGAAAAAAATGAGCTTCCCCTCCTTGAAAGACAAGCAGCTGCCACTGACAGTGAATCCCCTTGAAAATGTCTAGTTTTTATCACCTGGCCTGCTCTGCCAACTTTCAAATCCTCCTGCTAGCTTGATGTTGACATTCTCTTCTGATTTCAGTAAATTTGACTAATAATTTGCAATAAAAATGTAATTATTGTTGTAATTATTTTGGCATTGCCATCGTTACCTCCCGACACACTGCAGCTTTAAATACGCCTTAAATATGCTTCACACACTTATTCAACGCATATAAAGTATAAAATGTATAGTTACTTTCGCTAATAGATTCGCTAATAAACGATAATGTAATCCACACTGCTTGCCTGTTGTAATTTTGAGGTTGCAAGTTTTCAGGCCAGATTGAAGATTCCAGACCCAAACAAACCTCACAGCACACAACTATGGCACATTCAAGGACCACTGAACAAAGTGCATAATCTCAACACTTGATGTAAAAACATGACTAGTGAAACATAAAGACATAAACATGGGAAAATGGTGGGCTTTTCTCATAGCGGTGCATGCATGCTGTACTTTTACGTGTGTTAGCAAATATTTGTCAATTATTACCAATTTACAGTGAAGGAGATGTGTTTTATTGACTTTTGTTATAATTTGACAAAGCTGGAAACAGACTCGGAATAAAATAATGATAAACAAACTTGACTAAAAAAGTACTTTTGCAAAATCATATTGTTTTCCTTGAGGCGTCTCTTTATATTGGAGATACCAGGGTAGTATATATATTACAGTTACAAGCCAATTTTCAAAATAAGCGGAATATATTTTTAGTGTTTCCACGTGCTTTGGTCATGACTTGGCTGTTAAGGTGTTGGCTGTTGTGTGGTTGTCAGCTTCAATTCTCTTCTCTGTGAGTGTGTGTGTGTGTGTGTGTGTGTGTTGGACGGCTCCGCTTCCTCACTAACGAGTCTGACGAGAGAACTGGGTTTTTTTTCCCACAGGGAGAAATGAAAACACGAGGATAGAAAAGGAAAGCAGAAAGTGTGAGAGAGAGAAATATGGTGGGAAGGTTTAGAAGACTGGACGAATATTTGAGGGTGGATACTGATTTGGGGCTATTTTACTAACAATGTGCTGATGCTTTAAATTGATAGGGCAAGTACTAATGGCAGGAATTCAGCAGCGGGGTCACAAAGGCAGGATTTAGTGTCTCTGCCACTACCATGGCAAACCCAGATAGGCCAACAGTGGTCTATGATATTCGTGGACCAGGCAGGACACAATTTATATTGTCATTTGTATGTTTATTTTCAAACTAATTGTTGCCTACAGTCAACAACGACATACGTATGTTAATTCATGTTTTCGGAAAACAAGCGTGTAATGCATTAAAGCAATGGTCATTAAGAGTTAGTGCTGATTCCTTTACAGTAATTAACTTTGAAACCAGTGTTCAAAGTTTTTTTGATTGAGTACTGTTAGCTACTGGAAACTGATAGCATGAACAGAACATTAACTTTTCTACAAGCTCTATGTAACAGCTAACCTTCAAAGATAATAAATGATATACAGTATGTATATTAAAGGTATACAGCTAAGCCGAGATCATCATTATTTGGTGTAGAATGTTGGTGGACCAGCCAGGACACCACTGACACTGCCTACAATTTCATTTCCATATTGCCTTTACCTCATGTAGTAATAAACCATTTACCTTTACTTTGTTACAAGGGTATCGTCAGTGACCTGATTTAAAGCAACAATAGGTGACAATACAACAATATACAGTATACATTTTTATTAACACATTCATAACTTGAAATATTTGATGTAGCAGCCAGGACACAATTGGCATAGCCTATATTTTAATGATTATGTTGTGTTTAAAACCAACTATAGCTAGAGCTAACACAACATGTGAGGTGTTGCGGCTGGTCCACCGAACATTACGGACAACTACAGTGGTCACAGCATAGTCATACTATGTATCAGTCATGCTATCCAATCCATCCAAATGATTTTAAATTTGAAGGTCCAACATTTACATACTATTTCTTTGTCTGCCTCTATTTAATACATGTTGTCGTGTTTTTGATTTTGTCTGATAATGATGACTATTATTAATATCATTTGGACAAAGCTATCTCTGTTTTTCCCTCATTTTACGCCGTCGGCCTCGCCTTAATCTAACCACAGTGGCTCCACTGCAGCCGCAAGTAATCTTTGTGTCATTGAATGCAGGTCATGGTGTAAATCAGTTATGTGCATATTTTTGCACTCTGGAAAAAATGTGATGAAAAAGAATGTTTCTTGGCCGAAAATTATCATAAGACATTGTTTGCAGCTGGAAAAAGTCAGAACATTTTTTTATTTTTATCAAGGGTCAGAATATTTTCAATTCAACAAAGCGCCACTATCCCGTTTAAGCCCCGTTAAACTGCATATTTTCTGGCTAATGAAATGGAGTAACACAGAAAAATATTCATTTCAGGACGCCGTGCTTAAGATTTTACTACTTAATATTTATAAAGCACAACATGAACCCAAAAGAACATATGAGTCACTGTGGGAGCGCAACACTCAAAGACATCAACCTTTATGATTCTGCAGCATTTCAACATCTGACATCATAAGGGTGGCTTGGAAAAATTGATGCATGTTGTTGAAGGGGCACGTTTGCAAACCACAGTACCCAATTTTACATAGAAGTACTCAGTGGCTTTGCTTGCTTGATTCATTTTAAGTACCATATTGACCCTGATATAACACCGCCTTCAATATAAAACGCCCGGTTTTTCAAGACCTGCTTCTGAAAAAAACATATTTTTATTTAATACTGTTAACCATATCAGTAAAAAAAAATCTGGTAGATTACAATAGAAAATCGATTACATTTCCTAGCTGTTTGATGACTTTCCTTCACTGATCACCATTATCTGGTCAGATGAGGTGGCTCGGGCATCTGGTCAGAATGCCTCCGCGGGGAGGCCTCAGGGAAGACCCAGGACACGTTGGAGAGATTATGTCTCTCAACTGGCCTGGGACTGCATCAGGATTTGGTGGGAGGAGCTGGATGAAGTAGCTGGGGAGAGGGAAGTCTGGGCTTCTGCATCGCGGTGAAAGTTTCCGCCAGGAAGGTGAGAGCTCTAAGCCGAGAGTGTCGACGCCCCAGATGGTGGGACAACATAACATACCGACCCAAATCCTCCTCTGGGGAGGAGGTTTGGCGGAGTGGGAACCGAGAATGAGACAATACCCATTGAACCCGGAAGCTGTGAAGGAGATGGACAGAATCATCAAGGAATTACTGATTTTGGGCATACTGCGTGAAGAACCATACCGCCTCACTAATAGCCCAATTCAAGCAGTAAAAAAGCCGGAATCAGCTGGAGGAGGCTGGCGACCTGTCATCAACTTCAAAACCCTGAATAGAAGAACTATAGCAAATTGTGCAAGCTTACTTAACCACCAAGCATCTCTGAAGAACCTGAAAGTGAAAAAATACAAGTCCTGCATAGACTTGGCGAATGGATTCTTCTCGCTGACACTAGTTAGAGGATCGCAAGGCAAGACGGCTTTTACCCATAAAGGAAAGGCCTACGTGTGGCAGAGGCTGCCACAGGGGTACAAAAACTCTCCCAATGTATTCCAGTCGGCCGTTCTGGATGTATTAGAGGGACTACCAGGTGCTGTCTATATAGATGATGCTATATAGCCAGTGACACTGAAGAGGAACATCTGGACTTGTTGCAAGAGATAATTAAGAGGGTCTCAAAGGCAGGCCTCAAACTCATTCTCAAGAAGTGCCAGCTAACCAGATTCCAAGTGGACTACCTGGGGTTCCAGGTGTCCGGGGACTTAGGTCTTTCGGATGGGTATAGGCAAAAAATCGAACAGATTTTGCCTCCTACCTCTGAAAATGAGCTGCAAAGAATATTGGGACTTTGCAACTATGTTTGAGACCATGTCCTTTACTACCAGAAGCATGCTAGGCCATTGTACGCCCGCCTGAGGAAGCCTGAGGCGGGTCAGGAAAATGGAGCAGCATGGCCGTGGTCGGCTCAGGACCAGGAACACCTGGAGCAACTGAAGCAAGCGATCCGGGAGGCTGTAAGACTGGAACAAAGAGACTTAACCACATGTTTCGTTTCCGAAGTGTCATGTGAAGAAGACGATGCGATAATAAGTGTTTATAATGAGGGAAAAGGCCTAGTAACATTATGGAGCCACAATTTGTCTTCGGTGGAGAAGAAATATCCACGGGAAGAGAAGGAGTTGGCCGTACTGGGAGTCCATTAAGGAGTTTTATATATATATATATATATATATATAT